>MU405267.1:98816-237603 GCA_022836615.1 Annulohypoxylon bovei var. microspora
AACACAGTTTCGTTAATCCCCCGGCCCCCCCCCCCGGCCCGTAACCCCCCACCCCCTCCCACACGGGGGCTGCTCGCCTTCTTTTTAGTGTGTGCCCCCCCCCCCCCCCCCCCCCCCCCCCCCCTCTCTCTCTCTCATATTTTCTATATCCTCAAATACCTAGACTAACGCAAATATAAAAAAATAGATGTACTCAGGCGTCATCGTCCTCGACGGCAACCGCGCGCGCTTCAGCGTCCCCGACTGGAAGACGCTGCTCGTGATCAAGGCGCTGCGCGCGCGCCTGCGCGACCTCATGACGCGCTCGTTCCGCATGCCGGGAAAGCTGCTCACGGCGCAGCAGGAGAAGTGGCTCGACGCGTGGCAGCGCGTCTTCAGCCAGGACTTCAGCGTTAAGGCCTAGGGCGCCACCGCCGCGTGTTGTTATCCTAAGACGGTGGAGATGTTGCGGTTGGGGAGGTGAATGTCGAGTAACGAGAACAAGGGGTGGGTGGAAGAGCGATACGGAGTATAGGCGCGTGGAGTGGTGTGGCTAGCAGTTTGTGGAAACGCACGATATGGCTTGGTTGTCCAGATACTTGGTTGCACGATTGCATGCCTGAGTGTGTGGATATGGATACCCTTCTATCGCATCGTTATATCGTGTCTTGGTCCGGATTGTCACGCAGGCCGAGGTCGGTTGAGAGAAACAGTGCGTCTGTCCGTCTGTCCGTCGGGTATAGTCGTCTGTTTCCCTCTCCACTCTTCCTTCCCCTCTTCCTAGTCGCCCGGTCTACGCGAAGGTTCACAAAAGCAGAGAAGGGCACGACTAGGAAAGTAGGAAACAGGCGTTATCGACTCGGCTGCGTGACTCGGGCGAGTATTCTGTAAGAAACTCAGAAACTCAGATACACTTGCATCTAGCAAGGCTGGCTCATTCATGATGAGCAGCTACCTAGCTAAAAATGAAATCGAGTTAATGAAACCTTCACGAGATGAACAAATCAGTAGATGAAAACATGCATTAGTTATATGATATGTAGATACCTACCCACCCACGTAGACACCTACCTACGCATGGTACGTTTGCGCGAAAGCACCTCGACTACTCCGTCTACGTGGTGTAGTACGTATACGGCACGCGCAACGGCCTATCCTGAGCCTTTGACTTGACCCAGAGCAAGCCGAAGACATAATTCAACTAATTGGATTACGTAGTACATTAACTAAGAGTCTGTCTCGCCACCTACCCAAGTGCCAAAGCAGGTAGACAAGAGTTGTGTAGATTAAATACTACCCGATCATATCATAAGCCCGATCTCGAAAAAAAATAATCGAGCACGCACGCACAGCCCTATTCTGAAAACAGCAGATTCGATGATGGTAAAAACGAGTCCTCAAAAACACCTGGCCGACCAAAGGTCCCCTTTCCGTTCATTCCACTTCTGTCATTTGGTCTTGGCCCCCTTAAACCGAACCGAACCGAACCGGAACCGATGAATGATGATGATGATGATGATGATTGATTGATGATTGATGCCATGAATGCCATGCCTGTCCATTTATCCTCTCATGCCCCTCGCCCCTTTTTCTCTTTTCTTCGCCAAACGTATTTCACTCTTCCATTCTCGCTCACGAACGTAATTAATTAACACCAATGCCAGGGGTATCAAGGAAGAAATTTCAGTTCGATCAACCATCGTTACTCGATCTCCCACGCCGAAAATATGCTCCCGTGTCGCCTGACCACCTTTGGTCTTATGTGTGTATGTATGCATGTATCATACGAGGAAATGCTCATATGCCACGTTCACCTCCATCCTAGTTGTGCCCGTTCACCCGATTATTGACGGCACCAGCATTCCCGTCCTTCTTACCACCATCGTTTCCATTCCCAGCGTTGAGGAACAGAGCCTTGAAATCGGCATTGCTCTTGGGAGTTACGACAGCCCCAGTGCCGTTCACATTCGCGGCCTTGTGGTTCTCCTTGCTACCATCCTTCTTCGGCGCAACGAATCCGAGTCCTCGCTTTGGTCCACCTCGACCTCCAGGAACTGGTCTCCGGATATTCTGAGTGGGTGGCATGAAACTAGGCTCCTTCGATCCTCCCTTACGATTAGCCGCCTTTCCTTTGCCCGTGACGATCTTGTCTTGTCTCTTTTCGCTCGCCTGCTTGAACAGCTCATCTACGCTACCGGTGTGGATCCTACGGCCGGGTACGACCTCGTATCCTTCTAACCCCAACGCAGCACGCCCAGCCGTCGCGACATCCTTGAACTCGATCATGGCGCCTTGGTGGTCGGGTCGTAGCACTAGTTTCACGATTTCGCCATGGTTTTCGGCGATGGCCCGAACGCGCGCGTCGTTGACGGTGTCAGGGACGTTCCAGATGGCCATCGTGCGCTGCTGGATCTCCTTGCGAGTCGGCTTTTGACCCCCGCCGTTAGGTTCGCCAGGTCCGTCCGTCATCGCCACATCGCCATTCCCGCTAGGGGCAGGCGACGCGGAAGCCCGGTCACCTCTATTCGTAGCGAAAGGCTTAAAGTTGCTCTCTTTGCTGAGTTCAACTACGAGGATCTGTGACTTGAACTTGGTCTTGTCAAGTTGGAGAGCCTTCTCTGCATCCTCTTTCGTCTCGAATACGACGTAAGCAGTACCGAGGTTCTTGCCACCTATGGTTTTGACGATTCGCACACCGGAGACTTTGCCGTATTTGCCAAACACCTCTTGGAGGTCATTCTCGTCCGCAGAAAAGTCGACGTTTTTCGCTCGAACCTCGCGTCCTTCTGCGACGGCTCCCTCGCGGTCCTTCTTGTGTGAAGGATCCGAGTATTTAGATTGCAGCTTGAACTGGCCCTCTATGACCTTCCCATCAAGTAGCGTGGCCTTATAAGCGGAGTCCTGGTCCCTAAATGAGACGTAACAAAAGCGACGATGAGTATTATACTTGAGAGACGGGAAGCGGACGCTGAAGACTTCACCGCAGTCCTTAAAGAGGCCGCGGATATATGCTTCATCTGCAGCGGGAGAGTAATTGGATACGAAGAGAGTTAAGCCGGTACCTGGTTTTACACTGATCTGATTTTGGCTGAAATACTTCTGATCCCGAAGCAGAGCCGACTTCGCATCTTCCGTAGATCTGAACTCTATCAGGACAGAGCTAGATTCGCCACCCGTCTCCCTGTGAACATCTAGGTTGTTTATGTGCCCATAGTCTCTGAAGTACTTGCGGATGGCCGTCTGCGTCGCATCTCCTGGGAGATTTGTAACCATGACAGAAGTGTTTTCTCTGTCGCGCTTGAGTTGCTGTTCGTTAGAAACATTGTCGACGCCATCGGCTTCGACGCTCTTTACCCGCTTGTTCACTCCGTGAGACGCATCGCCTGGCGTGGATTCTCGTTTCCTCTTAGAGCCAGAAGGCGACATCGGCACCGAAACATCCTCCGCGGCCGAACCAGGGGCCGCCTGCGGTGCTTGTTGCGCTTGTGCGGCGTAAGCGGCAGCGGCTTCGGCATTCTCTCGCTCGCGGCGCCTGGCAACCTCCTGCCGAGCTTTATAGACCACGTCAAGCGCGTGATGAAGAATCTCGGGTCTCTCGTAGTCATTGCAGTGCTGAAGATAAACCTCCATAACTCGTTCGGGCCAATCGAGTGTCGTTCGTGCGATGGCGCGTTCCAAAACACTGGTGGCGACGCCAGGAACCCGCGAGACCTTCGGACTGCTACCCACCGGCGTGGCTGGAGTGGGACTCCGGGGTTTCGGCTTGGAAGAGTAGATGATCATCTCCCAGAGGTAATAGTTGAGCCAGAAATCGTAGCTATCGGCAAGAAGAGACTGGTTGGCCATATGGTCCCAATGATCTCGTGCCTCGTCAACCTCGCCCTTTACTTCTGTAAGATACTGTATGAGGATGCGCTGTAGCCTGTAGTTAGGATCTCCTCGATATGCCTCTTTGTAGAGACGCCTTCCCCACAGGTCAACATCCTCCAACGCGGCCAGCAAACCAACTTCGGCAACGTCGGCAGCATCCTCGTTGGCGTTGGGGTCCATGGCGGTCCGCTTCAGAAAACCACACCAGGCCGTATACATATCCAAGATACCAGCCATGCCGTTCTTGTCAAGGGCTTTCGTGTTCGTAGCAGCATGCTTGATCGACTCGACGTTATGAAAAGACCAGCCGGCTTCTTCCGCTGTTAGGATATATCGCGACCAGAGAGGGCCGGACCAAGGACAGTGGGAGGTAGCCCGCTGGTAGAAATCCAGTATGCTGGGCACGGGCAATTGGATCTGCGACGTCCTCGACCGTTGCTGTATCGCGGACAAGTAAATAGCCGCATCACTCCACACGTCGTCGTCAAAAGCCAGTACGCCGCTGAGCACCCTCGCGAGCAGTCCCAGGCAGAGCGAGACGGCTAGCACAGGGTTCCTCGCCTTTCTAACCTGCTGCATCTCCCAGCCTAGGTATTCCTTCACGATGGTCTTTTGTAAATCTTGGTCGCCCGACTTGATAGCCCTGTTCAGCCTGAGCTCGTACGGCTCTCGTGCCTCGTATGCGACTTTAGCATCTTGGGCACTAGCAGTCATCTCCTTGAACTCGGTCTCGTAGGCGGCATTGTTGTACGTGCTTAAGAAGCTAGAGAACATCTGCGACGTGTTATCCCAGGTAGAGTGGGGGACCTGAAGGCGGTCGCGGAAGAGATGCGAGATGCGCTTGACGCCGACCGGGGTTCTAGTCCTGGCCAACTGCTCAAGTTCGATCGAGACCCAGCGGTTCCAGAATTCGTGGCTGTCATTGATGCGGTACTTTATGGCATCGTAGCCTTCGCTCCAGAGACTCAAGGCGGTATCGAAGGAGAATATGTCCCGGCCTAGCTGCTGCTCTTCCTCGGGCCATCCAGCCTCGCCCGACTGGCAATCGGTGAAGAGCGACCAGAACCACTCGCAATACGCCAACCAGATCTTTAAACTTCCGGGCTCAGAGGAGACCGCGTTCTTGAAGAGCTCGACGACCTTGACGCGCGCCTCTAGGTCGGTAGCGTGACGGCTCTCCTCGTCGGCATATGCTAGCCAATTATCCTCACCCACGGGATTCGCCATTTTGTCCTTGTATCGCGCAAAGACAGCCCGGCCGGCTTCATGTGTTTCGCGACGGCTGGACGGCTGGACGAGAAGCTGCAATCTGTAATCTTGGATCGGGTCTGGCCGTGATCGAAATTCGCGAATTTCCTCTCTCGAGATGCGCTTCTCAATAGGCAAACAACAAACCTGTCCTCTTCTCGGTATGCGACCGGCTCAGTTCGAAACTGGGGATCTGCGTACGCTCTACGATTGGACAGATCTGGAATACCGATCGGCTAGGATTTATATCGAAGGGCGATACGTAACGTATCAACGTGTGCGTGAGCGTATGCGTGAGCGTGTGCGTGTGCGTATGAGTGTGAGTTGTAATATCCGTGTCTATGTAGGTCCAAAGTAGATGGTATAGCCGTTTGAATTGGCAGTACGGGTCTGTACGGGGTTGTACGGAGATGCGCGCGTGCCTAGGCGCAGGTATGTATTATGTACGGTATGTACAGTAAAACCTGTCCATAACGATTGCCAAGAAACACAGCACTGGGATCGTTATAGGGAGGTATCGTTCTGAAAAGTAATTTACTTTGGGACGATATTCCTAAACGGGTAAGGCTCACAAGTGCACGGGCTGGAAATATCCTAAGCTAAGCTAAAGTGGGTACCATAAGGTCTAAAAATGTATTACTTCTTCCCAAATAGGAAGGATTTTCATGATTTTTTAACTTTTTATAACGATCTTGGTGGTGACTAATCAAAGGGTTAACGATATTCGTTATAGTAAAATTATCGTTATTTCTCATACAAAATTCAGATGTACAGCAAAATAAATCGTTATATCAAGGTATCGTTATGTAGTAGCATCGTTATGGACAGGTTTTACTGTACTGCAATAAATTGCCCAAGCAGGCAGGGAAGAGAATGGCGAGATAGAAAAACAGACGAGAAAAATGATCAACACGCGACGGAGAATTTTAGCTGGGCGGAACTGATGCTATGGGCTGGGTCTCGAATTTGGGATCGACAAACGGTCCCTCGGTATTGGGGATAAAGAGAAACCGTGGGCAGCGTAGGTTAATTTATTTTTTGATGATTTTTCGATTCACTGAAACATCGCCGATGACCAGATGCGTTGCGGTTTTTTTCTTCTCTCTCCTTTCCCTTTAACTCTCTTCTCTCGGTCAGTAATTCTCTTTTCTTGTTTCCCCCCTTTCGTCTCCTCTATCCCGGAGCCTTCATTTTGGTAAAATGGGGAAGAGGTGATGTTTGTTTTGTTTAGTCAGATAAGTCTAGGCAAGTAACGGAAAAGAATAAAAAAAATAGGTGAGCTTAGGATCATTCAAAAGTCGGCGACTCCACATTTTTCGGCTTTTCGTCTTAGGTACCGGTAGGAACAGTCTGATAGGTACTTCTAGGTACAATCATATGCGAGTACCTTAATTGGCGTCAGTGTGCTAGCGGCTTTAGTGAGAGATCGATTTAAGTCTCGACGATTGAACTTACCTAAAACCCGGCCTCACAGTTGGTCGTACCTGAATATTTACACTACAAAAGACCCTTCGACTTTTACTATTCCCGTGCAGATCCCCCCGCTAGTCTCGCCCAGGTCCGCCTTATTTCTTTGACCCCCTCCCACCCCGAAGTACCTGCCCGTACCTACTCATAAATATCCATCGTTATCATCGGTATGCCAGGGTACATAAGCCTTCTGGAAGGTGAATGTGGGTACCTGGTATATGTGCTCGGCGCTTTCGGCATTGGAAACAAAACTACTGGTTGCTTTGACCTTCGCACCTCTGCTATGCACGCATGTATAGATGTACCACAAGACTATTGGGTTATTAGACCTGCTGGACTTATTGGACTTATACTAGTAGGTCAAGTGCTATACCGCGAAAAGACTAAACGGAAGTGACACGACAGCAAGGCCAAGGAAGGCAGAATGGTAAGGAAGAGTATGGTCGTACCCGAGATTCTAAAAGAAGGTTCTAGGCCATCGCTAGTCACCCCCGAATAGATGAACGGTGCAGCTGCCACCCGAATCATCGTGACAACCTTGACAATCGTGACAGCCGCCGGTTATGCGACACCCACCCAATGTCGTCATTTGTCTTACAGTACCCCCCCTTGTGGCTTCCCTTGGCTGCATTGCAGAGAGAAGCTACGAGTCTTTTAAGTCTTACGATTATTCTACCGTATTATTTATTACTCCAAGTCCGGATCTAGGACCCGTATATTTAACATACCACGTGTATTCATGTATCATGTATCATGTATCATGTATCACATATCATATATCACCTAGCAGTCACGTAGCATTGCCGACAGAACCCTTAGGTCCCTTGTTTTCCATCTTTTTTTTTTCTTAGTAGGAAGAGAAAAAAACTAAGGAGCCAGACAGCCAGATTGGTCGATATCAAATAATAATGCGACCTCGAGCTACGAGCTACATACAGTACTCAAGTCATGACATTTCAATATTATGATAAGAATCATAAGATTAGTTAATGGTATATATGACTTATACCTACTTAGGTATATCACATCATTATAGAAACCCGCCTTTTCACGGAAGTCGATACAAATAGAAACACAGTCGAAGCAATAAATTCAGTATTAGGTTAAGATCTTCTCTCTTACTCTTCAGCTCTGATGCGAGGCTGTGAGACAAAGGGGAAATCGTATAACTTATCCTCTCCTTAACTTATACACTATGGAGAACACATGCGCGGCAAGGAACTAAAAGCTGATACTACTACATCTAAATCTATTGCTGATCTGCCCCATCCATGGCTATATCATGAGATAAGTAAGTGTATAATTATACGTGCCTCGAGAGATCTGCCGTAGCCTTGCAACTAGGTAAGCACCATCCTTTAAGGGGTTGAGAATGAGGAGATCTATGAGGCTTCTCGCGTTGATACTTACGTCAGCTAAACATTTATTTCTAGTAACTACCCACATACGTTCGCACTACGATACCTAGGTAGTTAATGGTAAAAGTGTATCAACGATTCTTTTGGGGAAATACTCGTCGTATGTGACCTATTTCATATAGCCTACCAGCCTAGGCAGATATCTTACTAAGACGAATATCCATGGTTCATCGACTTCGACAGAAGGGTCCTGATGGGCCAATTCGTTGTCCGGAGCAGCTCACCCGGTTTCGGTGCGCATTTTCTGATTGCCAAAATTTATGAATTGGAGGAATGGTTTATGTCGGCAAGGTGCACGATATGTTCGGGATTAGCACATGTAGTCGGATTCTAGCCGTCTCCGTGTTCCTGGATACCCCACGGAAGGAGATTTGAAGCACCCCTGGCAGTATCAGTGAACCAAACTAGACCCCGGGAGCCTCCTTAAGCTGAATGGCACACAGAAGATAACTCAATGCCTAGGTGGAATGCAGCGTATCAAAAGCTGAGCTTGCTGAGATATACATACATATATGTATGATCGTGTGTTATCAAATACCCTCAAAGTTTTAAATAGCCTCATCCAATTGAGTGACACTGCATACGCAATCCAATATGCCATTACTTCAAAGTGGGCTGATTTGGCATTTTGGATGGATGTCTGATTTGTTCAAGACCAGTCAGCCGCTCTGGCAAGGCACTGATCTAGCCTGCTTCCAGAGAAAATGAGCACTTTATGTGTCGAATTATATATATATGTTGAACCACAGGGTCGACAAGGAGCACTCCGACAAAATCTATTGGCGGCTTCGAGTATCGGGATCTTGAGAGTTAGGATTCTTCCAATGCATGAAGTCACCAATCCCAATACAACACTCTCCTCCATCACCTTCGTACTTCCGTCAAGGTGCCCTTCAGGTAACTGTTGCCTCGTCGAATTATTCGGGCATAAATCGACTCGATGAAGCCTTGAAATCTCGTGTCTAAGATTAATAATTCCTAACAAATACCTACTCATTCAACACCTTCTCCGTAACTCGAGCCCTATTGACTAAACGGAATGCCTAGTAGACAGAGATAATAGTTACCAGGTATGCTTTCTATTGTCTATACAATAACCATGCGTAGGCTAAATTCTCTAGCATGTCAGTCCGCCGGCTCACACAATTCGAGCCGATATACACCCTCCAGCGACACTACAGAGAAAATAGGGGTCGTTATGGCATGCAACTCAGTTCCTTCAGCTCATCAGACGTACGGTTTCCATCGGTCGGCCATTCAACCCGGGCCTTCTCACCCCGAGCTGCCCCGACATGCATTACTACTACACAGTGACGCAAGAAGCAGCGTTCCCGACAGGCACAGATTGTCGTTGCAGTAATCACACGTTGATGTGCACCCCGCCAAAGGCTACTGCTACATATACAACGGTTGTGAGTGTGGCATTCATTATATAAGACCTAGATTTCAATTTCGCCAATATAATCCGCGGATATGAGGCTTTTATAGATGGTTGTCGTGACCTATCTACCTACCTAGGTAGGTAAGTACCTACTATGGTAAGTACTATACTACCCAAAGTTACCGAACTAAAGGACATGTTACATATGATAGGAGTAACAGGAGGACATCAAAACCTATTGATAAGCTAAGTGACCCTCCAAGTTAGCGAGCTTTCTAATTAAGAGTTATGCCGGTGTTGTTGATGTCATGCCACGGAGATGTCGATTGACAGTTAGAGCATGGAAGATCGGGATCACGACGGGGGGATATAGAGCCGGCAAGGTATGTAATCATGCCATCCACGTATAGTATCTTGATTCAACATGCATATGTCCTGGTCTGATAAATCTAGAACATATTAGCGCGGGAAAGGGTGAGGAACCAATAGCTCTTCCTTGTTCTATAGCGGGACGAAGCATGGAATAAATCCGACTGGCTCGAAGTTCTTAACTGGGTCAAGTTCTGTGTAAAGTCGAGACACTATTACTAATTGAATCGATTCTCGAATTGTCGAATACTCGTGAGCTAGCTATCTGTCTAGCCCTCTACATATAAGCACCTATAGGATGCATTGGAATGCGGCGTCGATGTGTCTGGTGACGATATAGTCTTGCTAATCCAGGGTCAAATATTGTCCCGGATGAATCTTCCAATAAAGCGGGGACGGGGAAAAGATGTGAGATATTGATTAATAGGCAGTGCCTAATATTCCGTAAAGCTCGAGGCATCACGTAAGCTTTGAAGGAACGAAAGGATGGAGTAATGCAGAATGGATGTTCTAAGAGGCGAGCGGCACGGGTTCCAAGTCTTCGAACTAGAGAATGAACTTGCGAGATGATGACCTAGCTGACTTCTACTATCAACTGCTCATTGCGTGTTTTATATATATTATCAAATAGGAATTTCCGTACTATCACGCTATAATGTCACATTTACATGAGAGTACCGTGATGCTTAGCTAAACAGTACAGCAGCTTTCCAAGCTTCATGATTAAACTAATACACACATCTAAGAATCCATCGGCGCATCGTGGGTTACATCATGCAATATATCACTGTTAGGGGGAGGGTTAAAGTACCTCGAACGAAGCAGGATTCATCTAGAATACTTTAGCTACCTACCTATGTATACGTAAAAAGAGGTCAAGGCCACTAGGTTAACAATCAGGAGATTAATTGGATGTTAATAATCTTGTAACCCTACTTGCTCTCTTCCACTTCTCTTGATCTGCCTACGGCTGTCTCCGTGCCATGTATGAAGTGAGAGGTAACCCTTGTTCTGATTTACAGTTTATTACCTAGGTAGGTAGGTAAGTCCTAGGCCGACCATAAACCATTATTAGATGCTACAATATCTCTTGTTATGACCTAATGATCATCCGTTAAGTGGTGATATCAAAGATACAGAAGCTACTATGCTTCACTGCTGTAGAATACTCAGTTCCATGTGACTAAAGACTCCTCCCCTTTATCCTATAGGTATGTTTGAACCAGTAGCATAGATACGACACCTCGCACGCTTTGGGTATCTAAATACTCATTATCATCATCATCATCATTATCATCACGAGCATCTAGGTCAGCTTTCATAATCAACAGTAGGAGATATATCGAACACCTCTAATTCGGATGGTATAGTTTTGAAATTAGGTACTTCACCTACGTCACTGCATATAGCACGCCGACTAACCAAAGGCCTCACGGTTACTTTACGTGTAGGAATATAACACGATTTAGGCTAGTTATCGTTCGAATATATGATGAAATTATCGACTTCGAGCACATGATAGAAGACATTGCTTACCTAAGTAGGGAGTTATAAGCATCTATTCCGTTTAGAATTGCTAGATAACGCGAATACCTGTGGTCCTTCATTCATACAATTACAGTCTATATAGATTTCGCCTATGGATTTCACATTTCTCGTCATATCACTAAGTAGGTAACTACCAGTTTATACCGAACTTTAACAGCACTTCATCTCGACAAAAAACACGCTATGTACAGCGGTAGCAAGCCACACGTATTCTAAGGACTAGGGAAGGGGATTAGGAATGCGTTATCGACCCAAGGCTATCACGAGTCTTAGCTGTCGACTGAGGATATAGAATAGCCACACCAGAGAGTCATCGCCAAGTTCCTGAGCCTCAATAGAGTAGTACCATCTCTAGACAGGTTTGTTGGAATTACTATCTACCTAGGTTGTGTAACCTATATACTCTGCAAGGTAGCTTCGCCGTAAGCATACGTCGTACTAGACTGAATACACTACCGGTGAACTCCGATCGCGGCTATTGATTTCTTGATCTACGGTTCACTGAATTGGATTACCAACAGAATGGCGAATGGACAGGCAATCGATTGTCAGCGAACCAACCATCACCGGCACGGCTTTTCTACATATGAAAACTTACACAAACTCCGATGACTCTGCTAGGCTGGTGGCTGTGCCTGAGACTAACATATCTTAAGCTAGACACATAGTAGGTAGGTACCCAGGACCCAGGTAGACAAGCAGATAACATGCCCTTAATATGTCGACTTGCCTTCTAGAGAACTATTTCATTACGATCTGCCAGGTATCTGGGTATGCAGGTAGACATGTGCCAACGGTAGCTTGGCATCTATTCGCACATCTCAACCTCGGAGGTCATAGATGAAGGATATATCACCTTCTGGTAGAGGATCTGATCTACAGACTGCAGGTAGCGTGAGGCGGACCCACGCGGGAGATCGGTGAGACTAGAAGAGCTAGAGAATTCTAGAATATATATAGGTGTATAGGCATGCTACTTATGTAACGAAATAGCAATGTTTTACTATCGGCGGATCAGGGATAGTCCTTGTGGCATTTGTCGCTAAGGCTGAATCTTCCCATGACTTGCTCTCACGTTGAAACTCGAGAACGTTGTATAATTAGGCCCTGACCGGCAATAGCTTATTGCTAACGCTTAATGCAAAAAAAGATACATGCTCCACTTTATATAAGTGGATCAATCGTGGAAGTATCGTTCTTTTTGGCGCTATACCTAATTTGATTACTGCCTTTAACCACTGCCTATTCCTACCTTAGATCACCACCTTTGCCGTCGAAAGCCTCAAATTATCTTTATTTAATAATGGTTTTAACCCTGTTGAAAGGTGTGGAGGGTACATGGGTACAAGGAGGGTACATGGGTACAAGGAGGGTACATGGGTACAAGGAGGATTATGTAATACATGGGATGGGGTAAAAACGCGCTCTTAGCGTGATCGGAAAAATGCTCATAAATTTGCTCCGTACATAAAAGGAATATAAATGAACTGACCATTACCCCACAAATAAAAGGACCCACACCTTACCATTACAAGGGTTTTTTAATGAAGGCTTTTCACCGGACCATACCATTGTAAAGTTTAATTAACCATTGTAAAACCTTAATTAATTAATTATTATAATAAAACTTTAACGGAATTATTATAATTATTTATTTTAACGAACTTAAATTAATATTTAAAAATTTCGTTTATATTTTTTTAATTATATTATTTTTTAATTAATTAAACGCGTTATATTTTTTTTTTTATTTTATTCCACGAATTTTTAAAATTTAATTTAAATATTAATGGTTTTTAATTTTATTATTTATTATTTTAAAAAAAATTTCACTTTTTAATTAATTTTTTAATTACGTAATAAATAATGTATTTTTTAAGTAAATAATTATTTTATATATTAAAAATATTTATTAACGTTTTTTTAAATTTATAAAACTTTTAAATCGCGTTTTAAATCGCGTTTTAAATTATATTTTAAATTATATTTTAAATTATAATTTAAATCACGGTTTAAGTTACGTTTTAAATCGCATATCGCGTTTTTTAATAAAAATATTAATATAATATTAATTATAATAAATTAATATATAAATATTTTAAATATAAAATTATATAAAATAAATTAAATATAAAAGAATTAATTAATAAATATATTTCGTAAATTTACCGGCTTTTTTTAATTATATAATAATAATTTTTATAAAAGGTTTTTTTAATAAAAAATAATAGTTTTAATATCGGTTTAAATTAATTTTTACGCATGTTAAATTAATTAAAAAAGTTTTAAAAATAATTATAAAGTTTATATAAAACATAATATATTTAATTTTATTATTTTAAAAAGCGTTATATAAATTATAATAATATCGCGATTAAAAACGTTGTTAAATTTTTTTAAAAAATTTCGATTTTAAATAAACATTTTAACGTTAAATTTCTTTATGTAAAAATAATCGTGGGTATTAATACACGAATTTTTTTAAATTTATTTATATTTAAATTATAATTCGAAAAACGCCACGTTTTAACTTTATAAATATAATAACACGGATTATAATTATTAAAGTTATATAATTAAAACGGGTAAACGCGAACGAACGTAATTTATTCGTTTTTCGAATTATAAATTAAATTCGTTAAAATAAATAATTATTAAATTATTAAATTACTTTAATTATTAATTATTTTAATTATAAAATTATAAAGTTATAAAATTATAAAATTATAAAATTATAAAGTTATAAAGTTATATTAAAAGTTATAAAATTATATTAAAAATTATAAAATTATAAAAGCTTTTTATAAAATTATAAATAATGGTATAAATAATATTATAACGTGTTTTTAAAAAATATTAAATATTTAATAAATATTTAATAAATATTTATTATATTTATTATAATTAAATAATATTAATAAATATTCGAAGAATATTTATTAAATATTTATTATTTTTTTATTATAAATAAATATTATTTATTAATAAATATTTATTAAATATTTTTTAAATATTTATTAATATTAATTAAAAGTAAATAATAATAATAAATATTTATTAAATATTTATTAAATATTTAATATTTTTTATTACGGTGAATAAATTTTAAATTAAAATAAAATTTATGCGACGGTGGGATTATATATTTTATTAATGAAAATATTTAAAATAAAAAATTAAAAAAAAAAAAATTATAAAATGGTTTTTTTTAAAAAGTTTTTATATATTAATTTTACGGTTAAAATATTAATTAATTATTTTATTAATATACTTTAAAAATAACGGTAATTAAACGTTATTATATAATTTTTTTTTTTAAAAAAAATTTTAATTTATAAAAAAAATAAATTATTTATTAATACGTTTACGGTTTATTCTTTTAATTTTTTTTTTTTTTTACGGTAAATAAATTATTTTTATTTATTATTTTTAATATTTTATTTTCCGTGGTAATTTCGATTTATTACCGGAATTTAACTAGGAAATTAACGGCTTTAAAATATAAATTATAAAAGTTTTTTATTTTAATTAACGCGTTAAAAAAATCCTTAAAAAAGTATTACATTAAATTAAAATTATAATTTATTTAATTTATTTTATATTAAAATTTTTTTTTAAAAAATTTAAAGCTTAATATTTTAAATATTTCGTACTTTTATTCCCCATTAATTTCCATTAAAAACAAGAAATTTATTATTTATTTTAAAATTAAATTATTTAAAGTTTTAATTAACCGGTTTATATTTAAAACCCGGTAAATTTTTATATTTAAAAATAAATTAATTTTAAAAACGTTATAATAAAACTTCGTTAATATTTTAAAAAGATTTATTATTAAATAATTTAAATTATTATAAAAACGATTTATTTATTAATTACCTTTATAAACATACATTTAATTATTTATTATTTAATTTATTAATCGTTTTTTTTTATTAATTTATTCGTTTTAATAATTTTATATTAATAAAAAGTTTTCGCGGGTTTATTATATAATAAAAACTTAACGTTTTATTAATAATTAAATAATAATACGATTAAATTTTTTTTAAAAAATTTTAAATTTACAAATGTAAATTTATTAATTAAAAATTATTTTTAAAACGAATTTTATTTTCATTTTTATAAAAGAAAACCTTATATTTAAATACGATTAAATAACGTATGCGAAATTTAAATAAAATAATATTTTCGATTAATTATTTTAAAAATAATTCACGAAAAATTATAATTTTATTTAAATGAATTAATTAAAAATTTTTATTTAACCGTCGAATTATAAATGTTCCGCCGTTAATTTACGAAAATTTATTTTAATAAATTTAATTAATTCGTTTAAAAAAACGGTTACGAATTAAAAATTTTTATTAAACGTAATTATTTTAAAAGTTTTATAAATATATTAAATATATTTATAATATAAATTTACGAATTACGCGGTAATATAAATTTTATATATAAATAACGAAAAAAGTTTTTTATTTAATTAATTAATAATTATTAAAATCGAATTAAATTTTTCGCGATTAAAGGATATAAATTTAAAATCCATTAAAATATATTATTATATTTATTCGTTAATAAAAAATAATTAAAATAAATTTATTAATTTAATTTTAAGGTTTTAATTTTTTTAACATTATTTATAATAAACGTAATAATGGTTTATAAACGTTTTTATATTAAATTATAAATATTTTTTTAATATTATTACATGTATTTTATTTCGATTTAAATACGTTTAATTTAAAAAACGGTGGAATTTATCGTATAATTTAATATAAAGTTCCCCGTTATTCGGGACCATTAATTTTTCTTTTAAAAATAATAATTTATTTCGTAAAACGTATTTATTTTTTTCTTTTTTAACCTGTTCGCGTTACGTTTTTAATTTAATGGTATTTTAATTAATTATTAAAATAACGTTAATTAACCCGATATTTTAAAATAATTTTTCTTCGGAAACTTTTATTATAATTAAAATACATTAAAAGTCGAAAAATAATAAATTTATTAAAAACTTATCGGCCGGAAATTATAAGGGATTTATTTCACCGTAAAACATTAAAAAAAATAATAAAATAACGGATTAATTATACTTTTTAATCGCTTTTTAAATGGTTAAATTAACCGTTTTTTAAAATAAAACGTTAATTATTACATTTTCTTTTTTTAAACGATAATATAATTCGTAATTAAATCGAAATAAATGTTTATTTTAACCGGTTTAACGGAAATTTAACGTTTTTTTAATAATAAAATATTATAATGTTTAATAATTTATAAATATATCGAATTTATTATTTAATAAAACGAATATATGTTTTTAAAGTTTCGTTATCGTTATAATAACGAGGAATTTTTTATTATAAATAAAATAATTACATTTCGAAAAAATTATTATTTTAAAAAAAAAAGTTATTAAATGTTAATCCTTTAACTCGTTTAATTATAAAAGAACTCCGAAAATTACTTTATTAAAAACGTCGGTTTTTAATTTAATTTTTCGATTTTTATAAAAATGTTTTAAAATTAAAAAAATAATTAAAATTATTTTTAACGTTTTAAACGCTTTAATATATTCGTTGGTTTAAATTTAATGCGAAATAATAATAAAAAAATATAAAAACTTTATAATTTAATTATACTTTAATACGAATTATTAATAAAAATTATAAAAACTTAAAAACGATTAAAATTCCCGAACTTAAAAAAATGTTTTTTAATTTTAAACCGCTTTAATTTTATTTTAATTAATAACCACGTTAAAAATAAAAATAATAAACTTTAAAAATTTAATTTTTATAATTAAAAACTTATTTTTTTAAATATTAATTTATAAATTAACGGAATGTAAGCGCTTTAATATTTATTATATATAATATTTATAAAAGAATAAATTTTTTAAATAAATTAAAATATTATTTATATATACCGTGTAAAAGTCGTTAAAAAATAAAAAAAAAGTTTAATTAATATATTTTTAAAACGTATTAAACTTATTACTTAATTTAAAGAAAAACATGCGGTATTTATATAATTTAAAATAAGTTTAAAAAATAATAAGGTTTTTTAAAACGAGGTTTATTTTAATATAATGGAAAATTTAATAAATGTTAAACTTTATAAAAATTTTAATTTTAAAGATTTTTTTTAACGTTTTATTAATTAAAAGGAAAAAATAACGATCTTTTTTAATACGAGTATTTAATTTTTAATAATTAATATAAAACTTTAAATCATTTTTTAATTTTTTTACGAAAAAAACAAAGGATTTATATTTAACCGCATTAAATACGATTTATTTTTTACGTAAATAATTTAATAAATATTTTTTTAAAGCCCGTAAATGTTTTGTATTTATATTATAAAAAAGGTGTAATTTAATAAAGTTAACGCTTTTTTTTAAATTTATTTTATAATTAAAAAGCCGGTAAAATGGTAACGAATCGTTGTTTTTTTTTAAAAACATTTTAATTAAATTATGTAAATAAAAAAAAAACCTTTTTATAATTTATTCCCGGGTAAAATTATTTTTTTATTATAACTTTTTTTTAAAAGTTAAATCGAATTTTTAATAAAATAAAATAAAAACGTTTAATAACTTGTAAATTACGTTAAAGTTTTATTAAAAACGCGATATTTTTTTAATAAACGTTAAGTTTAAAATTAAATAAACATTTATAATGAATAATAATACGAAATATATCGGGGGTTTAACGGGAAATTAAAAAAAAAAAAACGGAATAATAACGGAAAATTATTAATTTATTTTAATTATAAGGTTTATTATAAAATATATAAACGTTATAATGGTTTATTTTTTCTTTAAGGCACGAAATTAAAAACGATTACGGCGTTTTATATTTTTTTATATAATTTTATTTACGTTTTTTTAAAAGGTAAAAAATTTTAACGTAATATTAAAAGCGTAACGATAATAAAGAAATAATAACTTAAAGAAAATTAACCGTTAACGTTAATTATTTAATATAATGTTATGTTTCGTTAAAAATTTAAATTTTAATATTATTTAAAATTAAAAACGGTTTTTTAAATTTATTAAAAAAATAAATATATTATAAAAATTTTTATTTTACATTTAAATGTTAATATAAATTATTTCGTTAATTTAATTAATGGTTTATTCGTTAAAACCTTTTATTATAATGGATTAATTAAATTAAATAATGGAAAAATTTTATATATTTATTATTAAACGTGCGTTTCGTTAATTAATAATTATATATATTTATGTTTTAATATTTATTAACGTTTATATTATTATTATTACGTTAACGTTTCGTAAACGAATCGATATATTAATCACGAATTATAATCTTTTTATTATAAAGTTAAAAAAATTAAAATTAATAAAAATAAATGTTAACGAATAAATATATAAAAAAACGTTTAAATTAAAAGTTTTATTTAAACGTTATTTTTTTTTAATTTTAAATTAATGTTATTTTTATTATGTTTTATTATTTTTTTTTTTAAAACGGTGGTTATGGTTTTAATTTTTACGTTACGCGCCGGGTAATTATTAAAAAAATGGTTTTTTTATTTATAAAAATAATAAATTAAATTTATATTAAACGTTACGGAAACGTTACGTTAACGGAAAATTAAAAGAATTTAAAAAAGCTTTTTTATACGTGTTTAAATTATAATTTTCGTGATTAAACGAAGAATATTAAAATTAATAAAAATTATTTTCGTAATGTTAAAAATAACTTTAATTTTAAATTAAAGTTAAAAAATTATAAGGTTAATTTTTTTTTAAACGGCTTCGGCGCGTTATTAAATTAACGCCGAATAAACGTTTTTAAATTTAATAAATTTTATTTTTTTATTTAAATAATAATAAAGTGTTTAAGTGCGGAGATCGGCGGTTAATTAACGGTTTAATTTTTTTTTTTATTCGAATATTAAGATTTTTTTTTTATTTATTAACGATATAAAAAGCGCGTAAAATTTAAAGAATTATTTATTTAATTATATATTAAATTTATAAAAGTTATTTTTAATTTAAATTTTAACGTTAAAGTTATTATATAATAATTTTAATAAATTATATATTTATTTAATTTTAATATATTAATTAATGTTATTTTTAATAAAAAAAAATTAAAAAATTAATTTAATTTTATTTTTAATAAATAAATAAAGTTATATAAATTAAATGTATTTTTTAAAGAATTTTTATTAATTAATTTAAAACTTGTTTTTTATATTTATTTTTTATTTTTCGAACGTAAAATTTAAGTTATTTAATAAAGGATGCGGGTCCTTAATGTGAATTTTTAATGAAAAAAAAAATAAAATTATTAATTATATTTTAAAAATGCGTTAAAAGTTGTTTAATTTTTCGGATTTATTATTTTATTTTATTAAAAAAATGACCGGGTTTTATAACGTATGAATTAAAGTGAAAAAATAAAAAACGTAAAAAAAAACGAAGGAAATAAAAGGAAAAAAAAAAATAAAAAAAGTAAAGGAAAAAAAAATAATTTACGATTAGTTTTTTAACGTTATTAATTTATTTAAAATAATGGATAATACGGTTTAAAATGGATTTATTTTTATTATATTAAATTTTAAAAACGGGGTAATAAAACTTTATTATAAGTTTAATTAAAAAATACGTTTACTTTAATTAAGAAATTTATTAATAAACGGAATTTTTTTTTTTTTTTTTTTTTTAAAAGGAAAAATAAGCTTTTAATTTTATTATTAAATAATTAATCGGATAATTCTTTGAGTTATTAAAGGTTTTAATGCTTTTTTTAAAGTTAAAAATTTTTTTTTAATTATAAATAAAAATTTATCGGCTTAAAATTATGTAATTAAAAAAATGGAAACGGGTTTTAATTAATTAATTTAATTAATAAATAATTTAACGTTTTTATTAAAGTTTTTATTTAATAATTTAAATGTTATTATTAATTAATAACGGAATAAATAATATTAAAAGGTGTTTTATTACGGGTAAAAATAAAATTTTATAACCATTAATATAAGGAATTTCGTTTAAAAAAATAAAAGTTTTTAAAAATTAAATGCGAATTAAAAATAAAGTTTTAAACGTATCGTAACTTAAAAAAAATTAAATTAATATACGAATATTTACGTATTTAAAAAAAAAAAAAATTTTAAAAATAAATTTTTAAATTAAAAAAATGAAACGAATAGGTGATTTTAAATATTATATTACGATAAATAAATTTTAAATCGGGACAAAACTTATATAACGGCGAAATTACGTACTTTATTAATGAAAATATTTAAAATAAAAAATTAAAAAAAAAAAAATCACGAAATGGTTTTTTTTAAAAAAATTTTATATATTAATTTTACGGTTAAAACATTAATTAACCGTTTTATTAATATACTTTAAAAATAATAATAATTAAACGTCGTTACATTTTTTAAAAATACATTATAATTATTATTTATATTATTATTTATATTATTATTTACATTATTATTTATAATTTTATAAAAAGTTTTTATAATTTTATAACTTTTAATATAATTTTATAATTTTATAATAATTAATTAAATATTTTTTTTATAATAATTAATTAAATTTTATAATGGTATAATTTAATGAAAAACTTTTATTAAAAAACTTTTATAATAATAAAATATAAATTTTTTTATTTATAAAATAATAATTAATTTATTTATATTCCCGTATATAATATATAAATAAAATTATAATTATTTGCGATTTATTAACTTATTATTAACGTGGTTTTAAATATCGGATAATTATTTTAATAAACCTTTTTTTTAAATTAATTTAAACGCATTTTAACACTTAAAAATAATATTTTTATAAAGCTTAAAAAAAGTTTTTTTTAATGTATATTTTCTTTTATTTTTTACATTTATATTAAATAAAATAATCGAATTATTATAAAACGATATAATAAAAATTATTTTAATAATAAAAGTTTTATTATAAACTTTTTTTTTTAAAAAACCTTAAATTATAATTAAATAAATTTATAAAAAAAGTTTTAAAAAAAAATAAAATTTATAAATATTTTTTTTAAATATTTTTATTACGTTAAAATAACGTTATATTTAATTTAATAATATTTTTAATTATAAATTATTTTTATTAATTATAAAACTTTATTTAATATATACCGCGTTAATTAAAAAAATAATTTTTATTAAAATAAATTAAATATTTTTTTTAAAAAATTATAAATTAATTTATTATATAAAAGTTTTATAAAAAATTTTTATAATAAAAAAACTTTATAATTTTTTAAAAATTTATAAATAAAACCACGATAATTTAAATATTTTATTTAAAATCGCATTAAAAAAAAATTAAAAACTTATATTTAATAACGCATTTTTTTAATTTTATAATAATATTAATTATAATATTTTAAAAGGTTTAAATTAATAAAAATATAATTTATAAATTTATTTTTTAATAAAAAAATATTAAAATTCGCGATAACGAAAATAATAATTTATAATAATAATAATTTATATATTTAAATATTAATTTAATTAAATATAACGTAAAAAAAAAAATACATGTAAAATATATTTATTTATATAAAATAAAATAAATATTTTTTATAAACGTAAAACTTTTTTTATAAATTCATTTAATTATAATTTTATAAAAAAAACTTTATTATTAAAAAATTTATATATTTAACCCGTTTTAATAAAAATCGTTATAAAATTAACGCGGTATATAATAACCGGGGTTTTAATATTAATGGAAATAACTCATTATAAAAAACATTTTTTAATTAAATATAAAGCCATTTTAACGTAACAAAGGTATTAAAAAAATATTCATTAAACCTTATTTTTGTAATAAGGATTGCGTTAAGAGCCCAGCCGGTCACGGCCTTACAATAAATCAAGGTACTTGCCTATGTACCTACCCAGGCAGGCAGAGATACGGGATATCAAGTAGATGTTTGCTCAATGGTTGCTAGATGGTTGCTCGACGGGTCCGTTGGAAAATTTGGCCGAGTTCTGACGCTCCAAGTTTGTTCTGGAAGTTCGGTTCGAGGCACGGCTTTTGAAGCCACTACCGACGTGTAAGAGACCAAGTCGATGGATGTGAAAGATTTTGCCAGGCCTTTCATCAGTCGTCGGTGAAAACCTCTCAGTGACATCAAACAAATAAATCGTGCCGGCTCAGATTGTTCGTGCCCGACAAACTCGCGTGGATACGAGCCTAGCATCCCGTAAATTGTCCATCAGTCTTTAGCCTCGAAATTTCTGTTCTTATTTGTCGTCGTCTCCGGTGGCTATGGCGTAGGGAACAGGGAGACGTAGTCCAGACGGGTCACCGCGGGGTGCTACCTCTGAGAGAGCGGCCAGAGTGTTGTGTTTATGCGACACGCCAACTCGCAAATTAGGACCTGTCGACTACATACCTACATAGCAGCATAGTTACCTAGAGATGAAGCAGGCGGAATATGGTTTACCGAATAGACGGATTATCAAGGAACGACTGCACAGACGTTCTTGGCCCTTCGGAGAATTCTTAAAAGCAACGATTCTTGCTTGCCCAGTTCGTCGTAAATTCGAAACAGATGAGTGGGGAGCATGCTTGAAATACATACATACATACATACATAGAAAGCTGATTAAATCTTTTCTAGTAAAAGCAGGGGCTCGCTAGGGCTTCTAGACTTAGCTCGATTGGGGCATGATGTCTGTACCCTTCCCAAGCGCATTGTGTAATTTCCCGATAGGAGCAGTGATAATCTTCGACGGGTTCACTGACGATGGGCACGACGTATGTATCTGATAGGTCGTCCTCCTTTAATTTTGAGGTGGTGTTCATTCTGATTCTGTCACGCTCTACAATAAAACAAACCAGCCAATCTGAAGAGATTCACCGGTAGTACGAATGGGTAAGACATTATCCTTCAAGGTTCCTCACGGAGCCACCAATCAAACATGTAGCCTTGCTAGGTACCTGAAATATTTATGTCGGGTCTTGGGTTAGTAGATTTGGGGGCGGCAAAAGGAAAAAGCGTTTCATATGGCAGTATGGTATAAGGTAGCTCTTAGTAGGCGGTAGGGTAGTAGGCTAGAGGGGATCTAGAGGGATCGACTTCGCATTAAAAAAAAGAAGCCACGCCACCCAATGGATGACGGCGTCTGCTGACGAAGCCCCGAGGGCTAGATGCCAAAAGGGAATGTTTCGCGCCGTCAGGCTAGTGACGACATACAAGGGGAAGCGCCCGTAATGGCCTATATGAGGGTCGATAACCCTCTCGGCACATTGATTTAAACGTATGGTTGTGGATCTTGGATCAATGATAATTTATGCCGACTCGCTTTTCGTTTTCCGGGAAACGCAAAGCTCTGGCAGTCTTGGTAGAGGGTAGAGGGCAGATGACAGACAGGCATATATGAGGCGCGCATGGGTTCGGCATAATTGATGAGCAGCAGATTATCCCCACAAAGTAAAATGGTGTTTGAAGACTTGCGACAATTGGTAGGTTGTTGAAATTCGGAATCGGTACCAGTAAGTTAGGTGACTTCGCGGCGTCTATTTGAACGATGGAAGCAATGGCAACGTTTCTTGTCCCTGAGAAGATCTTAAGGTGCCCCTCTTTTTCTATCCAACTCATTCAATCTCGGTGAAGTATGATTGGTACTTATTAAAGTATGTATCGGGTACCTATTGTCAAGAATGGGAGTCGAACGATTTGAATGGTTTAGGTGGAAAATTGAGGGGTTCAGCACGTACCAGATACTCCACGTATCCCCTGCGCCAAATGACGATGGCATTGACGACATGGTCTGGGGTTTTAGTCTCGCTAGTCCCAACTTTAACGAGACCTGTAACGTTGGGTTTCTTCCACTGACTTTGAACTGATTAATCGAATTCACCTGACTTTACATACTAGAGGTAGGTAGTATGTAAATGAGTTGAAGATATGAACCCCTTCATATTGTTTTGTAACCGGACACCACCTCCATCTCATATTCAAACTTGGTTACTTGGTCATTTGGTCACCATAACCATCAGATGGAAATAATAAGATCGCATATTATGACGATCAAAGGAATCTCGGGTCTGTTCGAGCATCTGTCTGACGTGATCTACGACAACCACGACAACCACATACCCACCTACATAGGTATGTATACGGACATATCTACAGATAGATTTTAAAAGCTTCAATATTGATTACCACATCATTTAGTATGTACTATATAAAATCTTCATGACCACATGTATTGATTAGAGGCTGTGCATCTGCGATTGATCTGATAAATTCAGACAAATATTGAGCTAATGCTGTATTTCTGACAGCTAGCATTGAACACTTACGTACATGAGAGGCTTCGGCCAATTATCATGGAGCCTTTTCCAAAACGGGTAAGCAAAAAATCAAATATGTACTGTAGGCAAGCACCTACTTCAATTCGGGTGCACTTGTACGACAGTCGAGTATCCATTGCGACCTGTACTTGATCTCATTTCTAGCTTCTTTTTAATAGATACATAAAATCTAGCGTAGTTCATATAGTAAATCCAAGTAGCTTTGACCTGACGGCACGCGTGCAAACATGTACACAAACATGTACACCTTGTACTGTTTGAGGTTGAAGGCGCAGCCTAGCAACCCCTGATTGATGGGACAGAGCGACAGGACAAGGGTAGGTCAGGGCATTGACCAACCACAGCCCGCCGTTCTCTTCAGCAACCTTCCCGATACATCGTTAACTTCCATCTTTCACCTCACGCCGGCAAGGTTCCTTCTTTTTTAGTTACCTACGTCTTCACTTCGTTCCTTACCTATTCCTACCTGCATTCGTGGACTGGTGGTCATCCGGTTTCCTCTCTCGGTATCGTCGTCAACTTGTCCACTTTTCGTCACTTTCATTCCCTCACACTCTTTCTAGACCACACTTCCACTCATTTGTGAAAAATTTATTCATTCATTTCTCTCTCCCGGTAGGGATTCTGTGATCGGTCCATCCGTTCACTTTACACTGTTCTGGCAACCTTTCATCCAGCTGCGCGTTGACAGGCGAATCCACGGTATCGTCAATATCGTGGCTTAACCTCACGGCATAATAATCCGACGCGAATAGCCAAGTAGCAATCTTCAGTTGCCTAGGTTACCTTCGAACCCAAGGAATTAAGGCGGTCTCTCGCGAAAGTTGAATCACCTTACACAAGTCGGCCCAGGTAGCAGAGTCGAATTCCGAACTTCATAATTCGTCACCCACCCTGCCACCGTTCACCACCTCGTAACCTACCACCATACTGAACGACACGAACTTAACTCATCTCTCGATCTCTCACTGTCATGGGCTACCTCGTGGAACACTGACCTTTTCTTTCGTTCTACACAAAACTTCTTTCTTACGTTGACCGTCTGTTATTCATTCCTGGCCAACTAGCTTGGTCATTGAGATACCCCGTGATATTCGACTTCACTTCATTTTCATTTTCTACTTTGATTTCACTGTCTACTTCGACGTCGACATAGCATCGACGCACGTAACAGATCCCTTCACTGTCATCTCTACGTTTACCATCGCGATCCGAATTTCATCATGAAGATGTTCTTCGCCGTCATCGCCTTCGTTACCCTTCTCTTGGGCCAAGGTAGCGCCCAGGATGCTATCCTGCCTTGCGCAGTAAGTATATACCTTTTGAAATACACTCGCTCTTCACCGTTCACCATTCACTACTCGATACTCACTACTCACTTCGTTTTTTATTTGGACGATATCCTACTCGTCAAATACTCCTCCCCTTCCTTCCTACCTTCGTACCCTATACATATCATATTATACACGTTATCATATCATACCAGGTACGCAAATATACATGAATATCATAGCTAACGTCATATCTCTACATAGGCTGGCTGTGTCAGCGGTGTCTTTGCCAACGCTGCCAGCATGGGATGTGCCATGAACGACATCCTTTGTGTCTGTGGCAAGAGCACTGATTTCACGGACGGTATTCGCGACTGTGTCAACCAGGCCTGCCCTGCTGCGGACGTAGCAGCCCAGCTTCCACTTGCTCAGAGTTCCGGTACCGAGCAGTGTAAGAGTAAGTAAACATAATATTCTCCGAACCCCTACCTAGTAGCTAGAATATCGGAGTATTTTTTACCCATCTTATAATTATTCCTGACTAACCAAAATATTGTAGCCGCTTCGGCCGCTGCAACTTCTACCCCTACTGCAGCACAGTCCCAGGTCATCCCCCCCACCCAGCAAGCCGCTGCCTCTTCGCCTTCAACCACAGCTACAGAGACACCTGCCGAGGCTACTTCTGGAACCTCTGGAACCACTGCGACCTCTATCTCAACTTCGAGCCCTGTTTCCACACCTGGAGCAGAGACTACTGAAGCGGCCCTTAGTGTTGCATCTACGGACTCAAGTGCTACCAGCACGACCTCGGCTGTTGACCAATCCGCGACTGACTCTGCTGTAAGTAACCCGCCCTACCTAGCCTTTACAGTACAGTAGTACCTAGTAGTATAGTGGAGTATAGTGGTAGTAGAATACTAACCTGTTCGTAGTCGTCCACGATGTCAGCTACTACCAGCGGAGATTCGGGTGTCGCAAGTGACGCTACAGCCGCGGCAGACAATTCTAACAGCGGATCGTCATCTACCTCGGATGGTCTGTCTGTTGCCGCGAGAGCCGGAATTGGTGCTGGTTCTGGTGTTGCAGCTGTCCTAATTGCCATCCTTGCATTCTGTCTGATCACGCGCCGCCGAAAGCAGAAGAAGGCAGCTCAAAAGAGCCCGTCTATGCAGATCTCGCAGCCTCTCCCCGGCTCCGGACGACTCTACGCAGACGGCACACGCCAGGCCGATACCTCCCTGTCGAAGACCTTCACCCCGTCGCCCCAGTCGTCCAACAAGGCGAACCAGCCCGCTCCTCGCGCTCCCTCGCCCGTGACCCCGCCGTATTCGCCTTCGGTTGCCTCGTCGTACGCTTCGGAGCTCGACATGAACGCACGTCGATACGAGGACCTGACGCCCCGTACCCAACCCCGAACCATGATCTAATCGATCCCCACACGTCCGGCCTCATTAGTTTTCTCTACGCCCCGAACTAATTTCACATGGGAATTTTTGTTGACGGCGCGGACGCGTTCTCTCGGAGGTCAAAGCCGAAATCCAACTCAAACCCTACTAGGGAGTTATTTCTGGAGGCCTACTGCCTACTGATCCGATTTTCGTCAGAAAGTCTACTTAGGAGGTACTGCAGTTTTCATCATTTGCTGATTTCCACAAAAGAGTGCTAGTAATTGCGGTTGATAGGCAGAACCAGATAATGTAGCTAGCACCAAAACGAATCAATTCCACAGAAACCTTGATAATAAGCACTGGTTTAATATCCATGGATGGCAACATTTGCCTTTAGTGATTTGTGATTTGTTGCGTGACTCCTACTGAAATCCTACTAAACTCCTAGGTACTGAACTGCTACTGAACTCCTTAGCTATTCTAGTTTAGATAGCTCACTAATGGGATAATTCGAATTGGACGACTGGATCAGATTTAAGGTCTCGGTACTTCAGTCATGAGTTGGTCGTAAGATCTCGTAGTATTTTTTATTTCGATCACATCGAGACCTATCAAATCGTGTCTCGGTCGAGTTGATGGTCAGGCAGTTATATGGTACATGTATCGAGACGAGTCGATGCTATATCTCCTACAAGCACGTACAATATGTATAATATGTATGCCCGGTCTAGAGTCGAGCTATGCTTTTTCTTATCCCCTAAAATGGACCGGTCGCACATCACCAGCTGTAATACTGTCTTTGCGCCGTCACAGGCCGATTCGGTAGATGCACCCAAGGAGCCTTTTTAGCTTGCTTCTCTACCTTGTCGTCGTGCAGCCGTAATCTCGTCTTCTCCTCCTTTACGACGATGGATATTGCTACGAGAAAAAGCGGGAGTGTTAGCTCAGTCATCTACCATTCTCACAATTTATCTTTCTTCCTTTTTACAATCGGTAGGTCTGTGGGGGTATATATAGGGGACGAGGGATCACGTACAAGCAGTGGGCCTCCACATGGCGCTGGTGCGGCCGCGGGCCATGAAGTGGGCTCTCCAGTTTAGCCACTGGTGCTTGCCGACCCAGGACTGGTCGACGTAGAGGGTGGTGGGGTCGCTGACCTGGAGCCACCTGCCGTCCTTGGTCTGGATCTGGCGCGGCTTGTCGAAGGCCTTGCCGTCGGGGGCGCCGAGACCCATGCCGCGCATGGTGATGGCCTCGTCGCGGGCGAGCTCGAGCTGCCACTTGACCTCGCGGGCCATCTTCTTCTTGCTGAAGCGCATCTGGGTGATGGCCTCGTCGACGGTCTTGCCGACGATCTGGCGCGACAGGAACATGAGCTTCTTGGTGCTCGTGGGCAGCACGCCGCTGTTGCTCATGTGCTCCTTCTCGGACAGCTTGATGCGCTGGGCCTTGGTCAGCGGCTTGTCGGCGTCGCGCACCATCTGCTTGACCTTCTTCTTGAGGAAGCGCACGCGCCACCGCGGGTCCGGGTCCAGCGCGCGCTGCGTGTGCTCCTTCACCACCTCCGCCCTCAGGGTCCGCCCATGAATGCCGCCGGCGGGGTCTATTATCGGCTCCCCGTCATCCTCCTGGGCCTGCAGCTCCTCGTCGAAGATGGAGTCTCCGCCCGTCCGGTCCATGTTCTGCTTGATCAACCTCCTCTGGCGCTGCTCGGCCGAAAGCTTCTTGGCCTTGTCCAGCTCATGCTTGAACTCTTCGGGGTTCGTAGAGGGCTTTTTTTGGCCCCACTTGAACGATATATTCCGTCGCTGCGTCTGGGGGAGCACGTATTGGAGGCGCAGACATGGTTTGCCGGCGGCTGCTTGGGATACTGCGAGGTTTCTGATTAGCGGGTAGGCGCAATTAGCATCGCTTGATATATAAAAACGCACCGGTGGCGGCTATCCGCCGTGCCGGTAGGTGTAGGTTCATGACTATCATGAATTGGGTGGTATGACAGCTCTCGACGAAGCTGTATATCAATATACAGATACGGACTAATGGGACTTGAGCCTCATAGAAGAAAAGTCGGACGTTGGAATTTGAATTGCCGAGGATAATCCGAGCTAAAGGTGTAAAATGTACCTACGTACAGATGTACAATGACCGCACGTGATTTATTACAGCCTTAGCTCGCCCATCTACGAATAAGGTTCGCGCGAATTGGGAAACATCATCTAACCACTTCCAACTTTTGAACGATAAGACGCTAATTTCACCAATTCACCTTCACTCTTCTCCTGCTACCTATCTCTTAATCGCTTTTCCGAAACATCATTCGAAATGGCAATCAAACCTATCACCGGCGTAAGTATTTGTTGCGCTCAATTGTTGCGCATACCCCCGCCGAGTCATTAGGTCTAATTTTGTACGATTGTAGATGCTCCGAAGGGGCCTCGTTACCGATCTCGCCATTGGACTTGGTATGTCTGCCCTACCACTCGACTTATCATTCCCACGACTTCCGACGCCCTTCCCTTTTATATATAGACGATGTTCATAAAGATCCGTATCTGTAGCTAACTCGGATCGCAGGACTCGGCGTGACTTTCAGCAGTCTATACTGGTACGAAGACCACTTTTGAATCCCACCCTTTAGCGGAGGAAGAAGACTTGAACGATTAAGATAGAGAACAACGATGGACTGACTTGCGCTCAAGGCACGGATACCACATGCCGCGCACCCACGCGCGAGACAACTTCTACAAAAACCTCGAAGAGGAGCGAGCTGCGCGGTCCATCTAGAGGGGTGACGGAAACCTAGAGAGGAAGGCATGCACATATCAAAGAGAGAAAGAGAGATGAGAGAATCAGAATCCAGACGGGAACGTCATTTTTTCTACCGAGGTTGGAGAATGCCATAGGCGATAGTTACCTATACTTCGAAAGTTGGGACGGTCGACTGTATTATACGAACGAGATCCGCCCACCGAATTCAGACTACCTCGAGCATTCTTATTCGTTATTGTGTCAGTTGTGACTAGTTGTCCGTATTGGAACCCGTTAGCATGGATACTTGCCTAGGTAGGTAGTTGGGATATCGATACATTCAATCCTGGATGGTGAGTTTGTAGGATAGGTATTGTCCGGTGTAGTCGTAACCGAGGTTAGAGTATAGAAGTCAGGAAACATCAATATCAAGGTAGGTAACTATAAAAAATGTTAAAACGTAGAATCACGAGATACGGATGAATATAGAATTTGGACCTCGTTGGAAAGTACAAACGTTATGGTATCAATTGCAATTCGTTGTTTAAGTTACCTATGAGTTATGTAGCACCCCCACCATCATTCTTCGTCTTATCCCCCTCCCATATCGTAGTCTCAACCATAAAACTCCCATTCTTATCCTGACATCTATCGTCCCGGAGAATTAGCTAGGCTCAATTCTCGTAAAAACAAACGAGTAAACGAACAAGTAAAGAAAGAGTAACCTACCGTCGAAACCACCGCTGCACAGGCCAGCATCGCACGGGACTATCCGCAACATTGGGTCGGTCGATCTGGCACTCGTACTGAACCATAGAGAAGAGTTCGCAGGTGGGTAGGTCGATCCGGCCACCCTTACGTACTTTTCCGTCGGCCACCTGGATCTCGGATTCAAGTTGTGAGGCAGGGAAGACGCGGCACGGCGGCGTCATCGTTTTTCTCCGGGGGTGCTCATATACCGACGAGGGGTGGCTTATGAGATGAGAGGAGAATATCGATGAGAATGGATGCCTCGGCAGCGAAACACGTCGGTGCGAAACTACTCAACGAGATCGAAGAGGGAAGTTTGGAAGAGGTACGTATATATGTTCTTTGCCTCAAGCTGTTGAATTATGTATGAAAGATGTAAAGGTGATGGATGAATGTCGAGAGCTCAATTGAACCTCAAGTTGTTAATTCTTATCTTATCGCCGTCTCTCATTCTCACCCCCCCTTAGACTCTAGAGTCACTCACGCGAGTCTATATATACATAAATATTAATATTAAATTAGGTAGGTAGTTATGTTAACGTAATTATAGCTTCTCGATACTCTCAGAGTCAACTTAACAGGCGGCTCCTCTAATATCCGCCCAGAAATACCAATACCTGCCCTAGCCAATATCGCAACCCGCTACCACAAAGCGACGCAATCCGCGCCACCACCTGTTCTATCAGTAAGCGGGCGTTACTTGCCGTTGCTGTACCATCTAGTCTCAACCCTCATCGCCGAGCCCCACAACTACACCGTAGTCATCGTCGACGCGGAAAGTCGCTTCGACGTCACCCGTCTCGTTTCCTCCTCCTCTAACCCCTCCCGCTCCAACCCCGCTGCTCACCACCCAAGCAGCACCGGCTATCCGGCACAGGTCCCGGATCTTCGCCACGTGCACGTGTACCGCCCGGCGCGCGGACAGGAACAGGTGCAAGCTGCCATCGCCGCGGCGGGCCAATGGATGTTGTACGGCGCCCACGGCAGCCGGGCGCGGGAGTGGTGGGGCACGGTGGTGATCGGCGGGGGTAGCGGAGCCGGGGGCGGGATGGGCGTGAAAGGAGACGTGAACGCGGGATGGAAGGGGTGGTTGAGGGTTCAGCGGGAGGAGGTGTCCCTTTTCCCGGCAGGCGTGAGCGTGGAAGAGGCTTTGCTTGATAGGGAGAAGAGGCAGGAGGTTGTGGATGCCGCGGGATGGGTAGCGGCGTCGAGGGTTGGGGGGTACGTGTGGAGGGATGCGTGATGAGATTTTGAGGCGTTACCTAGGTCCTATACATATTATAGGAGTGGTTGTTTTTATGAGATGCGCTGTTGCGTTGAAGGGGTATAAGAAGGGTGAGTATAAGAACATGAGTATGAACTGATCGTCTATACTATACATCTGTACACTCTACATGTTTCTAGTTTTTACAATATACATCGAAACTAACAGCTAAGAATATGTTCAAAAACGAATTGCTACTTCAATATTAATAAAACATAAGAATTGTTGCTTGCTCTCGACCACTTACACGACAGACCAGATACTAGCAGACCGTCAACCAAGCATCGGTATATGGATATAGCACCGTCTCAATAAGAAAAGGAAGTGTATTGCATATCGAATGGGGTCCGTGCGATCCCCCCAAGGTGCGGGCACTGAATAGAGTTTGCAGGGCCCAATTTTTAGCGCCAACGGGATTTAACGATTCAACGAGATTTTAGAAACTTCAGCTATTAATTCAACTTCTCCTTTACACCAACGGTCAAACTAATCCTTCGTGACCCGTACACATACGGTCTGGCTAATTAATCAACCCGGTCAATTGATACAGATTGGTTTTTACTTAAACAAACAGATAGATAGGTACAAGATGGCCTCAAATCAATACGGTGCCCTCGGTCCCGTTCAACAATATAACCAACTCTCCTTTTCCGTCATTCCTCAACCACAACATCCTCAACACCCTCAACATCTTCAACATCAACGTCAACATCAACATCAAACACAACACCATCAACACCACTCTCATCAGCAACCTCACCAGCAACCTCATCAACAAGCTCCTCACCATCTACAACCACACCAATCTACCCCCACCACGGCAGTCCCTCCACCTGCTTATCAGCAACACCCACCTGCCTTACCACCCACCAACAATGGCGTCGTCGCACAGCAGCAGCAGGGTGTCAACGTCAACCCGAATACCACGCAATCGCCATCTGCCGCCGCAGCAGACACGAGCAGCAATCCCACCACCCCTGACGAACCCCAACGCAAGCGCCGCCGCGTAGGCCGACCCCCCAAATCGCAAGCGACCCGAGACTACCTTAGCCAGCGCGACAGCACCGCCCTGCCCGCCCTGCCCGCCCCGCCGGCACCGCCCCCGCAGGTCCACACGCCGCACCCGCTGAGCAAGGGCCCGTACAACACGGCCGAGGACGCGGTGTTCTCGCTGCAGCTGCACGTGTTCACGTCGGGGTACGGGGTGTCGCAGAAGCGCACGGTGAAGGAGAAGCTGCCGTCGGGGCGGTACGACCCCGAGGGCCCCGTGATCCGCAAGGACTTCGCCTGCGACCGCGGCGGGTCGGAGTTCGTGTCGCAGAGCACGGGCGAGCGCCGCCGCGAGTCCAAGAAGTGCGGGTGCCCCTGGAAGGCCGTGGCCCGCCGCCTCAAGCGCGAGGGCGACCGCTGGTTCCTCGAGATCCTCGACCCCCAGCACAACCACCCCGTCACGCCCCCCGACCAGATGCACACCATCGCCTCGTACCGCCGCTGGCAGCGCGAGAACAACGCCGGCATCCGCTCCGCCATCGACCGCCTGACGCGCGCCGCCGCCATGCCCGCGAGGCAGGTCGCCGACTACCTGAAGGGTCAGTTCGCCGACCCGGACCTCGACAGGATCGACAGGCACATCCTGCGCGCGCTGAGCATGAGCGACGTCGAGCTGCCGAGCGACGCCGCGGGCCAGAGCTTGACCACGTTCGAGGTCGTCGGGAGGCGGCCTACGATCATACTGCAGGAGAGCGGGGGTCCTGGGCCGGGCGGGCCGGGCGGGAATATGAACATGAACATGAACATGAACATGAATATGGGCGTCGGTGCTCCGGCTACACCACATGGAAATGTAGGGGGTGTTGGTGGGAATGCGGGTTTGGGTCACTATTGAGGACTACCTGCTTGCAAACCTCGTCGCGGTCTCGCTTTTCCTCCCATGCACATAGGCAGAGACGCAGAGACGCAGAGACGCAGAGAGGAAGAGAGACGTAATGAAAAAAAAAAAAAAAAAAAAAAGCCATCGTACTATGTATAAGTATTAAGTCACCTACTTAGCTGGCTTTTCTACACTTGAGCTCGAAATTCCATCCCGCGTTTAAAATCGCTCTCTGGGGAACGTACATAGCTTATACTATACGCGAAAACAAGTCCGCGTTGATAGGACGGGGAGTAAGAGATCACGATATTTTGGGAAAAGGCTTTGACTACCTACCTAATTAGGTACCTATCTAGAAGTCTATAATTATGTATGGGTTCACTTCTAGGTAATAGGGAAAAGAATTGAAATATATATCTAAATGCCCTTAAGGGTCGAAATGGAAAGTCAGTTTTGCTCCATCTATGCTAATCCGTTTATTCGGTCTACATTATGTGATACGTGACACCAACTAGGTGTAAAGACGCACAACCGATCTATTACGTAGTTCTATCTAGATAGGGGTTAAACAAACTACATCCATCACGGAGGGCTCACTCATACTAGACTTCCATCACATCACAACCATCACATCCATATGAAGTATCATCAGTATGAACAGCTCTCAATTATTTTGCAAACACCTATTAGCAGGTAGGTCTGTCTCTAAGGTGGTCGAGCCAACCAAACCCCGAGGCAACCTATTCTATGTATGTCTAAGAAACTTAGATCAAGGCAACTTTTGATTTTCATTCATTAGACATTCGGATTCAAAGCCGAGCCAAGCCCGCCGCCAGATACATCCACCCACCCGATGCCGATGCAATGCTATGCTAGAATGCGCCTCTCGCCCCGTTGCAAATGCTCACCCAATCCGGTATAATGCAAATATGAACCACCGCCCGTGTTCCTTCGACCTCGACTGTGTTTCACTTATTACTGTGTGGGAGTAGTACCAGAAGCTGAAGCCGATGCCGACGCCGATGCTGATGCTGACGGAGCTGATGTTGACGCTGATGCTGACGGCAATGACGATACCGGAGCCGAAGCGGTAGCATCACAATCCACATCGGGCTTCTTCCGGATACAGCTCACACACACCGCCACTACTTTCTTGCCCGACTCGCGCGTCAAGATACGCTCGTGATACTCGTTCAGATTATCGAACCCGGTTACGCCGTCGCCAAACTCGTACTGCCCGGGCAGTCTCAGGATGTCGTTGAGGATGGGCCAGAAGGCGTAGTCGGCTAGCGACATGACGGGCCCCGCGATGAAGTCGTTGCCTTCCGCCGCGTACGTCTCCCAGACCCGCAGCTCGGACTGGAAGGTCTTCGCGTCCAGGTTGGCCCTGTGCCTTTCGAGGAGGGCTAGGCCTTGCTGGAATCGCATGGCCTCCTTCTCGAAATCCCTCCTGGGTAGCTCGTCGTCCTTTTTAAGGTCGTAGATGCGGTCGAGGTATAGCATGATGGCGACGGCACCCTCGACCGACGTCTTGGCGAGGTCGACGTCGGTGTATTTGATTGGGAGGGCTCGGGGGTCGTCGGTAACCTTATCGTCTTGCCAGTTGGAGAGGGCCGACATGCTCCCTCTCGAGTAGCTAACACCGTGCTCGGCCAGCATCAGCTGAATTCGCATGTTGACGATTGCGTCGGACGACAGGAACAGTCGGGGGGCGGATGAGATATGTAGCACGTCGAATCCGCGGCCGTAGAACTCGTTCCAGTCAAATTCCGTTGCGTGGTTCTCTCTGCCAAACGCTTTCAAGAGCTCGACGGTTTCCGGTGCCTGACCATTAATCACCATCTTCGCCGCCTCCCTGACCTTGGCCGTTGCCCCTCGTCCCCAAATCAGTCTACCATCTCTGCTCAAGAATGTTCCTATCTGTCGGAACGTCAACGAGATACGGCCGCCGTCGTAGGCCAGCTCCGCCTCCGTCTTGTGTCGGGCTATCCTCTTGTCCGGGAGGATGCTGTGGAGCCACCGCATATTGGTCTTCAATCCCATCTTGCATAGCGAGTTGTGGGGTAAGGGTGCCTTTTGGGTCTGACGTAACATATCAGGCTGCCTCTTCGTTCTGAAGGTCATGGTTCGTGTCGCTCCCAGGCTGACGTTGGCGATGAAACTACCCTCGGCGATATCAAGTGTCTTGTCCGTGTGCTCCGAGATGAAGTCGTAGCCGTTGCGATAAAATTGTATCAACACGTGATTCAAGGGATGGCCCAGGTGTTTCTCCACGGCTTCCTTGATCTCGCGTACGGTGGAGGTGAACGGTAACAGCGGAGGGGACTCGTCAGAAGGATGGCGGTAGATAGGTATGGTGCCATCTTCCTCAACCTGTCCCTGGTTGGCTACCAGCCGCGGCACCTGACCGCCGAGATGGACCATCCGCTGCCACTTTACCTCGTCCTTGATCTTCTCGAAGATATTGTCTGACAGCGGTGGCGATAAAAGGTCGTAGATGACCTTTGTGTCGCCTTCGCATAGGGGCTTACTCTCCTTTGGGGTCATTACTTCCTGCGAGGCCATCTTGCTGTTATTGTTAACTTCAACTTCCGAATCCTCTGGTGGCGTTTTTGTCCGCTGGGGGTAATTTTCGCTTGGTGTCTCACTCACAGTCCCTACTGATTCCAGGATGCTTCCTGATGATGAAGAGCTAGATTGGCTTATCTCCGATGATAGATGGGCCTCGTCATCTTTTAATTGATCCTGGGTAGAAACAGTGGCTTCCTTTTCTTTGTCTGGGTGTAAAATCTCCGAAGGCTGTTGGTGAGGAACAATGTTATTACTCTCGTCCGTTGTTGGTAGCGATGTCTTTCTATCCTGCCGGGCTTGCGCATCATTACTATTGTTATCACATTCACTGCTTTGTGACTCATCATCTTGGATCGTCTGATGTGGCTTGGCTGAGTCGGGTCGACCCGATCTCGGTCTCGAAGCTGATGAATTGGCACGTGACCGCCGGCCGTCCTCCGCGGCTTTCGGTGTCACGGGCTTCACCAGGGGTTGAATCGGCAGTGTTGCACTCTCCGCAGGTGGATCGGGCTTGGGGGTATCGGCTGTACGCTCAGCACTTAGCGACAGGTTCTCAAACGACGATAAGAGTTCTGAGGCCGAGGACGTAGAAGAACCGTCCTCTCCTCCGGCGCGACGTACGGTAGAGAACCTGCCGGCTGGAGATGTCGCCGGCCTATCACCCGACCTCCTCGTCTGCTTTGACTTAGGCTTGAGAGATGCTAAGACGTCCGCCGCAGCTAGGACGTGGCAGCCCGTCGTGTTCGAGATCTGCTTTATAGAGTTACGATATCGCATTATGTGGTGATAGCCGCAGCAGTCGTCAACTATGGTGATAGTATATCCGTGGCTCGCGGCGTCGACGGCAGTGGCCATAACCCCGGTATTAGTCGACACTCCGCAGATGAACAGCTCTGTGACAAGCCTCATGCGCAGTATCCGAAGTAGCTGATCCGACCTGAAAGCCGAGTAGTAAGACTTGACAACCGAATAATCTTTAGGACCGACGGCCGCCTTTACAGTTGGGTGAATCTCTATCCCGTAGGAGCCTGTCCGGACACATTTCGGTACATTCGGAGCCTCTTGGGTCAGAAAGGCTTCGGGGCACTCGGAAACCTGGGGCGTCTGCTGCGGCACCTGTCGACGACGGCTGCGAGAATGATCGGGGGATCGAAGGCTAAGTGAACGATCTGATGTCAAGATCTGCTCGTCTAAAGTAGACCGCGACTTCTCAAACCGACTAGTCACCCAGATGATGTCACCACCGCCCTGTCGGAAGCCGGTTGCCAAGTCTGCTATTCGGTCTGGGAGATCCATCGGATAGTTGATAGGATGGGCGCCATCCTCGTCCAGAAAGTCATTCTGGGGGTCAACGATAAGTAACGCCTTACGAGTCGTCAAGGTCGGAAGAAGATTTTTATCTATGGAAAACATGACTGTGACACTATCATTAAAGAATCCGCCTAATATATATCCGATGTCCAAAATATCCAAAAAGCTCTACTAGATCACATATTCAAGTTAGGACGAGTTTGAGTTAGAGTTAGAGTGGCGGATAGTTGACGATCTGCTTACTTTCTTTTGTCAACGAGACAAAGTAGTTGCTATGACATACTTGAAGATAGCAACTTAACCACCTTAGACCTATTAAACAATGACGACGCGGGCTTGCCGGTGAAGGGCGTATGATATAAAAAGATATAAAGATATAACGATCAATGATCTAGCAGTCTAGCTATGCTTGGATATATGTACCACTAGGGCTGTAGGCTAAGCTTGGCAATCCGCGTTCGGGCAAATGTCGTGGTAGAGCCAAGGGAGATCAAATCCACCCAATACCAAGACAAAATATGGGTTCGGTGATAATACAATGTCTTAGACGATCAAAGTGGACCAATATAGATGAGATGACGAGAAAGTTAAGATCATACGGCGTAGACCTCGGGGTTGAAGAAGTAATGCAAGTAAAGGTAAAGGTAAAGGTAAAGGTGATATCCTCCCGTCGACGATGTTAAGTATGATAAAGATAAAGCATGATGAGGTAGAATAGATATATACCTATGTACCATGTATGTGCAGGTTTAATATCAAAATAGGTAGATCAGATAGATGAAAAGAGTTAGAAAAGGTTTAGTCACAGGTCACAGACAAATTGACAGACAGGCGGGAAATACTAAATAGAGAATAGATCAAAATAGGAAGTATGGATCAAGTTACTAGGTATGATAGCAGGATGGGATAATGGGACGCAGGCTACCTAGTAGTATCAAGGTACGGTAGGTAGTCAAGGTAGTCAAAGTAGGTAGTCAAAGTATTCGAAGGTGTCAAGGTAGTTAAGGTAGTAGAACAAGGGTTTGTTTAAAACGGTCGTGTTCTATGTATGTTGTGCTGGGGCTGTCTTTTGATATGACGATGAGAAATTCTGTATGCATGTGTGATCATCTAATAACGATTCGACGTATTTGATGCATAACAACTAGAGCGGTAGAGCGACGTTGGGGCTTTTCTTCTTCTGCTTGTCTTTTCGCTTTCGTTCTGTCAAGGAATAGAGAATTGGGGGGAGATTTTCTGAGAAGAGCGACAGGGGGGGGCCGCCGAGGGGCTAGGATGGGGGTAAGGAAGGGGTGTGGAAGAAGAAAGGGGGGTGAGATGAAAAGAGAGAAAAACGTTAGTACATACATACATACATACATGCCTATTCATAAATACATAGTAGAAGTAGAATAAGAGAAAAGTAGAGCCAAAAGCAGTAACTTTAAGTAAACAACCCAGATTTTCCTCATGAACACACCCCATCCACTTTTTACTGTTTTCAGTAAGCTTATTGGTTAGAACCACTAATACTTATTCTGCCATAAAACTCATCCACATACACTTATACACCCACACTTTTAATTAATTAATCGTCCCTTTCAATTGACTTTATCGAAATTTTATACCCATTTGAAAGCGTTCGAAAAGCTTCATATATTTTTTTTATTTTTAATAATTAAAGCCGTGATAAAGATACTGAAAAAGTAGGTAAGGGTAGTAAGTATATATGGGGCAGTGTGCAGCTAAGGGTATCACGTGACCACCTTCATTCTAACACCTTACTAATCTTTCAACTTGCGCAACATCTTCAAATCGCAACTTGAAATATTGAAACTAAATTCATTAAATAGCGCTTTTGAAGCGCTTTCGAACTAACCTAGTGCATCTTGTTCAATATCAGTTTTGGGTGCTATATGGTCAAATATGTATGTTTAATTCAATTGGCATTGGTGATACTTAGATTTGTATGGCGATTTGTATGTGTGAGAAAGTACCTTTGGTGCGATGTAGGTGAGATTGATTAGGTTGGTGAGTATGAACCAATAAGATGCTTGAAAAAAGTGGATGGGGTGTGTTCGTGAAGAAAATCTAGGTTGTTTACTTAAAGTTACTGAGCCAAAAGATACTGGAGGGGAATATTAAAAAATATAGGGTAACATTTAACCCCGTTTTTATCTCTTTTAATGTTGTTTCTTTCATCTTATTCGTCTCATTCGTCGTATTCGTAGTAGACAATATTTAGTAAGTAGTTGCCTTTTCTTGGTCCTTCGAACTTTTCAAAAAGAGAGAGAAAAAAAACCACATGGAAGACCGGGGTGCCTGGTAATGTTCTATTAGCTCTATTTGGTGGGAAACATTGTCGATCTTTTTAGTGGTGAACTTGAACATTGAACTCGATTCCCACTAAAGATAGGGTCAAACAAGTGGATTTCGTACTTTGACTTCAATTTAGACTTCAACAAGGCTAGTAAAGGTTAATCACGTCGCAGTTCGGCCTATCAATTCCAGATTCTTACATACCTGCATATTTACATATAACCCCGGAGGTAATCAATTGATCAAAGCTGTATTAGCGGCAGAGTGGGATAGGATAGGATATATCTAACCTTAGTGCCCAGGTACATAGGATAGTGGGATATGCAGCTACGGCACTCACTTTCCTACAACGCGCAGCAACACGCAGCAACATGCAGCTAGGGACATTCAGTGTTCCATGTCACTACCAGGACATTAACTTAAACCTTGGTCTCGAAGCTCTGGAGTACATACTAAGGTACTAGGTTAATCCTAGGTGAGCCTAGGTAATCGTAGGTAATCCATGGATCATGTATGTAACTTACGCAAGTGCTCCAGGGCTTCTCTCTCTCTCTTACCCCACCTGCCCTCCAAGCTTCTACTACCCCTTGTATGCTACCTAGGTAGTCTCCTAGACCCTAGAGCTCCTATCGATTTTCTCAACTTCCCCAATCTTTCTTCTTCAATTTTCCATACGATTTACGAATCACATCTTTCTTTTAAGGATGGGATATACCTAGCACATAGGAATAATGCATCCGTCTTTAGGGATCTTGCATCCGATATTCAAGCCGATGTTCCGCTATGCAGCCAGCAGCCAGCAGCCAGCAATCATGAGCCATGAGCCATGAGCCATGAGCTATGCTTTAATCCTTTGTTGAATCAGCATTAGCATTGGCATTGGCATTAAACGCCAAACATTGAACATCGTATCAATTAAGGATCGGCAAAATGCGCATTTTGAGCTAAAATGCAGCATTTAAATGCAATACATACATAATACCATTATACACATACAAAATTACATTTTAATTTACATGATTATGCATAATAAATCTTTTACCATTACTACGTTATATTTTTAATAATTATATAATTTATTTTATTCGTAATGTAATGTTTATTATATTATTAATTTTTTTAATTTTTTAATATGCGATTAAAATGATTTAAATGGTTAAGCGCGAATAATTAAAATGTTTTTACGTGGTTAAATGTAATCTTTTAAATGGGTATATTTTAAAAATATTTAATAAATTTAATTATATAATTTAATTTTTCTTTTAAAAATAATTCATCCATTTTTTTAAAACATTTTATTAATTATTACCGATTAAAATTACATGTAATTAAAAGTATTTTTTTTCGCATATAAATTATTATATAAATACATGTATTATTCGTATTTTTTTAATTAAACTTTATAAATTTTATATTTTTAAATATCGGATTAAATATGTAATAAAATATATTATATTCATTGAAAAGCGCTTTAAAAAGGTTATTTAATGAATATAATTTTAATATTTAAAATTAAATTTTAAAAATATAAAAAAAATAAAAACGTCGGTATATTTAAAATATATTAAAATTAAAATAATCACGTGATACTTTTAATTTAATATATTACTTTTTTACCCCCTTTTTTATATTATTTTATTTATATATTTTTAAATTTACGTAATATTTTTAAATAATAATTTTAAATATTAAAATTAAATATATTAAATAATTTATTTTAAACGTTTTTAAATAAATATAATACATTTAATTAAATATTCATTTTTAATATAATATTATTAAAATCGTACGTAAAAATAAAATTTAATTAAATTAACATGAAAAATATATACATTTATATAAAAATTTATATAAATAATAAAATACCGTTAATATAATATATATAAAAATTAATAAAATTATTAAATACGTTAAAAAAATGGATAAGTTATTTTTAAAAGAAAAATTAAATTATTTAATTAAACTTATTAAAAAATATTACATACATACTATTAAAAATATGGGGCCGATGGGTTTTTCCGATCCGTTATGCGCATAATCAACCAAAATGCGGCATTAATGCATGCATTATACGCATTTTCATTATACGCATTTAAAAAATCCGAACCCTAGTATCAATCGATCAAAGAATTCGGTACTCGAAATGCACGCTCGGTCCGGTAATCTGCAATTTCTGATGAGGAGGTCGAGGGAAGTCAAGGAAGCCAATGAAGTCAATGCGGATCTGCGCTGCTAAATCCATTACGGTAGATTCGGATGCCAGCGTGATTGCGCCAATCTGTTCTAGACCTTCCTTAGACCTTCCCTAAACCTTCTTAATCGAAATACTTGCAGGATTCAACCTCCCTGTCGGCCCCGTAGGCCCCGTAGAGCCCCGTTCACGAAACTAACGAAATTCTCCGCTATGACTTCCATGATCATATCCGCTGCTGCTGCATCGAGCGGTTCAGGTCGTTCAGGTCGCTCGAGTGGTTCGAGTTGTTCGAGACGCTGTCCGAACTTGACTTGATTAGGACCCTGCATCAGACTATGATGCTCTGATCTGTCCCGTCTAACGCAAATAGCATATCGAATAGTATATCGAAGTCGCTATATAGTCCCCGACGATCTACAATCTCATATACGAAATTAGAAGAGAGGCCGGGCTATAATATTGACGTATAAGCCATCACCTTGACTATATTCGCTCTGCTCACTATTGGCTCAATATCCTCTCGAGCCAAGGGACCAAGATGTCCTAATTGACTTGGCTATGCGGTGACAGCATCATGTGAGGCATTAACTCACGGTAGGCAAGACGTTTTGAATATCAGATTCGACTGACGGGAACGCCTATCACTGATCGGTGCTAAGGCAAGTAATCAGGTCCCGAGGTGAGTGAGGTCTCATGCTGACAGCCCCTTGCGCAAGTCTTGTAAGGCGTCGAGGTGTGAAGGTGTGAAGATATGTAGGTGTGCAGGTGCAGGTGTGTAGTGTAGGTGTAGGTGTGTAGTGTATGTGTGTAGTGTAGGTGTGTAACTCCTGACGATCTCGCACGATAATCTCACGCCTCGCTGCAAGGTGAATCTCTTGCGGCAAGGACGACTTTTGATCTGCCCTCCCAGGTATGATGTATCTGATCTCAACTTCAGACAGCTAAAGTACATACATACCTGTGATCCCTCTTGCAATTATTCTCTCGATGGGGGTGCAGCGAGATAGCACGTATTTAACCGCTTACAAGGACAGCCATGCTACGATAGATGAAAATAAAAGAAAGACGTCGACGCGAATGACACTCTAGAATCCCTCCCGTCTCCAACAACTGCTCGTCATCGTCATTGGCCGCCCTATCTGCTACTTAGGTAGGTAACTTCTCGCCTTTTACCATATATTAAACCTGCCAGGGCCTGTAAAAAGAACCATGCAGTGTGTGCGCCCTTCTCCAAATCCGACCCCAAATCGACGACCGACCGCTTCACTTACCTACCTGCCTATATATCTTAGATGTCTAAAACTACCCTACCTACCTACCTACGCGACGGGTTTTGGATAAGTTGCGTAGGTAGACACCTCCACGATAGAATATACCTCGGGTACATGATTCCTGCTATGTAGTAGGACTCTCAGATCGTGGTGAGATTCTGTCATGCGTAGGATGCATGTTATATCCAAATCTAGCAACACGAATCCTACGGGAGATGGGGGGAGAGGCGGGATCTTCACCTCGCGAAGTTGGAGAAGAAAAAAGAAGCTCATATAGAAGACTTCTCGCGCGGGGTTTCTGGTCAGGGACTCAGGGGAAACTAGAAACTAAACGTCAGCTTGTCAGGCGTAAGATCTTTATTATTGCAGCCATCTAGTTCATAGGCCGACGAACGAGGCGGGAGAGTCGACAACCCGTTACGGATGTTACCTACCTATTTACTGACAAGCGTACATACCACTGTGCCTAGGTGGGTAGGTTAGGTTAGGTTAGCGGGCGAGCGAGCTGCGAGATAGGCAATACAACCCCGAGCGGGCTCCCGCTTCTGCATACACACACCACACCATCATACACGTACAGATACGTGGACGTACATATAACAAACTCGCATACTATGTGCAAACATGATCTTATGGATCTTCCCTGAAAGCCGCGTGTCAGAACTGCTTTGTCCAACCAGGATCAGGAAACTCCCGATTGAGATTCACCAACTACTATGTAAGTAGGTACGTAAGTGTAACCCTTGTTGTCAATTGGCAGGTCTCTCGCACATACTAGCAGAAGGTAGGCACTGTAATTAAGGAGATCGATGTACGAGCGGGCGCTGCCGTAGCTACGTACATATTCCCGCCGCGGGAGGATCGGGCTATGTCTAAAAACGGGAGGTGAGAGTTCGGAGCTGAAAAAGTACGGGCCAGCGTTTCGTCGAAATAAGTTGCGACAATATCGACTCGGCCGAGTGTGTTTCATTTACACGTGCTCGCAATCGTGGATGGGAGAAGTTGGAACGGCTGAAAGGACTACGGTACCTCTGTCGCGGTTATTATGGCGCCGAGGCAACACGTAGCAACTATTCCGAGTGGTCGTATGTTTGGAATCCGTATGAGCCTAAGCAACCGAGCAACTTTGGCTCGTCCCCGCTGACTCAGGGCTCTTTGTCTCCGCTGATGCCGTAACAGCTCCGACCTTGTCGTCTTATGCCAAATCTCCGGGGATACAAAGCGAGAGCGTACGTCGAGGTAAACTTAGCTGTTTCGGTTGTACATTTATACATATCTATATATGTAGGTATGTAGCTGGGAACTCTCGGATCTTTAAAATGCCATGTGGTAGATGACGTGACAAGTTCTAATCTATCGTCTAGGTTCTATGATTTTCAGCAAGATTTCCCCGTCTATCAATCCTCATTGGACCGTCACTTTTTCGAGCTTCCCTCTTCCCCCTGTCCCTGGCCGCTAATTGCGAATTTATCACTTGCTCCGGCATTAACCACCTGGCACCACCCCATGCCGTACGGCGAGCGGTATGTAACAGCGAAAATCAAACCTGGACAGCACATGGATATGTATTCCCGTGACTCTTCCCACACCTTCCAGGGATTTCTAAGCCTTGGGTTAAGGAAATCCCGATCTGCAAAGCCCGAATTGTGGTTCTCGGACTACGAAAGGCCCAACCGAACGCGCTCGTCATTTCTGCGGTCGTGTGTGTCTACTAGGTAGCGTAGCATCGGCGAACGCGACCTCGACAGCGTTATACTGTTAGCAGCCAGCTATCGTTCCATCGCGCTCAACTGCCGGCTGATCTCGCGGAAGTCTGGCCGCTGGCGACCGGTGGGATCCGAGCATCGTCGACGCAGAGCCGCGAGGAGCATCGCGACCCGCAGCTCCTCCTCGTCGAACCTGTGCCTCGTGACGCTCCACACGTCTTCGATCAGGTGAGCGAAGGCGAGCACCTCCAGCCGCTCGACCTTCCTGTGATTTATGTTCCCGTATATAGATGCCGCCCCGAAGTCGCCTAGGAATGCGTGCCCGTCTTCGTTATAGAGTATATTGTGCGCGTACAGATCACCGTGCGCCACGCCTCGCTCGTGCAGATGTCTCGCCGCGCTAGCGACGCCTTGGAGGATTCTCAGACCCTGGCGCGCGGTCAACCTGACCTCTTGCGAGAAGCAATCCCTCGTGCAGGACTGTAGAGACGGCGGCAGACCTAAGGTGCTGTAACACGTTGGGATAAGTTGCATGACGAGCCCTTTCTTGCTAGGATGATCAGTAATATTCCCCAGAGGATCTATGAGATTCGTGTGCGATCCAGCCCTCATGCACGCCTCCATCTCATCGGCAGGCGTTCCGTCGCTTGTGACATCTCCCTTGAACAACTTGACGGCCACCTCCTCAGCCTGGTCGATGCCGTTCCACGAGCCCTTCGAGATGGTGCCCGATGCGCCCTCGCCAAGGAGATCGCGGATATCGAGATCAGCCCAGCTGATCTCGGGGAGCAAGCCAATCGGTGTGGTGTCACGGGCATCCTTCGACGTCGCAGGTAACGAGCAGCATGGATTCCCGGCAAACGACAAGAAGGCTAGCTCCGGCAAATCAAAGAGCCAGTCTGGCAGTTCTTCAAAGCAATTGGCCGAGAGTCGCAACAGACCGAGTTTCTTACATGCGACCATCTCGTCCGGCAGGCGACGCAGCTGGTTCCCGGCCAACATGCACTTCTGAAGGCGGCAGCATCGACCAATGCTCTCGGGCAGCGACCGAATCTGGTTGTCGGTGAGGATCAGCCAGCGTAGCTTCGGCGGCAAAGAATCCTCCGGCACCTCGACCATCCGGTTGCCTCGAAAGGCAACCATCTCAAGCTCGGGACATGAGGCCAGCTGCGCGGGGAAGACGGCGAAGTTGCAATTGGAGAAAAATGCGACCTTGAGCTTCTTCAAGCAGCCGAAGCCATCGGGTAGGATCGATAATGCCGTGCCTGAGAGGTCGAGGTGCTCGAGAGAATTGGCGAGGTTGAAGATCTCGGCTGGAAAGCGACTCAGGGGCTTTGAGATATTCAACTTGGTGATCTCACCTTCTGAGTCCCCGTTCTCTCGTAGATTCGCTAGCTGGTGCATTTTTCGTCGGAGAGGTTTGTTTAGATCATCTAATCATGCCTACTGGTGGTCTCGCTGAATTGTCTAGATTGCTAGAGTGCGAGAGAGCGAGAGAGTAGTAAGATAGACTCCATTTCGGCTGGGGACATGAGAGGGGCCACAGGGGATGAGCCAGGCCCCATATTTGTTAACTCGTCCAGCTCATCGTCAATTTAACCGTCGACTCATAGTAGTTGAGCGGTGCTTATACCAGGCTAGGCTTACGAGGAACTATTTCTACACGGCAACAGATATTTGGGTTAAATATAGATTAAATGATCATACTGTCATCTTGTAGGTAAGATAGCCAAGACTTACATAGGACTACAACTGAAAGTGTACTGTAAGAGTATTAGTATTAGTTGACTAGTAGGTAGGTAGTTATTAGATAAATCCTTCAAGACTTCTTACTCTCAACCTGGAAGTGAATTCCAGCTACCTTATACTTGAGTCACAGTAGTAGGTAGAAAAGAAGATAAATATGTACATCAGCCAAGAAAGAAAAATCACGAGGATAATTGGTTTATATATTTTTTTAAGGTTGAAGGTTTCCATCGCACTAACCCCGCCACCCCACCATCTCACACTCAGGTACGTACCGTTATGTTTAACTTTCCAGCCACACCTTCCCGCCGCAGGTACTAGCCGCATATGCCCACTTTAATTTGCGATTCTGTCATTCTAAGCCAAGACCTTCGGACCTTGTATGTACCTACATACGAAGTAGCTATTCTTAACTTCGTATTGAACATCTTCAACCTCGATCGAGAGCTGGTCTGGTTCCTTCGCCTTGTCCTCAACATCACCCTCTCGCGAAGCCAGTTAATATCTTACGAGTAGCGCATTAATCGCTCCTTAGTATTCACTCCTACATTCGAAATCTTCTACCGCTTCGCAATACATGATTTCCCTTACCCGACCTAACATCCGACTAAACTCGCGGTATCGTTACCTACGTCTTCGTCGCTTCGTTCGTCACCAACATAAGCAGTTCGACGAATTCCTAATACTGAGGATCTAAGTACATACAGAGACTACTACTACGAACAACAGATCCTAGCGGAACGAGTTCTCCCATCCTTCACATACGCGTCGCGCATCTTTTCGTTCTTTTTAATCTGTGCTCTACACGAACATAGACGATATATTACGAGCAACGCCTTCGATCTACTTGTCCCTCTACTTCTCCCTTTCGTCAAGGCTACGCCGTTTAACCCACGGCCTCAGAACAGCCAACTTAACAGTCGCGTTACCGTCATTTTAGCAGCTGTATTCGGACTGTTAAAATCTCACGAAGAACCCGATACCCAACTGAAAAGTTTAGTTTAACGACTCGCGAGACTTAACAGTCTATCGTCAATAAAGAAGCCTTGAAAACATATGGTTCTACATATACCTCTACAGCTTCTGTGCCATTATCTGCTTAGATATACACCTACTCTACGATATCCTTTCGTCTCTGAAATCCCGCTTCACTGAGATATCTCCACATCATGGATACTTCTCGAAAGCGTCCTAGCACCGGTGGCAGCGAGCCGGGCCATAAACGCCAGAAGGTCGATGCCGACGCTCGCTCCGTTACCCCAAACGCGACCATTCCAGCAAAGTCAGCAGCTTGTGAGGCTGTTAGGGACCCTACTACGCATGATTTCGGAAGAGACGGCTTGAAACGCTCGATCAGCCTGCAGCTACATCACGCGGGTTTCGATAGCTCTAAGAGCGATGCCCTAGAGGGTTTCACGGAAGCCGCAGACACATGTACGTGCAAAATGATGCTGCCATTTACTTGTGAATTGGCATTCTGACTATTGTATAGACATCACCCGCTTTATGGAACACATAAAACGAAGCGCGAACGCGGCACGAAGGAACAACCCAACCCCTCTGGATTTCGAGTACGCCCTCGAGAAGGCAAACGTCCCCTTGTCGTCCCTAAAGCCGCATCTAAAACATACCATTCCGAAGGAGGAGCTCGCGCCATCCTTTTTCAATCCCATCAAAGAGGACATTCAGCAGTTCGTGAAACCTCGACCGTTCTTGGGCGACGATCTATCCGGCCAGAAGGAGAAAGACACGCGAGCCTATGTCCCGAAGCACTTCCCTGCGTTTCCTAGTCCTTACGCATACAAGTTCACCCCGTACGAGCACACGGTGGATCGTAGCAAGGAGCAGGGACGGGCCGAGACAGACGCGAAGAAGGGCGAGCAGGCGTTGCGGCAGATAAACCGGGCTGCTAGAATCAGCCGCCAGAAGGAGATCAGAGCAATAGCCAGGCACAATCCCCTAAGCAGAGAGCGACAAGCGGCGTGGGAGAAGATGATGACGAAACTCCTTCCCGAGGCCGAGCCGACGAATCTCATTCCCGAAATCGCCGATCATAGCACGATCGTCAATTACGGCGCCAGGCACGGTCGAAAGGGTGTGCATAAGCCCAACCGACGATCTCAGCTAGATGCTGCTAATGGCATGACCTGATGTACGATCGTTGATCTGGGTGAAGATGAGAATTCCTCGGTCTAAACAGGCTGTTTTTCTGGTCCTCTACTGGTAGGAATATCGTTTCAGGTAAGACACTGCCGATGCGTATGAGTATCTAGGTAGATGACGCAGCCATCTGACTTGACAAACAGGATTGACGAAACTATTCGCGTGATGAAAATGGCAATTTCTACGAAGTCTTTATACATCATCATTGTGGATAAGCAGGATTTATTCGACCCAAGGAATCGGCATTAACCTTGTGGCATTGTTTCTCTCGCATTACCGAACGTCTCGCGAACGAGGAACTGTTTACGAAATGTGGTTAGGGAAGGACATAGGTTTGTGGTCCTCCGATCTGGGGAGGATTTCATGATTTGGAGTTGGAGTTTTGTCACTTGAGATACCCAGGTAGCATGCAATTGCCTACGTTGCTTGTATGGATGCATTTGCTTTGCGCAATACTGTTGGATTTCCGGATACATTGCTATCGATTGTGAGTTGCCCTTCCTGATAATGCGTAGAAGCCATCGTCACCTGGTTACCTAATGAGCAGTGAGTGTAGCCTTGTGCATCAAAAGGAACGTGGACCTCGAATAACATATCTCAGATACAAATACCTGCATATCTAAGATCATATCCATGATGTGCCAGGCTCTTCGCCGATAAATCATAAACAGTCTGAGCCCCTTTGATTACCTCAGCGAAAATAATTTAGAATTGCGGACAGGTGCCAGGTGGTTGCCAGTTGATAAATGTCTCTGTCGCAGCTGACGAAGCTTATTCGGAATTTGCGAAGTTGATTGGTGGAAGCCCCACCTCTTAAGACAAGGCTAGGGACGACCCAGGCACTTTCCAATTTAGCGATTCTACCCTAAAGAAATCGCACACAAAATTTTGTCGGGGAAAATTTCCAGCAAGCAAAGGAACGACTTTCAAACATCGACCATTCCAGCGAAGCCCAACACCAACTCTTTTTTCCCTTCCCTCCCAGAACAAGGTGAACTTCGCGCGACACATTAGAGTATCCCTTCACAATGGCCGAGCAACTCATTCTCAAGGGAACCCTCGAGGGCCACGTAAGTTAAATCAATCCATCAATCAATTGGAACCCAAATCGCAAACATCCATGACGAGAGTCGGGATGCGGTAGAAGCGCATCTGGACGAGATAAAAAATAAGCAACAAGCAACAATAAAATAGTAGCTAATATTTTATGTCAACAGAATGGCTGGGTTACCAGTTTGGCTACCTCAATGGAGAAGTATGATTCCTTTTTTTATTATTTCCCATTTTCCATTTCCCACTTCCCATTTATGGCAATTATGATATATGATCAGAAGCTTACCTTCGCGACGCAGCCCTAACATGCTACTCTCCGGTAGCCGTGACAAGAGCCTAATCATCTGGAACCTCACCCGCGACGAGTCGCAATACGGATACCCCAAGCGATCTCTCCACGGCCACTCTCACATCGTCTCCGACTGCGTATGTCATCTCTATCTCTATATCTATATCCTATTCTAGCTACTTGCTGCAATGCCACCGGGTAAACGAAGGTAGAAAGGGTAGAAATACTTTTGCTGACGGGTTGGCATCTAGGTTATCTCCTCTGACGGCGCCTACGCTCTGTCTGCTTCGTGGGACAAGACCCTCCGACTCTGGGAACTCGCCACCGGCACCACCACGCGACGATTCGTCGGACACACCAACGACGTCCTCTCCGTCTCTTTCTCCGCAGACAACCGACAGATCGTCTCCGGATCTCGCGACCGAACCATCAAGCTGTGGAACACCCTCGGCGACTGCAAGTTCACCATCACCGACAAGGGACACACCGAGTGGGTGTCCTGCGTCCGCTTCAGCCCCAACCCTCAGAACCCCGTCATCGTCTCCAGCAGCTGGGACAAGCTCGTCAAGGTAAGCAACCAACCACCAACCAATTCTACAGTTCCCGCCAATTCCGCAAGAGGAGAGAGGAATACACGAATGCTTTCACGTGATGCTCTGCATATTAAAGTATTTGCTACTTCAGAGCTTGTTCGCAAGCCATGAGACATCTTAAACACCAATGCCCTGATGAAACGCCTCGTTATATGTTCCTCCAAACTCTCGCGTGTGGAAGCTGTACGTATTCGATTCGATTGCTGACTCGTATGATCTTAGGTCTGGGAACTCTCCACCTGCAAGCTCCAGACCGACCACATCGGTCACACCGGCTACATCAACACCGTCACCATCTCTCCCGACGGATCCCTATGCGCCTCCGGCGGCAAGGACGGTACCACGATGCTGTGGGACTTGAACGAGTCGAAGCACCTGTACTCCCTGAACGCCGGCGACGAGATCCACGCGCTCGTCTTCTCCCCCAACCGATACTGGCTCTGCGCGGCCACGGCCAGCAGCATCATCATCTTCGACCTCGAGAAGAAGAGCAAGGTGGACGAGCTGAAGCCCGAGTTCACGTCGGTCGGCAAGAAGAGCCGGGAACCCGAGTGCGTGAGCTTGGCCTGGAGCGCGGACGGTCAGACCCTGTTCGCCGGTTACACCGACAACATTATCCGAGCGTGGGGTGTCATGTCGAGGGCATAAATCCTTTTCCCGGGGGGTGTCGATATCGGTCATTGACTGGGCGTATGGGATGGGCTTGTCATTTGAGCTTTTACTAAGGGAAATGGCAATCGACGTGGCCGGCAACGAAAATATTAGAAACGTTGCGCTGCTGCTTGGTTGCTACCATAAGGTAGACCCAAAATCTAACGATTTGTGAAGACACTCTGATATCTTTTCTTGCTGGTGCTGTGACATGAATCTTTTAAGGTTCCGACTCTTGCTGAGTAGATTCTCATATTATACATATCATATGTTAACTATACATGTGTCTAGGATCGTGAGCCCACTACGATGAGTAGACACTTACTCCGGCATCGACTCATCGGTATAGCAGGTAAGAGCTGGGGACTATTGTTTATCATGAATAAAGAAAGATAAAGGTAAAGGTATAGTAAAGGTATAGTACAGGTAAGGAAAAGAAAAACACTTATTCGGTATCATTGTCTACCTAATTAATGTAGTTGGGTGGATATCTTACACATATTACACATAGTATTCTATTCTTCCCTCGAACTCCTCCCACTTTCTATAGTGACCTGGTAATCCCTCCGAATATGTATCCTCTTAGTTTCTTCATCTTTCGGACCGTTTTCTACAGAGTCCTCGAAATCTACCCTCCTATCCCCCATCTCGAGATCGTCAGGATCACCATTAGCGGGTGATCTGGATCCCCAATACCTACTACTGCTGTTCACAGTCGCCGCGTCCTCGTCTATCTTAGACGAGCCTCGTAGGTAGCTATGAGAGGAAGGGGGAAAGGGGAGCGTAGTGTCGTTGGAAGCGAAGAAAGACGAGGCACGGTGACGACTCCCCCTGCCTCCGCGGTGAGACCATTTTCCTTGGTTAGACCGTCTCAGCCGCGAGTTCCCCGAGTCGGAGCCCCGGTAGAAAGCCGCCACGCTGATGAGCGGCAGCCCGGCCGCTACGAGCGTGCCCACCCAGGACCCGGCGTCGAAGGGAAGCACGTGCGTGTTCAAGGGGCCGGCTGCGATGTCGAGGCCCGCGAAGAGACCTACACGATTGTATTAGTTCTTCGTTCTTCATTCTTCGTTTTCTCCTTTTTGATCCCTTCCCCTATTCATAAAAATAAAAAGAAGTGCCACTTACAAGGCGCCAGCATAAGTACCCCGTTGCCAACCGCCAGTATCTCCAGCGAGGTCAGCCCCCTCCTCCCGCCGGCCCCGTCCCCCCCGCCCCTCAGCGTCAGCGTGATCGAGAACTTCCTCCCGGCCCCGCGGCCCCGGAGTATGCGCCGCGTGGCCGCCAGGTGCAGCGCCAGGTGCGCGAAGAACACGCCGCAGAAGTAGAAGACCGAGATTGCGGCCAGCACCACGGCCGCCGCCCCCACGCTGTCGACCGGCAGCGGCAAAAGGTGCCCCTTCAGCGCCTGCGTGTGCCGCACCACCCACATCACCCGCACCACGATCGCGGCCAGGGCGAGCACCACCGCGAAGATCAGCACCGGCATCCGCCACCAGCACTTGCCGATCTGCTGCCGCCTGCCCGCGGCGGACGACTGCGGGCTGCGGCGCCGCCCCCACGTCCGCACCAAGACTCGACTTTGTAATGCTAGTGCGGTCTCGACGAGCGCGACCTGCACGGCGCTCAGCGCGCTGGCCGCCGTCGTCAGCCGGTACTCGGCCGGCCGCAGCACCGACGCGTCCTGCGTCCACGCCACGTAGTACTCGGTCAGCGGCCCGGGGAAGTACAGCACCAGCAGCGCGAGCCGCGTGATGGCCACCACGAGCAGCCCCGTCTGCGCCAGGTGGATCGGCCGCCGCAGCTTGCGCGAGGGCAGCAGGAGGAGCGTGGTTAGCAGCGAGGTCAGGCAGAGCCCGAGCTGCACGCCGTAGTTTATCGAGGTGTTGGCGAGCCGGATCCGCTGCGCGTCGATCGCGGCCATGGAGATGGCGATCAGGGGCGCGGGGTTGGTGCCGTTGGCGACGCCGGCGATGTAGAAGGTTTGGTTGCGCGGGTCGAAAGACGGGGACGGGGATGGGGATGAGGCCATCGTGATGTGCGCCGCCGCGGACGAGCCGAGAGGGTGGAGAGCTGGGGGCTGTTGTGAAAGTGGAACCTTTTTCTTCGATCTGTGATGTGGCTCCTATTCCACTCCTTGGATGTCTACGGGAGGTTTCTGGCTCGCATGATGAATGGACGATATCTACTTACACCACTAACGACAGGATTAAAGATGGAGAGATAGGAGTACATGGGAAGAATGGGGGGAGGTCCCTCCTGTTTGTAATACCGACCTACCGGATAGATCTACGTCTCGATAGATCTACGTCTCAATAGATCGGTCAGCACGATTCCCCCCCTGGCTTCGAAAAGCAATGACGCCGGTTCTGGCCAGCCCCGAACAATGTGACTGGTGCTCGAAACCCCCTAGTGGACGCCACATCGCCCCGAAAAATCAAATGTATCTGAGTCTTGTCTTCGACCCGTCCGCCCGCGCAGCCTGGCTGGCCTAGATGGGGGGCGTGCCCCGAACGCATGTCTCGGCTGTCGGAGTTCTGGCTGGCTGGTCGAGAAGGGATGGGAAGGGATGGGATGGGATGGGCGGGCTGACCCGCGCTGGCGGTGTGTACAGGTGCGTCGTTACACATCGAGACGGCTTTATTTAATTTACGGGCGGCCTGGGGATTCGGAATTGATGAGCCTCAAGTCGATTGGTGATATTTTAAGACGACTGATCGTTTCTCGTTTCTCGTCTCTCGTCTCTCGACATATGCCATTAAGACCACACTGAATAGGCGATACCTACCTAGAGAATAGACAAGGGATAGTCTTCTACGATGGGTGGTGATATGTGATATAATAATTGGCCTACGAAGCAACTTGATTACTGATATCTATTCAAAACCACCTTCCTGTCTTATGGAGACGATGGTCTAGAGTCTTGTTCCCACGAAGACGAAACAAACGGTAACAGTAATCTAGATGGAACGTTGACTTAGCCGTCTCCTTACATTCCGGCCGCATAGTCCTTGTTAAAATTACATTTATTACTACCTACCTAGCCGTGCCGCAACCCCATCAACATACACTATAAAACATCATTTAACATATCAATCTTGAACGGCACCGTAGAATTATTCCTAAGGTTGTCCATCTTCACCAGCAAGATGAGATCTATCATTCAAACCCTCGATCCCCTAGCGTAGATCGATCTCGTTCGATTTTTGCGGTCGCGATTTCGAGGAAACAGGGTCCCATGTGGCTATGGTAACTCTAGGCTTTGCGGCTCAGCCCGCACGCATTCGACTCCTATTCGACGTGTGATGGTTCTGTCTAGGCCGCTGTAATATCACGTCGCAGAACTGGGCTCCTCCAAGGCGTAATTCTTGGTTCGCGATACCAAAGTCCCCTATAACTCGAATCGATTCTTCTGTCTGATTGGAAGACCAGTACGGTGTACGGTTTCGAGGACCCTAGAAAGCTTGCTGTGACGCTGCCGAACTAGGAGGAGGCACAGCTATTGCGACATGTTTAATATAGGTAGTGATATGGTTGCAGTGATGATTTTCAGCATCGTGTTGGTTGATGGGTCGTACCAGAGGCGGAGTATTAAATAAGTCTTTCCTTCAGCCTTAAAATATTGTAATTCTAAAGATTTATGTATGTTTGCCTTTCCAGTATAATCGTGCTCGCGCCCGCAGAGCTGTAGGGTTAGCTACCTACCTACTATTGGTCTTCGACTTCGTTAGTTTATAGGAGACTTCGTCGCAATACTCCAAACCGTATATTACAACCAAGGCAGACGTTACCGCCTTAGGTATCTTAACGATGGCAAGAATAGCGTCCTTATTCGCGGGCCGGGTCGTCCACGTATTTGCACTCGTCGTCGTCGCGACCGCCTTTGCACTACTCATAGTAGTCAACACGACGGCACTCGTCGATCATGACTTGGTGCTATTCGAGGTGTGGAATCCGGATATCAATTATCCCCATGGTATGGTGCCCCCGCAGTTCGATTTGGTGAGTCGAGTGATGATCTTCTAGCTTTGTGACTCTATATGAGGGATGGGTTTTGTCACGGATTTACTTTTCCTCAAGAACCTCGAGAACTTCAAGCATGGCAGGTCGCTAACAGGCGGGTAGGAACATACGGCTACTGCCTCCACGTATACACATTCTATTCGTAAGTACCTAGCAATTCATACCTAAACCATTTTCTATATGTACCTACCTATCTACACGTATGCAGGTAGTTAACACTCCCAAGGAGCTCAGACCCCCCAGCAGACAAGTGCATAACCCCAACCATAGGCTTCGACCTCGGGGACGCCGTGGGTTCTATATCTGTCCTCAGCTCCGGCGATCTTCGTTCCGAGAGCGCGTTGACCAATGCTATGGTCCTGCATCCGCTGGCAACCGCCTTCTCCTTCTTCGTACTCGTAACCTCCGTCCTCCCGCGTAAATTCGTCCCTCCCGTCGTATCGCCCATACTCTGCGGTCTGGCTACGTTGCTCGAGCTGATCGCGCTGACCTGCAACTTCGTGGTCTTCTCGAACCTGAAATCGAAGCTCGCAAACTCGTTGAGCAACAGCCGTCACTACTACGCCGTAGGGTTTTTCGATAAGGGGATGGTGATAATGATAGCTGCTGCCGTATGCCTACTCATCGGCAGCATCTCGTTGTTCGCGCGATGGTGGTTTGGGCGTAGACTGAAGAAGACTACCCACGATGCCCATGACGCCCATGACGCCGCCGCCACTAATGGAGGAGTAGAACAGGACCAAGGCAAGACAGATTATAGCTCTGGCACCCTAGCACCGCTATACGAGGAAGACCTTGGAAATAAAGCAGGATATACGGAGCTCTCTGGGGGAGCTTGGGCGGATCGCCATGAGCTGGATAGTCAGGACCGCCCTGTCGAGTTGAGGCGTCAGGGGAGGTACTATGAGCTACCAGTTACACAGCCAGTCAGTCATGATTTAGAACAAGGCTCGGGGAATAGGTGATATAGGACTAGTGAGACTAATGAGGTATGACTAAAGTCATCGAAGGCAAAGGAGAAAACTTTAGGTGCAGCTCGATACTATTGGATTTGCGTCACTTCACGATTTCCTAAGCAGCCCTGGAGTGTTGCAAATAACAGACAGCAGAGTATCTGGTTATGCGAGTAGAGGAATTTACAACTTAGTCTTGAAATTTATAATTAACTTGTGTCGACCAATAAAATATTGGTACGTTAGCTACCAGCTCTCTTTGGCTATGTAGACTACCTGAATTTTCGGTGCCCCTATTCTCAAAGCGTACTGAAGCCTGTATAACCTTTGACGCCTCAATGTGCAAACCTGGAATTGCAGTGTCCTTATGGATATCGGCTTGCGTGGCATAAGAAATAAGCGAAAGATAAAAACGCCGACCCTATGCATTTACACGTGGGCAAGTAAACGTACTACTATGTCATCTGCCACCTGGCAAAAACCATCACACATAACCGCCCGATATCCTGGCTACGTTCCTCATCATTCTTAACGGATACTGACGCCGGAGCGGTCGGTGAACATGCGAGTTGCGATGTTCATAGCCATGAGCTCCTGGAATAGGAGCTTGGCAGCGTACGGGATATGAATCTGCGCGATCCTGGTCTTGTTCCTGCATGGGCGGCATTCGAACGAACCCTTGCTCAGGATACTAAGATGGCGATGTTAGCACTTGTTCTCGACAAACAAAAACGAAAAGAACGGTGGACGGGAACTTACGCGATAGGAGTCATGAGACCACAGATCTCGCAGATGTGAACTCGGAAGGCGTCCGACACTTCGAAGAGACGTTCCTTGAGGAAGGAGGCGGCACCGTGAGCAATCATACAGTCACGTTCCATCTCTCCGAAACGGAGACCTCCATCTCTCGCACGACCCTCGACCGGCTGGCGCGTCATTATCTGCACCGGACCACGTGCGCGGGCGTGTATCTTGTCGTCGACCATATGTCGCAGACGCTGGTAGTACGTGGGACCGAGGAACATCTGAGCTCGGAGCTTGCGTCCGGTGTGGCCGTGGTACATCATCTCGAACCCGCGAGACTGGTATCCGTGCTCGCGCAGAAGACCGGATACCGAATCGACGGTGACGTCGGTGAACGGCGTGGCGTCTCCCTCCATGCCCTTAAGAGTGGATACTTTACTAAGGAGACACTCGATCAAATGAGCGATGGTCATACGCGACGGGATGGCGTGGGGGTTGATGATCAGGTCGGGAACGATACCCTCGCGAGAGAAGGGCATGTCCTCCTGCTTGAACGTGACACCGATGGTTCCCTTCTGTCCGTGACGAGAGGCAAACTTATCTCCAATCTGAGGCGTCTTAGTAGTCCGGACTCGCACCTTAACATAACGCAGACCGTCCTGGTTCGTGGTGAGAATGACCTGGTCGATGATACCGGTCTCGGTACTTCGGAGAGGCGTGGACGCGTCGCGCTTGACGTGCACCTTCGTGCGCTGGCCCATCTCCTCGTTGTCCGGGTTGATGGGCGACGTCTTTCCGATGATGATATCCTCTCCCAGGACTCGGACGCCGGGAGCAATAATCCCGTCGTCGTCGAGCTTGTCGTACGTTCCCTGCTTGAGACGTAGCGTGTCCGACCTGAACGGCTTCTCGAACGTCTCGACCGTGTTGATCCCCACCCGCTTCTCGCAGTCGCTGTAGGAGCGGAAGAAGAGACTTCGGAAGAGGCCTCGGTCTATGCTGCTCTGGTTCATGATGACGGAGTCTTCCTGGTTGTATCCGGAGTAGCAAGCGATAGCCACGATGGCATTCTGGCCGGCGGGGAGCTCTCTGAACTTCAGGAACTCCATCGAACGCGTCGTGCCGAGCGGCTTCTGCGGGTAATACAAGATGTTCGCCATGGTGTCCATGCGGCGGTTGTAGTTCGTGAGGAAGAAACCCATAGCTTGTTTGCCCATGGCCGACTGGTAAGTGTTTCGAGGAGACTGCGCGCTACGGTTAGCAGCAGAAGACAAGAGAAGATGCACGTATCACATGTATCACGTACCTGATTATGATCCGGGAACGGGATGATGCTCGCGCAGATGCCCAGGAGCATGCTGGGATGGATCTCGCAGTGGGTATATACGTGCGTCGACGGGTTCACCTTGGTCTTCAGCCGCTTGTTCACCTCGTCTCCGTTATCCTGGGACACCTCGTACCCGAGCTTGGTCATGCGGAAGGTGTCCAGATCTTCAGGCGTCATGCAGATCATGGCGGTCTCCTCCTCCTCCGCGTCGAGGAACTCGATCACACCCTCGTTGACCAGACCTTGCCAGCCGAAGTACGCCTCGCTATCCGCATCCAGCTCGACATCCGCCTCCAGGCGCTTGATCATCTGCTTGGTAAGAGCCAACGTGCCCTTCTCGACGCCCTGCTCGGTAATGTCCTCCTGCTGCACGCGGAACAGAGGACGCATCACGCGACCGGCATCCGAGAAGATCTTGAACTCGCGGTCGCGGATATCGCGAACCAGCGACACCTCGGCGGGGATCTGGTTGGCCCGGCGAAGCGCCTGAACGTCTCTGACGAGGGTCTTGGGATCCTGGTGCACGCCGATCCAAGAGCCGTTGAGGAAGATCTTGGTGGCGTTGGGATATCTCATCGGCTCATACTCCTCCAGGACTTCCATATTCCTAGTAATCATATAGTCCACGATAGGGTCTGTCGACGTACCAACGCTGATGGAACACATCAGGGATAGGTTCTTCACCAGCCCGCAAGCCTGGCCTTCGGGCGTCTCCGCCGGGCAGACCAGGCCCCAATGGGTGTTGTGGAGCTGCCGCGGCTTGGCCAGCTTTCCGTCCCTCCCGATGGGCGTGTTCGTCCGTCTCAGATGAGAGAGGGTCGACGAGAAGGTGTATCGGTTCAAGACCTGCGACACGCCGGCGGTCGAGCTCATCGCCTTCTTCTGGTCGCCCCAGTTGCCCGTGGCGAGCGAGTACTTCAAGCCGTTGGTGATGATGGCGGGCTTGGCGGCAAGCTCGATCTGGAAACGCCTGCCCCCGTCGATGCAGCGCTTGAGGTGCTGCGTGATCTCCCCCACAAGTCGGCGAACGATATTCCTAAACAACTTTGCAAGGAGGGGACCAGCAAGATCAAGACGCTTCTTGCCGAAGTGGTCGCGATCGTCGGTGTCGCGCCGGCCGAGAGAGCACTGGAGGAGCTTGTGGACCATGTAGCCCAAGAAGAAGGCCTTTCGGGTCTCGCAACCTTCGGTCTGAGAGATGTGAGGAAGCATCTCCTTCTGCAATATGTCCTTGGCGGCTCTTATACGACGATCCCTGGCCACATTGTGCGAATCCCTGCCGCGCTTTCCGATGTAATCCAGAGCTACCTCTCGGTCTTGGATACAGAACGCCTCTTCGATGCAAGGGCGCAGCTTCTCCAGCATCTGACTATCGTTGCGGTCGTAGCAGATGTGGTTGAGGATCTCTTCGTCACTAACGACACCCAAGGCCCTAAAGACGATAGCGATCGGCAGATCGGCCCTGACAAAAGGCAGGGTAGTGTGAATGGTCTCGCCGTATCCTCCGCGAGACGCGTCACCCTTAGTGTACAATTTCAACATGAGAGATGAAATAAGCCGCGACCCCTTCTCGAGGGCGCTTCGGATCTCCGCGGTGTAGGAAAACGGGCTCGGCTGGGCCTTCTTGAAGACCTGAACGATGTTCGCAGCAGACCGCTCCTGGGCTATCAGAACCTTCTCGCTTCCGTTGATGATAAAGTAGCCTCCCTGATCGTACGGGCACTCGTTCAGGAGGAACAGCTCGTCGTCGGTCTCGCCGTTCAGATGACAGGCCTTGGATTTGACCATGATAGGAAGCTTTCCGATAAAGATCTGATCACCGGCCTTGCCCTTATCAGAAGCAGGGGTCTCCAATATGTTCTCCTCGTCCTCCCAGACCAGACGGGTCGGGTGCTTTCCGGTGTTGCGCGCCTCCGCCTGCTGCTCCTCGTCCATCTCGTGGAGGGGGATGTCCTGCTCGATACACGCAGTCACCTTGCTATCGACCTTGACGTAGATGGGGGCGGCGTACGTCATGTTTCGGTCGCGGCACTCGTAGGGGAGCAGAGGTCCGGAGGTATTATCGCTCTCCATGGCGATGGGGCGCGCGATGGTTACGTGGCCCAGCTTGAGGTCATATCTGCGAAGCGCAACGGCTCGGCCGTCGGAGGGAGGGTTGTGCTCATCGACACTGATCTGAGAGTGTTCTTCGACCAGCTCTTGAATCGTGGTCTCTTGGAAATCGTTGAACGAATCGATCTGTTGGGAAACCAAGCCCTTCCTCTTGAAGTAAGAGCCGATAACAACCCAGCAGTCTTCCGGCGTGATGATGTTCTCATCAGCGTACTCCTCCTCATACTCGTATTCTTCCTCGTAGTCCGCCATGATGTGACGATCTTGGACCTATTCAATCCAATAGGTCGTCGCAAGTAGTGGTGGTATAATTTGGATTCGGCCGCGTGGAATATGATACGTGGGCAGAGAGTGATTGCGGAAGAATAATTGCGGAAGAGTAGTTGTGGAAGAGTTGCGGAAGAGTTCGTTGATTAGAAATGGCGAGCAAAGGTTATTATCAAGGTGCGGGGTAAAAAGAGCGACGGTATCTTGTTGCCAACAGCAATCAAAGACTTCCGCAAAAGCGCCAGTGCTAGAAAAAAGAGTATCCGCAGTTGTTAGAGGCGAGAAGGCGAAAGGAGCGCGTCCCAATCGCGTGATCGCACTATATTAACAGGGCAAGTCAGTAACACATTCTGCTGTTTGAAGCGGTATCAAACACATTCAAGGCGATGGGAAACCCACCACAGTCCGTCTGTACCAACAAAACTTGATGTCTTGTTAACTTCCGGATGTGTGTTGTGGTTGAGGTGGAAGAAAGACAAAGCGTGGATGATGTTGGATGATGTTTTTTGCTGGAGAGGCTCTTACAAGGTTGAGGCTGATCAATCAGAGAAAGGACCCGAGGAGTGGCAAAAGAAGGCGCTAATCCATAATTAGCTTGGTGTACCTAATAATTGGACATGCAGCCTCAATCCTGTTTTGTTTTAGCTGCTTTGGGACTTACTCGTTCTCTTATCGATTATCGATAAGGGACGGTGTAGCTAGAATCGCGATAAGAAGAGCTGCTGTTTGGCAGATCGAGTGGTGTCAGGAAAGGATTGATCAATGATGATGTTCTTGTAAAGGTTTGAGATTTGACAAGTTGTCAATTAGAAATTGTATAACTTGTAAGAGAAAATCAGATCTCGAATGGTGGGACAGGCCTGTGCTCATCTCTAGTTCGAGATGCATATGTTCGCACTGTAAAATAATAAGCTAGTGCCCTGTGCGTATAAGCATTTAACGACTGATAGAGCTGGAGGTATGGAGGCCCGTTCGTACAACTGTGCATTTTCAATTTTTAGTTTTTAATTTTACCTAAAAGGGTAAGGTGTGTCCTAACCGCGCGAAATTTATCTACTTTATATTTAAAAAAAAAATACTTATATAATATATTAATATTTACGTAACAAAAAGATGTCATTAAATATATGTATATATGCATACATATATATATATACGTATAAATATATGTATATACGAATAAATATATGTATATAAATATAAATATATATAAAAACGCGAGACCACCCGTTCGGATGGTATAATATCCCGAGTTTAGCCGGAGGTTTATGGTTCGATTCCTCGATCACCCACTTTTATTCTTTTCTTATCCGACGAAAAAAACACTGGTTTAACTACCCATTGGGTCACCCGTAACCCTTTCTTTAACGCCTAGACCACCTTTTCAAAGGTTGCTTAACCACTTAAATTAAAGGTCTTTTTACGTGTGTTGAATTGAAAGGAATCAATTAAGTAAGCACCTTAAGTAATCACTTTTGCCACCATGCGCGAGAGCCAGCTTTTTGTTTTTCAAAAAATTACCTTTTCGCGAACGGGCCACCTCAAAAGCTGAGACCGCTTGATTTGATTGGTACAAAAATGAAAATTAAACCCACCCTTAAAACGATGCACCCAATCAATCGTTATGGAGGTACCGGCCTTTTAGGAGATAACGGATTTTATAAAACTAGATTATCGCGATAAGAGATTTTGATAAGGACCAAGCTCGGGTAAACCTAAGCCGGCTTTTTGATTGGTTCAAGTTCTTATCGATACGCATGGTCCATCTAAGAGTTGAAGCGTTTCGGGGTCACGTGCAACCGGTCGCAATAACAACACTGGGAGCGGCGATACAACAGCTTATTTCGCATAAAATATAACGTGCAGATTATTGAAATTTATATCTTTAGAATTGCCTGATTGAGAGCTATAAGAAGATCTATTTTATCTTAAATTTAACCTGTTAGAAGGAAAGTTATTTGAGTTTTAAACTAAAGGTATCAACAAATCTCTATTCATTTATCCGTACAATTGAATCCAAGTACTCTTTTATTGATTTCTAAGTACATACCCATGTACTCCTTACCCTATTAGGCATAGCCTCTTCCATTTTCCAAAACTCAAAACGTTTTGTTGCACAGTTGTACGAACAGGCCTCCATAGGAGGCTTGCTTTAACGTTCGTGCGTTTTACCTTCTTTTTACTTCTCCCTTTCAGATTTATCTTTGAATCGCTCTTCTATCCAGCCAAGATGCTAAAGATTATGAACAGGTGCATCTAAATGATGTTATTTTCTCGCTACCCTTCTCGTCTCACTCTATGAGCTTCTCTAAGACCTCATCATAATGCGGACCATAGGTATAGGGGTGCCACAAAGTTGCTACAGGAGGAGCTCAAGTCTACTCATCACGGGCAGCACGGGTCATGGTATAGGCACCTACTAGACATACAGGAATTACCCTTTGACATTTGTCCATGCTGTCCCACCAAAAATATCACCTTTCCGATGATCCGAGCCTCTAATGGACCGAATTCTGACCTACCTAAACCTTCGATGACTAATCCTCCAATAGACCAGACCTCTGACACTCATCCCAGGAGATAGGAGGTATTGATTTTGCGATTCGCGCCGTGGGGATATATATGCCTAGTACGGAGCTCTACTTTTCCCAATACAACATCCTTTTGGCCCTAGTACATTGATATCATGACTACTAGGTACCGTGAACTCCTTACTAACCCATACCAGCCCATACCAAGGTTGCCTCGACGTCCTTCTTTAACATGTTATCTAAAGACTAACTATAGTCTATCCTCCTCGAAGTTACACGCCGGAAACAGATGGATTTCCACGCTCATCCCATCATTGGACATACCTAACAATAAGTTATGATGACTTGTAGAGAATATTGTCTGTAAATTCAAGTATGCTAGCGGTAGAGGTAAATCATATTAAAGTTGGCCCGTTGTCTCTTCACCTTGTTCATTACCTAGTAATTCGATGAAGATTTCAAGGCGTCTAGGATCATTCAAGAGCCTAGATACCTACCTGGGTAGGTTTGGTGGCAACTTTTGACATGTCCACCTTAACGGTACACTTCACGCTATCCGTTAACTGACATATGGCTACAAGACCCTCAAATACAACTCACCTGAACTATGAGTGTTCGAGAATTGATAGAAAAAGGGGTGTGTATACAGCCGATATAGATCAGGTATCAATAGACAATTGCTTAAGATGAGATGGAGTCGTATGTGTATGCTAAGCGAACAACCAATGATTCGGCCCTACTGTTCACCCTATCGTAGAAGCAGCCGACAACGATGTCCCCCTCTTCCCCTCAATGAATATGCAGCTCAGCCCTACAATGCGTGAGGGGTCTAGATCATGAAGATCACTTCTGAGGCTCCTGATTGCTTACTACCTATCTACACAGGTACCTTGTAGTAGTATGAATCTTGATATGGGCCAGTTATGCTGCGGCTATTAAAACAACCCATGTAACAGGTAACTTAAACTTTTAGTCGTGAGCGACAGAAACTTCACATTGAAAACATCGAAATCTGGAAGAGTTATAAATGTCAGGCGATTGAAATTGTAAAGGCTTGCTTATGGTGAATATGACTTGACCGGAATAGATCTAGAACTCGTCTATCAACATAGCAAATATTAGAATACCCTAAGACCAAGGTAGTTAACATTATTCAAAGTAGGTATAAGAAACCTTACTCGTATCCCCAAGACATATTATCTGTCTTGGAGTGTTGATGATAATGTTCTACTTCCTTCATCCTTTATAAATTTTTAGATATAATGTATTATTCGGTGAGAATTCTTATGAAAAATCTTAACACCTAAAGAGTGATCTTACATAGGTATTACCTACCTACTTCGTATTAACATGTTAGCTCAACGCCGTGGCTTGAAGAAAAGGGGTTTTATGATGGGAATCATAACGTAACTTGCGCCTTCATGTTTAACACTGTTCTCATATTGATCAATTCCTGTAGATAGGCAATTTTATGACCTAGTCAAAGTATCATATGCTTCGCAGCGTACCTAGGACCTAGGTAGGCGCTCTCGGTTTATTCAATGATCATTAACGCGAGAATAATTCTAAGCACCTACCTCACTTCCCGTCTATCCAATTATCACCTTCGAGATTATGATCCTCCCTTGCTTTGTTTCCTACCTTCAAAAGATGTCATTGGCGTCTATCGAGTATTTGTTTCGCTACCCTTTCGCTTACATAGTACACTCAAGGAACACAATCTCCATAGGTATCCTTAGCTTCGGAATGGCGTTTCCTTAGTCGATGACAAGCATCTCGCGGATCAGCTAGCTTGAAAGTTAGGTCACTTCGGAGCTGTCAGATGCGGAGAAGCCTGTGGGGAGTGTGGATTAAATAAAGACTCCAAGTACCTATCACGCAGTCGTGGACCTAAATTCTCCACGTTACCTCGAGACTCGAGCCTAGTACAAAAGATCCTAGCGGGTTCGCATAGACAATTCATCTCATTTGACATTTGATATTTACTATTTGCTATTCGTTATTTGCTACGTGTTTAGGGGTAAGTATTGTTTGTGAGATTATAATTCTCTGGTCACGATTGGCTTAGTCACATTCCTTCCACTCATTTGTGACGGGAACTTGAATGTTTAATTTGAGATTGGCCTATGATATCGAAGCATTTGCGCGACCCCGCGTTTTCCGAAAGTTTGGAAAGCTGTTGTGAGCTCGATGTTGTTGTGGAGGAATTTGCTGTAAGGCGATTTTCATTACACAACCTGGCACACGTGCCGCGAAATGTTTTCCTGGGTTCCAAGTTCTAGAATTACACGTCACACTCATTAATCTTAATTAAAGAGATCTCGACCCAACGGATCTATTACCTAGTTGATATCGTGTATCTACCTAGAGCGCCCAGGTATGTATGTCGAGTATCGTTGATTTATTTCCATGTAACGGTCCTATGTAACCATAAAATACCTAGATCCATATATAGGTACCTAGATACAAAACATCCATATGAAAAAGAAAAAAGAAAAAATCATTGAAAAGTTGAAGGAACATAAAAAGAAAGTTGGGGCCCCGCACGAAATGAATGGAGACTAACTCTAATAAGTACCACTTTAACGGGGAAACCCCAATATTTTGCTTACGAGCCTGCCAACCTCCTCACCTCCCCCACGTCCAGTTTATTTTAGCATTGGCACTTGTAGAAACTGCCGAATCCTTAGAGTTGTCTAGCTTTCCCGTCCCGTCCCTCGTTTTGTTTTTAAAATTCTATGCCATGCTGCCATGGACTTCTCCGATTCAACTTCATATGTAGACCCCCACATTGTAAGCCTCTATCTACCTACATGTAGCAATTGATCTCAGCCAAGTCAGCTACTGAGATAGAGTGCACAAGCAGACAAGTACATACATGGGGAAGTCTAGAAAGTCGGGGTAATTTAACTTGGAATCCTATCAACTCACTCCCTGTCAAGTTGCAATGAACGAACCCCGCTTCCGTCGTGACGATGATTCATTCATTCATACAAACTTCTCTTCATCCATGGACGCTCTGATAATCTCTTAGGTCATTGTTTACCTGCTAGCTTATACCCAGCTTTTACCTGGCTTATACCTGGCTAAGCCGAGCTAAACGGGTCACATTATCGAGTTTAGATGTAAGGGGATCTAATTAACTATTCAACTCGGCTATCGAGGTTCGAAGACGTGTTTGATCACAAATCACAAACCACAAACCACAAACCCCAGACTCCAGACTCTTTCTGCTCCGTCTTAGGTTGTGCCTGTCGTGAATCTGTTATCCGAGGTACCTTGCTTAATAGCCTTATGCTGCGGCACCTGCATGATGGGCTTATGGCTCCAGCTCAAGCACCAGCACCAGCACCAACATACGCAGCACGAAGTACGAAGCACGAAGAAATGGAACCCATCAGAACTAATGCAGATCAGATTCGGTCCTTTTTAGTTTGCGGCGCTCGTGACCGCCAAGTCACTTAGGACCTTAGGTATTCTGTCTTATTTCGACGTTCCAAGGCCGTTGTCGAATTTTCATTTCTTATTCCTACGCTAGCGAGACCCGGCAGTCCGGTGAGAGCGGAAGCCCTGTGTACGCTGTGTACGCCTTATGTACTGTCCTCTGCTGTCCCCTGTCCTTCTACTATCCACTGTCCTCTGCTGTATGGCGTGGTACATCTCATCTCCACCTGCTCGTCTTTACTTTAACCGAGGGCCGCATATCTCGACCTACCCCGGTCGTGCCGTGCGCCGCATGGCTACTTGTCCTACATAGTACATACATAACTATGTAATAAGGATTGGTAACCTCGACGGTACACACGAGCTGTCGCATGTACCTGCCGGGGAGGCACGGGCAATATGCAACCAGGTCCCGAACGTCGCTGTTGGATTCCGACCCTGCTCAGAGATCTCCCTCGAACCGGTATTGACCGACGGTCACCGACCTTTGGGACCCAAGAGGACGGTCTGCTTAGCGACGGGAGACGAGCAGACGAGCAAGTTCGACATGCTAAGATCGTCGAGCTATCATAGAACGTACGCAGCCTCGCTTGATCAGCTGTTACACCACCTCTCGCACATACTAGCACGTACTAGCACATACGAAAGTAAAAAGCCAAGCTGTGCTTGCAGCTGCAGCGCAGGGAGCTTAACAGGTCGTATGAACGAATACCAAGCTTTTTCTGACTTAGCGGTGACGGCGCTAAATTGTCACCATGTCTCTCGTTTATTATATGTTTGCCTGGGCCAAGCGGTTCCACGCGCGTACCTGTGTCCGAGGTACCTGAAGCTGTTTATCGTCAAGATTAGGAAGGTGAGCGACATTCCAATCTGGAGCAGATGCGGAGAATCCCTACCGTAGCTCGCGCGTACCCTTCGACGTGAAGCTCCCGGTAGTATATCGTGCTCTCTCGGAAGCCTATTTATACCGCGGTCGACCTTCCGGACCGTTCGATCGACTGAGACGAGTGTCTTCCCAGTCTCGTCAGATCCCCTTTCGACATTCAAGAGCCCTCTCGCCGCTCTCGTAGCCCAGCGGCCTGCCAGACACTCTTCCACCAAACCACAAGCCCGCAGAGAGGAAGTAAACAAAGATGCATCTAAATCTGTTTACAAGCCTCCTAACCCTAGTCCCCGCGCTAGGTAGCCTGGCACTAGGGTATGAGGTTCAGGTCAGCGCGTCCTCGACTAATAGTCCCGCGAGAGGAACTGAGAACTTACGCTTCGCAGACTCCCCCGCTTGACACCGACTGGACCTACTCGGTCGGGACTAACCCTTGGCCCGAGTACCCGCGACCGCAGCTCCAGCGGTCTCAGTGGCAAAACTTGAACGGCATCTGGAAGTGGAAGAAGGGATTTTACCCGGGCGAAGCCGTGCCGGAGAGCGACAGCTTCGAGGAGGATATCTTGGTGCCGTCATGCATCGAGAGCGCCATCTCGGGCGTGATGAAGCTAAACCAGACCTATTCGTGGTATTCGACCAAATTCAATGTCCCTCACGGATATGCCCAGAACGGCCGCAAGGTCATGCTGAATTTCGAAGCCGTGGACTATCAAGCGACCGTCTACGTCAACGGTGCTCCCGTCGGCACGCACACGGGCGGCTACTGGCACTTCAACTTCGACATCACGAAGTATCTCACGCTCAACGGCGACAACACCATCCACGTCTTCGTGTTCGACCCTACGGACGCCGCAGGTATGGTGAACGTATTGTCTTTTTGGGGTCTAGCACTCACCGGTGTCCTCTATAGGTTACATGCACCCCGTCGGAAAGCAGACTCGCACGCCATCGCATATATTCTACACGCCCTGCACGGGAATCTGGCAGACGGTGAGTTTATCTTTATTTTTATTTTTACCTGTAAATTCGTTAAGGAGCAGTCATTATTCATTATTCGCGAGTGCCTGTTGACGAAAATGGAATTTACCGAGAAACACATGACGAAACACGTGAAGAAACACATGAAGAAACACATGGTGCTAATTACAGCCATCGTAGGTATGGCTTGAGTCAGTCCCGGAAACGCACATCACAAAACTTGATGTCGTCGCAGACATGTCTGGACAAGGTAAATTTGTCGAACCCTTGACGATGTTGCCGAAGCTCATATGTCACTTTCGTAGTAAATGTCACCGTCGGGGCTTCACGCGCAGGTTCTGATCCGGTCGTCGTCTCTGTCATCAACAGCGACGGCAAGGTTGTGGGCTCCGGAAAGGGCCTCGCGAACCAGCCGTTCGATTTTGTCGTGAAATCCCCCGATCTATGGTCTCCAGATTCGCCAACACTGTACGTATAATTCCCCATCCTGCTCCTGTAATTCCCCATCTTAGCCCTGTAATTCGAAACTTGACGATCCGTATAGTTACAACCTTACGGTCAAATTAGGGGACGACATCGTAACCTCCTATACGGGCTTCCGAACATTCTCCATCGGCGAGATTGATGGTGTGAAGCGTCCTCTGATCAACGGCGAGTTCATCTTCCAATTTGGCACGCTTGACCAGGGTTTCTGGCCTGACGGCATCTACACCCCGCCCAACCGGGAGGCCATGGTCTTCGATCTGAAGGTTCTAAAGGATCTGGGCCTCAACATGCTTCGAAAGCATATCAAAGTCGAGAACGCCCTCTTCTACCAGGCCTGCGACCAGCTGGGACTGCTGCTCATCCAGGACATGCCGTCCATGCCCCTGCGAACGCCGGACGCGGACCAGCAAGCCGACTGGGAACGTCAGCTCGACATCCTCATCCAGCAGCACAAGAATTATCCGAGCATCTACACCTGGGTATGTAATCTTTTCGGTGTAAGAAACCTATGTTTTGAGGCTTACGTTAAACAGGTCGTCTATAACGAGGGATGGGGTCAGATTACCGACGGATACTACCCCGAGTTTAACATCACCACCCGCATCAGAGAGCTAGACCCCACGAGATTCGTCGACGCCACGACCGGATGGCACGACCACGGGGCCGGCGACTGGCACGACAATCACCACTACGCAAACCCGCAATGCGGAACGCCGTTCTACTCCATCGCCTCTACCCCTTACGACAACCAGCGCATCGCCATCCAAGGCGAGTTCGGCGGCATCGGCCACAACGTCTCCGCGAACCACCTGTGGAAGGTAAACGATGCTTTCCTCTCGATCAACCAGACCTACGAGATCGACCTGGATCTCGACGCCTACAACTACCGCGGCCACCTCTTGCTAAGCGAGCTACGCGACCAGATCGAGAGATACGCCTGCTCGGCCGCCGTGTGGACGTGAGTTAACCCCTCCCCAGTTCTATTTCAATAGTGTCTCTTTCAATAGTGCCTTGTAGCTAACACCGCCGAAGCCAAACTACGGATGTCGAGGGAGAGGTCAACGGCTTCCTCACCTACGACCGCCGAATACAGCGCACCGACAAAGATCAGTGGCGGTCGGACATCCAAGCCCTCTACGACACAGCCGCAACCAGGGGCGGCAAGGCACCGAAGAGGATGGCCTTATGAGAACCTAGGTACGAGTATAAAGCTATAGACGCATATACATGTCACATATAGTCGGAATTTCTTGTGGATGATTTTATGAAATGATGAATATAAATCCAAGAGCGATCTATTAATCTACGATATTTTCCGCATGGTATTATGGTTTACGATGGTGATTTATTGTGAAATGGAGGCTGGAGGCTGGAGGCTAGAGGCTTTATGGCCTCTGAGTACCCAGTATTTCCTAAGCGTCCTTACCTAAACAACAGTGCTTACACTCACCTTCGTAGGGGTAGGTTGGTACCTACCTAGTAGGTATCTATTTCTCCCCCTCTACTAAGGCTACATAGCACCATTTAAAGGGGGTTCACTAGAACGATGGAGATATTAGAAACAATACAAAACAGACACTTATTGCATTACCTTAAAACAACCTTGAAAACGTTTTCCTTCCATTTAATCAGCTTATATCACCAAGGTGAATCTTGTGTTGTTTTTCTTTAAATCAATTCGTCGTCTTGAAATAGAGTATTGGGATCCCAGTCTCCTCTGCCGGAAGTATGGCGTTGTACGGCCCAATCCCGCGCGGCTCTGTCTGTTATTTCCATCACATACCCTTCGAGGTCGCGGCGGTTTGCGTTGTATGCGTTCAGAGATACGAACCTCTGTACGTGGTGCTGTCTCCAAGGACACGCACCAGGCAAGTGAGAGAGATACCAAAGCCCCTCGACTTCTTCTAAGCTCCTGTTTACCTGTCTGATAAAATCGTCTCGTAGAGATCGAGCACGAAATGCTGCGCGCTCGTCGCTGAAGAACACGGCGAGCTTATGGGCATCTTTCAATATGTCGTCATATTGACAATTGTAATACGACGCTTCGGAACTTCCGAAATGACAGACCGTATTCCTGAGTTTCGTGATATCGTCGAGTATCCCGCTCATAGTATGCTGCGAGACGTCACGACCAGCTATCTTCCTCCCCTTGCCGGCGAATAAACTTAAACATTTACGTTCCAGCTCTATCCGGCCGATCGGAAACTCGTGGGGCCCCTGCAATTCGCGTACGGCTCCCGGAAGGTATAAGGTGAACCCGTCGAACAGGATTTCTTGAGAGAGCCGCAGCGCGCGCTTGAGGTGGTCGTAGATGATCTGGCTCCTGAGTGGCGCGTCGTTCAAGTCGCTTGCCATATCCTTGTTCAGACCCGACCTCTCCGAGAGTGTCTCCTCGAGAGGTTCCTGTTCCCTTTCCCTTTCCATCAGCTCTGTTTCCTCCCGCATAGAGCGAGCTTGTCTTTCTCGCTTTAGCTCCTCCCCCTCTCGAAGCCAATTCTCATACTCCTCCTCAGATCGAAGCTGCTGATACATCTCCTCTTCGGGATCCCTTTTGGTGACCGTAGGGCGCTTCTTAGAGAATGATGACGCAGTTGACCAATTAAAATGTCGGTTATCGATCGTAACCATCGGGTCGAAAAGTTCTACCAAGGCTCCGTCTTTGTACTGGTATATGATGTTGCCGATCTCTATAGTGTTTTGGGTTTCTTCGCCCCCGGAGGTCGGTTGCGGTTCCGGTTTCTCATATCGACTACGCGATGCTTTCGTCGACGCAAGATAACTCTTCTCATCTCTCGCGTCTTTGGAATCTGTCCGAGAAAGCTTCGTCCCTGGCAGTTTGAGGTTGTGTCTCTTTATGACTGCTTTTAGTTCGACAACTTCAGCTTGGAGCTCACTATTTTTGGTCCCGAGCCTTTCTATCTCGTCATTGGCCATCGCCAGGTTGTAGGACACCGAGCCTATTAGCTTTGGCATGTTGAAAACGGGATTTCCTCCTATTTGTAGCTGGTGATTGTAAGGTAAAATAGTTCCAGGATCAGTATCGGCTGTGATTTTTTGCTGTCCTGTTATTCCTAAGATAGACAAAAGGGGCCAGATAGGTAGATATGTATGAGACAAGTGAGCGAGAAGGACGTTGCACGATACTTTTGTAGTGACCGTATAAACGAGGGAGATCAGGAGCTTAGAAATAACGTCTAGTGAACCGTGTGGTCAAGCACAGCATCATTGTCTCCTAGACAACGCACTGTGCTCGAATAAAAGCATTGTCTCGATCTTTGTCATTGTCATGAAATACGTCATGAAATAATAAAGCTTTCCTAACAAAGCAATTGTTATATTCGAAATGATCTTGCTCAGAAGAATTTGCATAATTCGAAAGGGTTTTAGGCCTAGACATGATTAACCCTTGTTCGAGACTCGGCATTGTAATTCCTGGCTTCATGCGGTTCAGGTGTATCATCAAGATATGTAACAGATATGAGGCTTGATTGCTAGAGACGCTAAGAGCAAATGTTTACTGCCGTATACCTGTAACATGAAAGGATAGGTATGAAAAGGGGGAGGTACGGAGAGAAGCAAATAAGTTATTCAACATGGGATATGACTGGATCTACATCCTCCTTTTGAATGACTACCTATCTATTGAGTCGAAAGGTTAGGGGCACGGAGAAAAATGCAATACACGTGCAACCTTAGGTTGAACTTTGAATGAATCACGAGGCTTAGAAACCCAACCTTGGAATATACCTACCTATCGGAATAGCGCATTATCTATCAGGTGGCATCAGATAATCCTACTGGTACCTAGGCGCACAGGGCTGCCATGGCTTGAAGTAAGCTCACAAGGCTGGCTGGTACGCCTGCCAGTAGTAGCATGAGCCGCTTGACATTATCCTTGGAATATAAAGTATTGTCCTAAGTCTTTGATGTCGTCGGAGTCATAGAAACAAAAGAATAATGCTTCCCCATGTCAGCCAGCCGCTAGACTACCCAATCATAAAATTTTTCTTCTCTCACCGAAATAAGGGGGAATGCCGCCCAGTGGCTGGTTGAATCACCGACCAATAAACCTCGTGGTTCCACAACCACCTGTAGGAATATACATTAACATGTGAATTTAGACTGTGGCTTCTGTTTTCTAGGCTCTTGGGATAATAAAGCTTACTAGGGTTGATGCCTTATGTATTACGTCAGTACAGCAAGTACCTAGTAGTTAGAAGATATTTAAATATATTTATGTGACTAATTCATGATCGGAATTGCAGTTTTGAAGACTCTAGTTAGAGTTCTACTGATATAGTTAGAGCTCTACTGATATAGATATAGTTGAAGTAACAGAACATAACATCGAGAGAGCGGCAGGAATATGTAAACACCGTTAAGACGATAGACTTGAACAAGTATTTCAAGATGGATTACTTGGCTTCATTCATAGATCTAGAGAACTTAGAAATGTATCCAGGTAGATAATCGTACTATTAAATTTAAGAAGATGCATATAAACTTCGATCAGGAGGTGCTAGAGGTGATCGGGTTTAGCCCCCTTTGTTCTCCAAACCCCTATATCCTTCACTGATTGTAGACGATCTAGGGGCTTCAAGATCTCAAAGAAAATTAGCCTATATTGATTGACTAAGGCCATTGTGACTTTGGAAAGTTGGGATGAAGGGGCATAGATCGTTTTTATGGAATAATTCAGTGACTAGCAGTGCTCGGAACCACTACACCAACTACACTGAGACCCTTCGTGTAGTTGGTGTATGACATAATCACGAAATCTTCAGTGTAGTGGGTGTAGTGGGTTTTATAAAACGCTCAGTGTAGTTGAATTGGTTAGGTGTATTACACCTCAAGGGCCCACTATTTCCATGTATTAGTAAACCTATTTTTGGGTGAAGCTATTCCCACTTACGTCGTCGCTCATACGTTCGACCTTGCCGTCTTCCAGCTCGTCCGAATAAGGGTAAAAGAAGGGATCTAGCCCTTTCACCACCCCAGCCCGTAGCCTCCGAATCGGGGTTGCTACGAGGGCATCGTCAATTTAACCAGTTATTCAAAAGAGTATTAAGGATACCTAGATACGTACAATATCTAATGGAAAAAATAGTTGTATCTTACTTAGGGGTAATAATTTCAACGCTGATCAAAGCTTTCGTACGAACGCCACATATTTACTTGCCACAATAGTTGCCACAGAGGGTATATGATGGTATCTGTTAGTGAAACCACCTAATTTAGCAGTGAACACTAACAATTACTAATAAGGGGGCTGTGTACCCACTACAACTCCACAGTTAATACACCCACTACACCAACTACACCCACGATAGCCTCAAGTGCAGTGGATGACTAAATTTAAAAGTGGGACCGTGTAATTGAATTGATTTAGTTGGCTTGGCAGTGCGTGTACACTGGTGGATTGGCGTGTAGTGGTTCCGAGCACTGGTGACTAGGTAAGGTATGTTTGGCCTATCTGGGTAATCAATTGATGTTTGTATAGGATGATAGTACAGTATCATGACTGGATACCTAGGTAGGTAAGCAACAAGAAACAAGAAAGTTGGCCCGTAAAACATTGAAATGCTACCTACCTAAGTAGGTAAATAGGGTTGTCTATAGCTGACTGTTTAGACCTACCTAGGTTGTACCTAAGGTATACGTTGAACCCAGGTAGAGCTATTTAATATCTTACCATGTTAGATCTATATATTTGCTTTCGTTCAAACCCCTTCAACTAGCAACTGCCCCTTTATAGCCGCTGAATGCCTGACGATCAAACTCTTCGCTGAGAATGAAGGGAAGCTCATCTTGCGCATAGCTCTCGGCCCAGTTCTTTTCCACAGGCTTCCACCCTAGCTCGCGCAGTCGTACAGCACGGCTACGGCTATTAAGGCCGGCAACGGCAGTTGTGAAATGTCCGAACAGGTCGTCGTAGTTTTCGGGTGGGATTGTTCGCGGATTCGGGTCTGAGATGTGCCCGGCCTTGTGGAGTTCCGCGCCGATGAGAATGGCGACGTCCTTCCAGCTAGGCTCGTTGTCGCCTGTGGTCTCGGTGAAGTAGTATGGGTTCTCTAGAATATCCGGACTGCTGGCTGGCGTGGACTCTAGGTGATGTAGCAGCACCACGTAAGCCCTCGCCAGATCGCGCACGTGGATGTTGCTCTCGACGGCGAGGCCGGCGCCCACGTGCCCCGCGTAACCGTGCTTGAGAGCGTACCGGGTGAGGGTTGGGATCTGGATCGTGAGCCGCCCGTGGTTTGGATTGAAGCCGTAGATTAGTGGCGGGATAATGATAGCGATCTTGGCTTTCTCCGAAAGCTGCTTCTGGGCTCTGACGATGGTAAGGTCGATCTGACGATGTGGCGCGTCGTCCGGAACAGAGTCCACCTCCGACACAGCATCATCATGGTAGATCTTGTCAGACTTGTAATTCCCTGCGGCACCGTCGTCTAGCACAGATGTTCCGGAAGTGTGTATGTAGATCGTACTAAGACCTTTCTCAGCCCGCTGCTGGACGGCATCTAGAATAGCTTCCACGCTGGGAAGGTGGTCGGCGGTAGCGGTGTGGATGACTATGTCATAGGATAGGGCGTATTTCGTGATCAAGGCCTTATCGTTTAGGTCGCCGAGAACCGTGTCAGCGGCTCCCGAAATCTTGATCTGATCCGCATGCGCTTGCCTCCTAACATAGCCAGTGATCACGTAATTCTCCTTGACTAACAGGTCAAGGACGTTCCAGCCAATAAAGCCAGGTCCGACGATGAAGACTTTCTTTCCCGAAGCCATTTTGGCCGTCAAAATCAATTGATATTTTATATTTATATCTTGAAATACTTGGCCTTGATGCGGACAACGCTCTTCTGTTTAGGAGTGGCATGACACCCATACTTAAACTCATTTCTTATAGTTAAATATGACTAGGTATCTAAGGATGTAAGATGGATGTATGGATGCATAGATGTGTAGCAGCGGGATTTAAATCCCCCGAGTGTCTTGAGGTTGAATTTAACAATCAAAGGGTTACACAATAGCTTATATAATCACATGCATTGTAACTTTTCGGGTTGACGTCACAATTCTCTGTTGTGTAAATCGACTTGATTGGTCCGTGTTCCGAAAAGGGGAGAAATTGAAGATGCCTAGGTGCGACCCGAGCCTTGATTTATAATATTATATTTATAAGCCACTCACACGATGTATGCGTTTTGTCTTTGACCAATCCATCTAGGCACTTTCGTTCTATTAATTATAATTCTGTCTTGCAGAGGAAGATTGAGGTTTATTACTATTACCGTACTTCGTAATTGTGCTGTTTATAAAGTCGTTCAAGTACCTACGGTACCTCCTACATCCATACCTCGTAGAAAATATTTCGGTCTTCGTTGTAGGCGTCTAAGATTATGGTTTTCAGCCGCATTTAGGCTTGTCCTATGAAGCCTCTCATTGGACTGTTTACCCAGCAGCCTAGGAAGCTATTGTAGACGACCCTCGTTTAAGACTATTTAAGACTAGCCTGGGCTGCCTATATTGGTCAGGGGCAAAGGACCGTGCGGTGCGGCGAGGTGGCGCTAGAAAAGAAATAACGATGTCTTTTCTTTTGTTGTCTGCTCACCCTTTCTGATCTTCTCCTTCCTAACGCAAATCTTTCCTTTCGTGGTTGCCCTGAATAAAGGCTGCCGTCCATTCGTTCGTTGTGCTTTGCGTGCTGATCCCGTTTCTCGGTTGATCTGATCTCTTCCTTTTCGGGGTACGATACAACGTCTCGGTCATCCCGTCCCGTCTCCGAGTCTTAGTTCCGCTTCTAAGCACCTTATACAATCGTTCCTCCGGTTGAATCTATCTTACGATGCTCGCCAACAGCTTAAAAGCATCTACGGCCCTCCTGGCCGCTCTCCTCGCAGGGCAGGCCGTAGCCAGGACTGATATTTCGGGCTGTGTCTCGTCCAAGACCGTCGCGTACGGCGGCGCGAGCCTCATCTGGTACGTCCCGGATACCGGCGAGATCTGCGCCTTTCTCGACTGCGGCGGCGGTCGTGCGCCGCCTAAGACGACCGTCCCAGGTTGTGACGCCTACTCCGGCACCGCAACCTACTCGCCCAGCTACCTGCCGGGCTTCGGCGCTTCCACTTCCGCAACCGCCAGCTCGACTGCGACATCCGTAGCGACTGCGATATCTGTAGCGACGTCTACATCAGCGGCCACTTCCGCATCCGCATCCGTCTCAGACGCGACGGGTGCTTCGTCGTCTGTTGCCACTATCACGGCGGCGCCGACTTCGACTTCTCTAGAGACGAGTACTACCGGTAGCGGTAGCGGTAGCAGTAGCAGTAGCAGTAGCGGTAGCGCTAGCTCGAATAGCGAATCTTCCTCCTCGGCTGGGACCTCGCAGGGAGCCGGGTCTACTAGCGTGTCGCAGGGTGCGGCGGCCATGCCGACAGCGGTTGTGAAGGGTGCGATGGGCGTGGCAGTTGGTCTTGTGGCGGGAGTAGCCATGTTGTGAGTGGATGTTGTGAGTGGCATATCATAGTGGGTAACTGTCGCAGAACTCTGTAAACATGGGCCAGAGCATTGTTAATAATTCTTAATAACGGGATAATCATAATAAAGTTCTATCACCAACAAACTGGGGTTATTTGGCTAGTGGTGGCGGCAATAGCTAAATCTCTAACGCGTGAAAGGGGTATGCTTTAAACAGGTAGGCGCGTGGATGATGATAGTAACAGGAGCCTCCAGCTATAATGGTCATGAACCTACGTGCTAGGTAGGTACTTAGAGTTGAGATCTTAGGTGAAGGGCGGATTGCTAATGGTGTAAGGCGGTATTGCATCGGGGGAAAACTTCGGCTGGCGTAGCACATCGTCGACGTACGTGTCGCTTAGACCACCCTGGACATCACTGCTGCCGGGCAACCACAGCAGTCTTAGGTATAATGTCAAATTGTAACAGGATCTATCACCGGAATAAGATGGCTTGGTCAATTTGGAACATCAACTGACTACATAATTCTAACATTATTACAGCTATTACCGACGACAAAAATATCGACAACAATACTACCGACGACAATCCGACGACAATCCGACGACAAATCACGACACAGGGGGTTCGAATCCAACAAACTCCCGAATTTTCAAAATTCCTAGAATTTCTAGGGATCACAATCACAACAACTAAAATCGACACACTTCAGTGGGCATTACAGGGGGCATTACAACTAAAACAACATGATGGTGGAAAAGAAGGATCAGTGGAAGTGGGCAACAAAAAGTGAGTACTACCATCCCACAAATTGACCAAGCCATTCTATTCCGAATAATTTTTTTGGTCCTCCTATCTTACTAGCCTTGTCTTTACGTTTTCGTATTTCGATTTTTGCATTCTTGAGTACCTATCTACACCCATAGGACTCGCCTCCCTTTTCTTTTAGTTGTACTCGACTCCAGTCGTTTACTTAGGTCCATACCTACCTAGGTACGTACCTACGTATCCAGGTCTATAGTTTCATGAATCTGATATTCTCATTCTCTCCATACCGTCTAACATACCTAGTATATTTAACTACTGGTAATGGTAATCAACGAACCAAAACCTCACGCCTAGCCTAAGCATCTATTATTACTATGTTATTCTCTTAGATGGTCGATGATCTATATGTACATATGACCCCTTAAACATTAATATACATGTTTTGAATTTTGCTCACCTGCCCACTCGCGTGGAGACTCAGGCTGTCTATCTTGACGAAGACATGCATTTTCTTGTCTTTTACTGATATCCCAAAACAGAACGCGATATACACAATGTAGGCACACAACTCCTAATCAAACCAGATTAAAAAAGCCAAATCAATCTAATGCCATCCACAGAGCTCCGATAATAGTACTACCAAGCACAAGCGCAGTAACTATCCCCGCGCCGGCCCTATCCCCCGTCGTGATAGGCGCCGCCTGGGGCAGGCTTGGGGAATTCGACCCAGCGTTCGGATCGCCTATACTCGTGCCGCCGGTCCCGTTCGTGACGGGGGCCTTCGCGCTCTGCACCAACAAGCTCGACAGCGCGCCCAGCACGTTCATCTGCTGGCCGGCGCCGGTCTTGCCGTCGTACACGCCCGTGGTCCAGTGGAAGCCGCACTGGCGGCCGTTGTCGCCGCCCGTGCACTGCTTGACGGCCGCCTCGGCGCTCGAGCGCAGGAGCTTCATGATGCGGTCCTTGGTGAAGGGCGCGACCTGCGTGGCCACCGCGAGCCACCGGTGCACGTACCCCTTGAAGCTTAGCATGTCGGTCGAGCACACGCCGGCTTCGCACGAGGGCTCGTAGAGGGTGCCGTTCACGAAGAAGATCCGCTCCATGCCGTCGATGAGCCCGGAGATTCGGTCTTCCCAGTCTTTGCTCTGGTTTGTCTTTTTGGGGGCAGACCGTTAGCGTCCATTTTCGTCCCTATTTCTTTCCTTTTTTTGTTTTCTTTTTTCTTCTCTTTTTTTAAGGGGAGGGGCGTGGATAGGATTAGCGGAAGGACTTACGTAGTCGTACATATACGCAGCGCCAGATAGTAAGATCGCAGCGTTATATGAGTACTGCTGGCGGTTGATGTCTGTGCAGTTATATGGCACGTGGCCGCCGTCGAACACGTTCCAGTCCTTGTCGATATATTTGACGTTCACGATCCAATCCCACGTCTTGGTTGCCCAGTCGGCGTACGTCTCGTTGCGCGTGTACCGGGCTAGGCGGGCACCTATATTGAAGAAACACCCGTTCGCGATGGCTGTTCATTCAAGTCAGCAACTTCCTACTCTGATTTTCTCCCTCTTGCCCACGTCTCTATTCTCCCACATCATTTCTTCCCTCGTCTTTTTTTCCTTTTTCCTTTCTTCTTCTTCGATTTTCTTCCCCCCGAGATAGTGAAAAGGGAGGCCTCACTGTTTTTATAATCGTAACCCCTATTGCTCGGGAAGATCTGCCACCTCATCCCTCCGCCGCAGTCGTCGTCGTGATGGTCCGGAGCAGCTTGCTCGTTCCACACAGCCTGGGCGAGGGCGAGCCACTGCGGCTCGCTCGCCGGTGCGTCGCGGAAGTTGACCTCGGCCGCCAGCATCGCCGACATGCCCCAGAAGGACTGGTCGTCGTTTCCGAGCGACAGTGTCCAGTTGCGCGGGGCGTAGTCGCGGTTCTCGCCTACCTGGAACTGCATCGCGTCGTACGTGACATCGTTGTACGTATCGTCTCCCGTGTAGTGCCAGTAGTCTATCATCGTACCCCAGAGCGCACCTCCTTGCCACCTAGTCGCGGTCTGTCGTTAGTGATTCGTGTTCCCTTTTTTACTTTTTTGTATCTCTCTTGTTTTATAATGTTTTTAGGTTTTTTTTAGGTTTTTTTTTATACGGGGCAAGAGCGGGAAAAAGAGCGCAAACCAGTAGTAGTCTCCGTCCGGCGGCGGCCCTGGTAAGATGCCCGGTACGTGGCCGGACTCGTTGCCGTGATAGTAGGCCATCAAGTCGTACGCGACCTGCTTCGCTGCGGCTTTGATGGAATCTGAGGGAGTTTGAGCCAGGGAACTTGTCATAGGCACTAATATCGGGCGCAAAAGATCGAGAATCACGTACCTGGCGAATCAATGTCGACCTCGAGCGCCCCGAGTACGGCCGCCGGAGCGAGCCATAGCAGATAGAGCCGCTGAGAAGCGAGCAGCATGTTTTGCGACTTAGTTCGAGCGCTGCCGAAGAGTTGACCGTCCTACGAAGCTTAGATGTCCTACGAAGCTTAGATATTGGTAGAAGTTAAGACACGGACTTAAAGGCACAAGTATCATTATACATCTAAGTAGGTATGCAACACGGCAAATTCTGGGTCGGTCGTAAGACATGTACCGCCGTTTCCCACGCTTCCCATGTTTATTCGCATGCTCACTCCTAATAACTACCGGGTAAGGGGTCATAGGGCGTATTACACATATTTAGGTCGGCTACTCCATTGAAGGATGATGCCTGCCGACAGCCGTAATCACCAACAGCGCCGCCAAGCGTTTGAAGACCTAGCAAGAGCCTCATATCGGACCAGTGCTGTCTGCTTAAGGATATGTTAAATCCCTTACCATGCATTTTACACAGCGGCATAGTATGGGTATATCGGACCTGGCGGGCTAACCGTGCGTTGTCAGCATCCAATAAATCCGCTGATCTGCGTCGAATAGCTGTTAGCATACTAGTCTACGCGACCGACATTAAGATCTCAATGTTACGTCCGGTACGTTGCAGATCTCGTACGCGAGCGATCCAATGGGGTCGCAGCCCACATTCTCATCTCATCAACGGTTGAGGCTGTGCCGTGTCAGCGCAAAAGCTGTTACCTATTAAGACGACAGCTGGATGGCAGGATGGTAGACCGTACTGCCAAACTTCGTACTTTCTAATTTTGAGAGCTAACTTACACTGCCAGACTGCTTACAGCGTGCCTCATATTCGAATTAGCCGAAACCTCGTAAAACGACAAGATGAGTTGTTTCACCGATACCAATGAGGGTGACCATTCGGATGGGGCTTGACTGCACTGCCTCAAATATTCATTTCCGCTCAAGGCGTTGGTTGTGTAGGTACTAGGTACAATGCATAGAACCCACCGAGTAAGCTCTAGAATAGGCCCTAGTAATTTTGGCAGAAACTTCGGTGGTATCGAACTGGAGAACAATAAATGCGCCGCGAGACCTTTTGTCTAATCCATGCTACCATCTTCTTTAAGCCGTGGGTCGTGAGGGACGTGAGGGACGTAAGGGACGTGACACCCCGAGGTAGGTGAGGAGTTAGCGCTGCCGCCACCACCACCACCACTACCATCATCATCGTAATGGCTTGACCAATTGGGCGTTACCCCTATCTTAGATAAAGTACCTGCATATGCCGTCCGTATGCTTTTCGAGCACGGCAACTAAAATGCCGTCTTAATGTCTCCGGCCGCTCCCATTCCCGTTCGCTACCGCATCCGGATCCTCTTCCGGCAACTCCGAGCCTAGCACTATGGGGTCGACCCAGCTCCGAGAGAGCCCTCCTCCTTGCTCTCTAGTAGTCTCATGTTGTTCAAGCCGGTACGGGTCCCCGGGTTCGTTTATCGGCGCGAAGTCAAAGATACGGTAGTCGGCATTGAAGTACCAATAGCCGGAGACGGCCAGGCGTAAGAAAGCCGAGTGAGAGACGACGACGATGACCTTCTCCGGACGTTCGTATAATTTCTTCAAGGCCGTCTGAGCGCGTAACAGGATGGCCGCCTTGGTGAAGTGGTAGTGACTTGCCGCCGGCGATGTCTTATCTGGGAACACAGGATCGACCTTCGAAAAGTCCACCACGGGAAACTCCTCTACGAGCTGATCGATAGGGCTTCCGGTGTCACACAAGCTGGCCGAATTTTCTATCGAGATGTCTTAGGTTCCCGGAGAGGCTTTAAGAATGCGATGCTAGAACATGAAACCTACCTTGCCAACCCGCATCAGCCTCGATCTTGACGCCTCTCTCCACGAGCCAGTCGACGGATCGCAAAGCAGTCTGCACCGTCCTGCGCAGAGGAGAGACTATTATGAGTTCGGCTTTTTGAGCCAGCGGGTTTTCTACGAGGCTCTGCCGTAGGTCTGCGCATTGCTTGTGCCCCTCCTCGGTCAGATCCGGATCTGGTAATGTGAAATTCACTAGACGAAATCAGAACCGAGGCTTAGAAGCTTATATAAGACGAGCCCGCAATAGCAAACTAACATTCTGCATTATGACGAGCTTGAGCATGACGGACAAGTATAAGAGTTGGAGGCATTCTGAAGAAAGAATCACTGGTTCTAAGTGAGGTTTGTGATGTCTGTGATGTGTCTATTCCTAGGTCACATGAGATGACAAGTAGAATGATACCTACTAGGTAGTAGGTAGGTAGGTTATCGATCTGGAGTGGATGGGATAAGCTCTCTTATATATCCCTCTCAAAGAACGGCAATGCAAGACTACTAGGTGAGTAAGGCTGAAAGAAGCCTAAACCTGCTTACTGTTGGACAGAGTGCGGTCGAAGTAGTTGAAGCTTCCGAAGTTGTTACTTAAAAAACGGCCGACACTTACATGGATATCTACCGAGCAGTTTACCTGCGCCTGTCTTTTAGTGCATCGCGCTGTGGAGACGCGCTACTACTCTGCTACAGAGGGTTCCAGGGCTCCAGGGCTCCGAACAGGAAAGCGTGACGCCTAACGGTAGGGACTTATGCACTGTGACTGTCCGAAATTTAAAGTTTGGAAGCTACCCCCGACGTATGTACATCCATGCACCTAGCGATTGCATATAGAAATTGAAGCTTGACGTTTTTACATTTTTGCATCTACGATTCTCGATGTTGTCTTCAATCAACCTTGGAACCCTTGCGATCTTCACCATACACCTACACGACACGTTATAAGATTATATTGCACGATGGCCAACATAGATGATCTCTTCAAGGTCGGTTCGAAATTGCGCCTCAATTGCATTTTTCCACCTTCAACTAACCCAATCCTCTACCTAGGCATCTGGTGTTAGCAGCAAGCGCAAGCTCGAACCTCTTCGTGATCCCAGTACGCCTTGCCCTTATTCTTCCTCCTGGTTCGAAGTCATGCCGACTAACATATGTCGTGTCACAGATGAGATTTACAAGTCTGTCCGTCTATCGTCGAATAGGCCCAGTAGTCGCCACGCGCACGTTGAAGAGGCTGGAGATAGGGACGAAGACGATACCGAAGCAGGACCCGCACCTCCTCCAGACGATGACGAGAACGGGGACCTTGGGCCAGCACCCCCGCCGGAGGATGACGATTTTGGGGGTAGCGGATTGACGGCCCAGGAGGAGGAAGCCTTAGATTATGTCGACGCTGTTGATCCTGCTAATGATCCATACCCTACCAAGTTCGACAGCACCTGGCTGCGGAAGGCCGCCCTCAACTTCGAAAAGCGTATAAACAAGAATGCGGAGCTACGCGCCAAATACGAGAACGAGCCGAAGAAGTTCATCGATAGCGAGGCTGACCTCGACAAGGAGATCAAGAACTTATCTATCCTATCCGAGCACCCGGAACTGTACCCGGAGTTCGTGAACTTGGGTAGCGTCGCGAGCTTAGTCAGCCTACTGACACACGAGAACACGGATATTGCGATCGATGTCGTCGAGATCATCAACGAACTGACGGACGAGGACGTCGAGGCCGACGAGGAGCAGTGGAACGCTCTCGTCGACGCCCTCTTAGAAGCTGACCTGCTAGGGTTGCTAGTGTCAAATTTCGAGAGGTTAGACGAGGAACAAGCTGGTGATCAGAGCGGTGTTTATTATGCCCTGAGCATAGTGGAGAATCTATGTAGCGGTAAGGCGGACACGACAGAGAAGGTTGTGGAGAGCGACAAGCTGCTCAGGTGGCTATTACGGCGAATACAGGTCAAAGAGCCCGCCGTCAGCCAAAATAAGCAGTACGCGGCCGAGATTATAGCAATCCTGATGCAGACCTCGTCGAAACCCCGAAGAAAGCTGGCAAGCTTGGATGCCGTGGAGGTTCTTCTCCAACTGGTATCGTCCTATCGGAAACGCGACCCCGAAAAGGGAGGCCACGAAGAGGAGTATATGGAGAATCTTTTCGAGGCTCTGACGTCTCTCGCGGACGAACCCGAAGGCAAGGCCAAATTCGTGGAGGCCGACGGCGTCGAGCTGTGCCTGCTGATGCTGAAGGAGGGCAAGAGGAGCAAGGCCTCCACGCTACGGCTCCTCGACCACGCCGTAGGGGGTCCCGGCGCAGCGGGGGTCGACGTGTGCCAGCAGCTGGTCAAGGACGGCGGACTAAAGACCCTCTTTACGCTATTCATGAAGAAGAATATGGACCGCATTACCACGGAGCACCTGATCAGCATGTTCGGGACTCTGCTACGACTACTACCGGCGGACTCGAGCGAGCGGATCCGGACGTTAGCGAAGTTCGTCGAGAAGGACTACGAGAAGACGGCCAAGCTAGTCAAGATAAGAAGAGACTACGCGGCGCGCCTGAAGTCCGCAGACGAGGAAATCCGCGCAAAACAGAAAAGTATGGGTGCCGACGAAGAGGATATGAAAGGGGAGTTGTTTTTACGACGGCTCGACGCCGGCCTCTTCTGCCTGCAAACGTTAGACGTAGTATTGGCCTGGCTGGTTGCAGAGGACGACGGCGCGAAGGAGACGATCCGGAAACTTCTCGCAGACCAAGACGAGACATTCCGTGATATCAAGGATACCCTGGAAGAACAGCTCGACGGAATCGAAGCTGAGAACACGGAGGACAAAGACCCGTGGGGTTTGAAAGATATGCTTTCAACGCTAGTGGAATTCCTTGAGTGATCCGGACGAGCAGGTTGCACGGATCATAGCTTCGAGAGGAATCAATTGATGATGAATAATGCGTAGCATGCCGGCTTCTTAGCGCGGCATACCTTGGTACCTCGGATCTCTTTTATGAACAGACAACATTGAAGCTTCTCGCGGCTAGCGACACCAATTCTCCTTCATTCATTTGAGGCCTCCTCCAAAACACTTGACACTTGACATCTGTAGCACTGGATATAGTACTGGATAATACGTAACACGGCTAGAGCCCCCCGGTACAAAAACCTATCGTGATGCACGTGCCAGTCTTCCCCCTAAAATGTATTCCCAGACGTGGCGAGCCTCCTCTCTAGGCGAACAGAGCGTACTATACATCTACGCCTTCTCGGGCGGGACGGGCTTCACGTCGAACACGGCATTTAGCAGGTCCTCGACGACCTTAGACTGGCTCTTCTCGCCGGCGGCTTGGATCTCCTTGATCTTGGCATCGGCCTCCTTGTTGGCCTCGTCTTCGGCTTCCTTGTTGCCTTGGGTGTGCTGGAGCAAAGGCATAGTAGTTAGCGCATGTATTGCGAAGTACCTAGTAGATCGTTGTAGATCGTTGTAGGTCATTCGCTCGGGTGTTAGGGGACGACGAATCCGTACCTCTGACTCGAATGTCTTGAACTCATCGTCTTTCGATCTGCGATAGGCCTCTATCTCTTTCTTGGCCTCATCTCGCGCTTCTCGTACTCTTTTGGTTCGGACTATAGGCAACAAATTAGCAACCAAATCGACGAGCCGCCTCTACGGGTTCGTAGTCAGGGCGTGAAGAGTGTGAGAAGTGTGAGGAGCGTGACTGACATTCCCGGGCTTTTTGGACTATCTTGGAAGCTTCCCTCTCCGCCTACAGCTATTTGTTAGCTTTGTCTACCTCAAGGATTCCGTTATGTTGATTCGGAACTGTTGTAAGCTGGGTCTGGGCGATTGCGTACATCGAGTAGGGTCTGGATGCCTGCCGAGTTTTGGGCCGACTATGTTCGAGAAAAGCATGGTCAGCTAATTGCATTGACTTATACTTAGGTTTATCAGTATTGTTGACTATCCATACCATCCTGTTATATTATAGAAGTCGGTCTTATGTATACCTAGGTAAGTCGACTTAGATGAAAGGAGACGGCGAGATGTTTGTCAATTTCGTAACTGACGTATGGTGTCGCAAACAAAGAACAATTGTGATAGGTTGGGGAGGTTGTAAGAGGGTAGGTTTTGGTAGCTATCCGGATCAATCAACGATCACTGACGAAGGTCACAGGCCAGGCAGGGGTTGGCTATAGGTATTGGGTAGCACAAGCAACCTAAAGCTCCACCTGCAGCTAGGGACCGTCGGATGAGGGAAAAACAGCAACGCCGCACATAGCACAACCCCCCACAATGGAACTCAATTGATCGTTATCGATAGTAATAAAATAATTAGAGCGACGGAACTAGCCACTAACGTCATTTGGTAAGTACATACCTAAGTACGCACTCTGGCACTGAAGCTTGAAATTTATCTTTGCTCCAATAACCTGGAAACTTGGATGACTCAGTCTCAGCTCAACAACAGATAAGGAGAGATGAAAATGGTCTTATAGTGACTATAGAGGAATTAGTACGAGTCGAGTCGAATTGGTCTGAATATGTCTCGCGCCTCGAAGCTCACGTTAGCGGGCACCTCTCTCTTCGCCGTAGGTACGGTCATCATAGTGCACTTTCAGCAGAAGATGGAAAAAGAGGTATTGCTATTCTCCGGAACCGTTGATCGAATATATACATACTTATCAAGTATATAGGCCATGCATCAAGGCGTCGTGCGCGACATGGAGCAGCAGCGCATAAAGAAGGAACGCCAGCTCGACTTTGACATGCAGAAAGTCCTGGAGGAGGAATATAAGAAGGGCCAAACTGTCCGAGACACCACAGCGGGAGTCGAAGCTAAAAAAGTACCAGACCGGTAGCCCTATATGTGGCGGTTGTCTTATTCCATTTATTCTCTATCGGGTAGAGACATAGTCGCTTCATCCGTCATCTCAAATTTTGAATTTTGAAATCTCAACGTCTCTAGAGCTCGCGCATATCGTCGAGGGACGGCAGGGCTTTTTCCAGGTGCGTGACGACTTAATTATTAAGGGGGAAACGACTGTGTTAAACAGCAGGACTTTAGCTTCCAGGTGTTTATACCAGCAAGCTTGATCGGCTGAGAGGAGGTTAGGATGTTTGGTGTCACCGCTGACAATGCTACAACTCTTCTCTCCTCAACTAACATCTCACGCGGACGATGTCCTATTTCTCGCCAAGTGAATTACCGAGCTGCTGAATAGGTAGGTAGATATCTAATAGCAATGTACTATTACATGAAAAATCAACAAATTAGGTACCAGTTTATATCACTCGAGAGCAAGATGCCAATGTGTCGTACTAGGTTGTCAAAGGCGCCTAGATTCATTCAACCTAGATATAATTTCCACTGCCTCGCCTTTAGCACTTCTCAATTTCAATTTCACTGTTGATCTTTATTTATAGACTGGTTATCAAGAATAAACACACTACGCTCTAAGACTATAAGGCTATCTAGGAAACCATATCTAGGTTTCTGATACTATACAGGGTGTATCTTCTTCCTCTTGGCCTCACACCGATGCACGCATCGCCCAGTTATCTCATAAATCGTCTATTGTGCCTTTATACCTTGATGTTTATGTTTGACATGTCAATTTGGTCTTTGTATTTCTTGATCACGTCACCCTCAACACGCTCCGCGAATACGTCCACGTTGGTCGACGCGAACTTCCGAGCGCTGATCTTCTGCTCGAACAAGAGGTCCAACTCCGCGAACGTGCGTCCGGCCGGCTCGGGAACGCGGAAGTAAGTGTAGACGAAACAGAGGAAGCAAGAACCCGCCTACGGAGATGTATCGTTAGCAAATGAAGAATTGATAAACCCGGCGACACACTCACCCAGAAGAATCCGGCAAAATTGCCCCAATTCCAAGCCTGAGGATTCAGCATGTACGGCGTCAAAACACCGCAGATGATGCCGACAACGTTGCTACATTCTGTTAGCTTCAAGTGCTAAACACTTACTGAAATCAAGGGAATCTTACTAGAGGATACGTCCAAGCACCACGGTCTTGATCTGGAGACGTCTCGCCGATATCTCTGCGACTAGAGAGTAGCAGACGGTCCCGACGGTCAGCTGGTAGCACAGAGCCCACACCAACATGATGCTGCCCGTGGCAAGGGACGCGGCGTTCCTGTCTGCGGCCAGGCCGAGGAACCCGAGGATCATGAGCATTGTGAAGAGGCTGGCAAGACCGTAGAGGTACAACGTCCTTCGCCCGATCCCGAGGGTGATGAGTACCCAGGCCCCGAAGACACCCGCGCAGTTGATGGCGTACTGTCCCATGGCAAACGAATACGCCTTGTCGTTGGAGAGGCCGGCCTGCTGCAGGAAGTAGGTCGAGTAGTTGGAGAACGAGTTGCCGCTCAGGTTCTGGATTGCCCAACACATACACACAATCTGTTCCGGTTAGCATCATTGAAACAAGCACAGATAGTAAGACGAATTATAGACATACTTCTGTGCGGCGTCTGTCAACCCCCTTGAAGCAGTCGAGATAGCTAGCTCCTTTGGTGATCTAAGCAACAGGGTTAGCAACGAGCACGAAATTCTAGGTAAGGACGTTTCCGGGATGTATAACCTTCTGCTCCAACGCTGTAGTATGCACCATCATCGCGACCGTCTCGTTCGCGTCGAAGTCCGTCTCCCGGTCCAAGCTAGTCAGACGAAGAAGCGAACGCTTGGCACCTTCGAGCTTCCCTCTCCTCACAAGCCACCAGGGAGATTCGGGCGCGAAGAAGATGCCGACGATCAGGGGCAGCGGCCACATCCACTGGAGGGCATACGGCTTTCGGGTTCCGTTAGCGGTCATCTCTACGAAAAAGGGACGCGTAGGTGCGAAGGGCTTACTATGCGATACGCCCACTCGTCGGTGCGCCAGAGGTTGCCCATGATGACGCCGATGCCGATCATCTGGCCGACGCCCCAGCAGAAGTTGATGTAGGTCGTCAGGTAGCCGCGCAGAGCCACGGGGCAGACCTCGGAGGCGTAGGTGATGGTCAGGGTCTGGAAGACGCCCCACGGGATGCCGCACAGGATCTCGGCGACCTGCAGGTCCACGACGCTCTGGGCCGTGAAGAAGATGGCGGTGAAGCCCATGATGAGCACGAGGCAGCCGATCACCGTGTATCGATATCCGAACCGCTCGGAGACCCAGCCGTTCGCTATGAGGCCGATGATTTCGCCCTGCAAGACATCGTGTTAGAGCAACAATTGGCTGGATTAGGTATAAGTAGGTAGGTAGGCATGCATGAACCGAGCGGAGGCTCTGCGGCACCGCTGCGGCTAACATGGTGAGATTTTAAGGATAGACACAGGATAGACACAGGATAGACACATAATATACAAATGATAGACACAGGTACCTAGTACCGTCGTCGGTAACCAATAGCATGCTCGGACGGCAGGTTTAAGAATTGGGGGAAGGTAATTTTAATCTCAGACAGAAACATAGACGCATGCGATCTGACTCACCACTACCGCGCCGTTGCTCAGCCCGGCCTGCCACGCCGCCGGGACCTGATAGGTGACCGTGCCGTCGGAGGCGGTGGTCGCGACGCCGTACTTCTCGTTGAACTGCGGGAAGGCGTAGAAGTTGTTGACCAGGGAGATGTCGTAGCCCTCCATGACGATGCACGTCGAGATGAGGATGCTCCACGCGATGGCCTTGGGATACAGCCTGAGACCTTGCAGCAGGGTCATCCTGTGCTCCTTCTCGGTCGCGAGCTTCGCGTTCCGGATCACGTCGGCCATGGTCTCGGCCTCCCTCAGCGACACCGCCGGAGCAGAGCCCGTCGAGATGGCGTCGTCGCTGATCTTCTTCTCCGTTTCTGAGGTCATATCTGAGGCCATATCTGCGGCTGTGACCTGTGGTTCGCCGCTATGACGGGTTCGACAAGTGGGCTAAGTTATGCTCTAACTTCTGAGGACGACATGCGCGAGGGTGCGTGCGGGCCGTGTTGTCTTTCATTCGAGGCCACGGGGAAGACTTGTCGCCTCTTTTTATCTTCGAAAATCGACAGAGGAATATTCTAGTCTTCTAGCCCGTCGATTCGGAGAACTAGCCACTAGTTAGACCGAGGTAAGCTAGCTATACTCCGTAAGAGGTTTAGCTCCGTAGGATTTTTCCTCTCAGGACGTCTCCAAACGTGCCCTTCCGCCCCCGTCTGTGGAGAGCGAGTTGCGGGGAAGAGCCACTAGGAACCCTCGAATCCTAGAATGCTCATCTCGCATCCCGGACTGGACTCTCCAAGTCGGCAACAAGGCAAGCTAAGGATCAGACTACAGCATATCTGGTAGTATCCATTGACCACACTGCTTTGACGTAATGGTCAGCTCTACCTAGCAGTATCCCTCACCCCTACTACTGCGGAGAGACGAGCCAGACCCCGTGGGGCGAGACCAAGCCCGTTATCCGGGAAACCGTCCAATGACGACGCGCTCAGACGGGCGATAGACCTGGGGTCTGGCACCCCGTGAGCCGGTTTACGCTATTTTAGATCATCTCCCCGTCTCTCCAGGTTTCTCCAAGTCGGCGGTTTTGACCATATTTATCTGACGACGCTCTCGAGGTCGGGGTTCTCTCGATCTATACGGTGATATCGAGCGAAGTATCACGAGCTTAGCTACCCACCAGAACCGACGACGTTGCGAATGCCCTCACCAGAGCAGGCCGAGCTGCTCGCCACACCTTGGTACGGCCTCTCTTCCATTACCCTCACAGCAAGACGCGCCCTCGCCGCATCTTCGGCGAGCTGAACGCCTACCCCAATACCTGTATTCAGATCCTAGATGTTCTGGGTATCTTATTCTGGGTATCTACCTTAGGCACCTAAGCAGATCCGTCGCTGACATTGATTTCTTGATATAGCGTTACGTGTCGTGAACATCATTTGAAATGTTAGTTACCTACCTACTTTGGATTACTTGTATTTCTTGATATAAGATCAAGACAAAGACAGACATAAGACATGAGATATAAGATATAAACAATTTATTAACCAATCCGGTTGAGCGACTAGGCGATCGCGAGGTTCCTAGATGCGGCCGCTGCGTCCGCGCGGGTCGCGAATGCAAACTGGGCTTCAAATTCAAACCCAGCAAAGGTACGAGATACTACCGCATAAGAAGACCTCGCTATTATGAGTCGAACCTCGCTATTCTGAGTCGAGTCTGACCTTACCTCGCAGATACCTTTCGTAGAGATCAGAGGTGGTCCAGGCCGCCAAGACAATGTAAATCTAACCACCAAGAGACAAATCTGGAGAACTTGATGATAACCAAATGTACCTATCAGTGATCTATGTCGACGAGACTCAAAGTCTAACCACAGGAAGTCCCATAGAGGAGAATACGTCCCACTACGAGTTTCGCATAGATGACACTAACATAAGAGATCCGGAGCCAACCTCCTCGACTACGACGACTCTTCCGGCGATAACCAGCTTAAGAGAGTACACGGAGACGGGGAAGCGACCGATCGAAGGTCGTCAACACCACAATCAACCTAGAGCTAACGATTTGTTTCTAAACGAGAACACGTCCCCAACAGAACACCACCCTTATAGAGAATATCCGGGAGCAAGATCTGCAGCTAACAGGCCATACGACGTGCAGCCGTCGCCAGCAGGACGCGACGTTCGGATACCGCCTCTCAAGACCATCATAACGCCAAACCTGCAAACGGCTTCGACACTGCCGCTCAAGAACCGGACAGAAGCAACGCTGTTCCGGCACTACATCCAAAAATTGGCGATCTGTGTAAGTAAAAAACTGAAATTAAAAAAACAACAACCTAAAACTAAAAATAAAAATAAAATAAAAGAAAAAAAGAAGAAAAGGAGCTGAAAAAAGAGATGTGTGATGACGAACCTCAAAAGACAGAGATCTGACTGAAGCAGCTGGACCTATGTGATCCGCATCGCCATTTCGAACTTGTCGTTCCGGAACGTGCCGCCTCGTGCCTTACGCTCCTGAACGCGATATTCGCCATAGCCGCGAGACATCTAAGCCACACGACGGATTTCGATCCCCTCGCCTCAAATAGGTATCATGACGAGTGCCTGAAATACCTCATCCCCATGCTGAATCACGCCTCGACGGTGTCGGACGAGAACCTGTTTGCGGCAACGATCATCCTGCGCATGCTCGAGGAGATGGACGGTGAGAACGAGTAATCCGGAAGATGATCCGGGGCCTTTCGCTAACTCTCATTCCAGTTCCGACGACGGGCCAGGATACCTACAGCCACCTGCTCGGCATCCACGCCTTCGTCAACGTCGGAGACCAGTACATGGTGCCCGGCAGCCTGAGCGCCGCATCGTTCTGGGTAGGGCTGCGGCAGGAGATTTATATCGCGGTGATAACGCAGCAGCCCGTCAAGCTATCCCTAGAGCACTTCGTGGTGGACCGATCGTTCGAGCCGGCGGACGACTACACGTGGTCGAATCGCGCGATCGTCCTCATAGCCGACGTCCTCAACTTCTGCTTCGGCGAAAATTCCTTCACGGTCGGTCGCTGGAACGCGCTAGACGAGGCGTGCCAAAAGTGGTCCGCCACTCGACCCCCTTCCTTTAACCCGTTCTTCTACCGGGAGCGAACGGCTTCTACGGCTTTCCCAGAAGTCTGGCATGGATCAAGCTGCCACGGTAAGCATTCTGATCTTTTCTGGGGAGGCCAATATGGGGAGGCCAATACGGGGAGGCCAATACGGTTTCAGGTCTGACCACTCCTACGTGCCGCAGTCATCGGAATTCAGCACCACATCCTCGCGCAGCTATTCCTAGCCCAGTTTGACCCATCGATTCCCAAAGTGGGCACGAATCGGCGGGCGGCAGTGAAGCGGATGACCGTGAGTACCTACCTATACGTCGCTGCTAGATTTCTTCGACTACCTAGGTACCTATCTAACTCTCACAATCTACAGCACCGCATAGAGAACCTCGTGAGGGAACTTTGTGGTATCGGGGTCTGCAACCAGTGGACGCCGCCGAGCATGTTCACGGCCTGCATGGGCATCGCCATGTGTGAGAGATACCTACCCTAAGCGAGGCATAAGCGAGGCATAATACATATTACATATTTTGAGCTAACCATATACCTACATAGTTGGCGACCAATTCGGCGAACGGTCCGACCAGGATGCTCTCGTCGACATGCTAAGAAAGACCGAAGGGGACCACGCCCGTCCAACCGCGGCGATACAGCAGCAGCTGATGAAAGCATGGGGTTGGATACCGGAGAGCGAGGAGTAGATATACGTAAAATCTGATTGGTGACTTGTCAAACCGCGACGCGGGTCCAGGTAGTAGCACGGTGGGCGGGATGGGGTTCGGGGCACGCAGGCTGGCAAGCAACCGTAAATATCGCCTCAGACTACCTAACTCGACAGACTCGACAGACTCGACCAGGACCGAATGCCACGTTTATGCAGTGTGGGGGATCTGCTGACATCCCGGGCTTCGATACCGAATGATTTCAGGATGACGTTGTCCCGCTCGAGAAGATATCGAGCGCTGCATGCGGGTGCGAGACTGCAATCCGACGAGCGTAGGGTGATATCTCGCGTCTGGAATCGGACAATATCACCTTTTTTTCATAGAAGCGGAAGTCAATTCTGCAGATCCTACTCCGCACCGACGCAGGGACGGCGTACCTGGTTTTCTCGCGGGAGATTGGCGTATACGCTAGTCGGCCAGATACAGCTCGACTCGGCGATTTTCACCTCTTTTGGTGGGAACCTACATCAACCTACCGTGGGGACTAAAGTTCTAGCCGACAACTTACACGAAGCCCGGGGTATATATCACGGCGGGGATGACGACGTCTCGAGATGACCCCCTCGACAACCAGACTCAGAAAATCTACCAGGTAGCTTCGGAAATCCAGCTTCAGAAAATCTAGACTTAGAAAATCTTGACTCAGATAACCTGGACTCAGATAATCTAGCCTCCCTAAACATATTCATACCCATACCCATACTCATACCCCTCCAATACACCATCACCTTTTTCGACCTCTCCTACACCTGCCAGACGTCACAATGGCACCAGGCATCCTGCTCGACGACACCGCGAGCCGAAACGGGCTCGAGCTCGAGGAGACGTCCGACCACATCGACGCGGTCAACGTGCTGAAGGGACAGCCCAAGTACGACGACAAGTCGCAGTTCGACTCGGAGAAGGACAAGACGCAGTTCAGGCAGTACGAGGAGGCGTGCGACCGCGTCAAGAACTTCTACCGGGAGCAGCACGAGAAGCAGACGGTGGCGTACAACCTCAAGGCGCGCAACGACTTCAAGACGCGGCGGCGCGAGGAGATGACGATCTGGGAGGCCATCGAGAAGCTCAACACGCTGATCGACGAGTCCGACCCGGACACCAGCCTCTCGCAGATCCAGCACCTGCTCCAGTCCGCCGAGGCCATCCGCCGCGACGGCAAGCCCCGCTGGATGCAGCTCACGGGGCTGATCCACGACCTCGGCAAGCTGCTGTACTTCTACGGGTCCGAGGGCCAGTGGGACGTCGTCGGCGACACGTTCCCCGTGGGCTGCGCCTTCGACAAGTGCATCATCTACCCGGACACCTTCGGCGAGAACCCGGACTCCAAGGACCCCATCTACAGCACCAAGTTCGGCATCTACTCGGCGGGGTGCGGCATGGACAACGTGATGCTGTCGTGGGGCCACGACGAGTACCTGTACCACGTGGTCAAGGACCAGTCGACGCTGCCGCCCGAGTCGCTGGCCATGATCCGCTACCACTCGTTCTACCCCTGGCACAAGGAGAACGCCTACCGCGAGCTGATGGACGCCCACGACGAGGACATGCTCAAGGCCGTGCGCGCCTTCAACCCGTACGACCTGTACAGCAAGAGCGACGGCATCCCCGACGCCGAGGAGCTGAAGCCGTACTACCTGGACCTGATCGACGAGTTCTTCCCTCAGAAGGTCGTCAAGTGGTAGGAGGTTACAGGTGTGTTCGCTCGGTACGAATGACCGGATGGAGTCGATGGGCTCGATGGGCTGGATGGACTGGGTGGACTGGATGATTCTTTTGTTCGTTTGTGTTAGGTCAGGTTAGCGTTTCATGACATTTTTTATATTTTATTTTGGGATGGACAGGATGGGTGATGATAAGGAGTGGAATTCATAGATAATTCCCCCATGACGTTTTTCGTTATCGCCAGGGATGGATCGTACCCCGGCATAGGTTACTGGCGTACCAGTCCAGTTGAAACAGAGATTGAACTGTGGCTTAAGCCCCATAAAATATTTATACACAAAAGTTACCAATGCATTCATTCTCTTTACATGTTTATGCTGATTTATGCTATATTGAACTATCTCCAAGAAAGGGCAAGAAGCTACCGTCGTCTGCGCCGTCTAAGCGGCAATACAAACTCGGTAATTGATAATTGGATTGTTGTCCGACTGCCTCGCGGTTGTAGCACGTTGCGTCGTGGCTTGCTACCCCCTCAGGTTTGCTTATCATCACTGCTGGCGACGATGTCGGAGGTCCCCACAATACCCGTGCTTCCCGCGTTATGAGCAGCGACAACGCAATTAATACGAGAGCTGCCCTTGTATATGCTATAATCGTAACTATTCCAGGCATTGAAATCGACGAGGAGAAGAAGAAGAAGAAGAAATGAAGAGATTGAAGTTAAGAAAAGTGTGTGTTGGTTGGCTGGCTATGATATTAGTTCAACAAGGGAACCTAGACGCTTATAATTCGCAAATGGGATTTATCTACCTCTCAAGTACCAACATAACAGGTACCTACCCAGTATCCCAAAGAGGCCCACGCCTTGGTAGGATAGCTTTGTTGTAACTACCTAGGTTGATATTTATAGATTGTTAGCTCAAGATTTCTAATGCTCCTTAAATGAGCTTAAAGACACGCGCACGAGTTAGACAAAGGGCTTTCGAGACCCAGGTGCGGATTATTGTTGTCTAGGTAGATTAGGAACGAGATTGATTCGCTACCTGCACTGTTAGACGTTATGCGATGCTGTGATGTGCGAGGGGCTCTTAGTAATGTCGTATAGTAAGTTTAGATGTCTAGGACGGCAACGTTGCTATCATAAGAGAGCAGTACTGCAAACACAAGATAGCAGGTGAAAATTTAAGGTGTATTCTAGATTCTAGACGAAGGAATGACTTCAGCTAACTATATCCCAAGACACAAATACTTCGGTGGCACCTCAACTCAGTAGTTGCAAATGCCACCGTACTCCTCGTTCATAGTCCAAGTTCCCGCAAGACCATGCTCGACAAGCGGCTCGTCCAAGATCTCGGCCTTCTCCTCCTTCCCGAGGAAGAAGTCGTTCTGGCCAGAGACCTTGGTCTGTCGGCTCATGAACTTCTTGGCCCATGTCTCGACCGACGGCTCGCCAGTCTCGTCGCGAGCCTGCTTGAGGAACGGGATCAAGGCTGTCCCGCCGGTGCCCTTCACCTTCTTATGCTTCTCGTTCCGAGAGGCGGTCGCCAGGTTGGCCGGCAAGTTCTGCCGGCTCCTGACGACCTCGGGACTGCGAGAGCGGCTGCGAGCCCTGTTCTCCCTAGAAGGTAAGATGATGTAGCGCGTGACGATAGCGATGTGGATATCGCGGAACGCGCGAAGCATGGCAAGACACGCGTCGTACGCAATGCTCAACGAGCGGTCGGAGGCGGCGCGACTCTCGACGAACTCTCGGATGTTGGCGACAGATCCGACGTCGTTCAAGAAGCGCGCGTGCGGTCCCGGCATGTAGCGGCGCATGTCCCGGATAAAATTGTGCTTGGGGACGAAGCTCCTCCCCTCGCGCTCCGACTCCGAAGACGGGTCCGGCTTCTCACCGGTAGGCCGGTGCTCGATGCCGAGGATGAGGTCGAAGAACTGGATGAGGCTGCTCTGGGCATTGCTGGGTCCGCTGTACTGGACGTACTCGGACTTTCCCGAACCGTCGTCGTACATGACGCCGCGGGGCAAGCCGGCCTCGGCCATGTTCTTGCTGCCGGCGAGGAAAGTGCGGATGCGGCGGTAGAAGAAGCCGGGGTCGCAGCTCTCGTGCATGCGACGCAGCAACTCGCCGAGATCGTCGAGCCGCTCGGCGAAGGCGCGCAGACAACGTGTCACGGTTGCGCTGTCGCCTTGCCGCGCGGCGGCGACCGCCGTCAGCATCAGGGGGATGATGGGGCCGCCGCGAGCCTCGATGGCGACGGAGACGAGGTAGAACCAGGACTCGTCGAGCGACCCGGTGAAGGTGAGCAGGGTGGCGATGTTGTCGAGATCGTCGATCTCCTCGTCGACGAAGAGGGGCTTGAAGTTCCACAGCACCGAGGCGGCGTAGGTCGACACGGGCGGAACCTCGAGGTGCTCGCAGATGTCCAGCAGCGGGACGGAGATGCTCGGCGGCACCCGGTCGCGAGGAGTTTCACCTCCCCAGACGTAGCCGTGAGCGAAAAAGGTGAGGAGCATGTAGGCCCTCCTCCACTCCGCGTCATGTTCCAGACCGACGGTGGAGAGGACGGGGAGACGGTCGACGACTCCCCGAAGACGTCTGCTGAGGATCAGACTCTGGAAGTTGGCGGCGATCGACTCCCACTTGTTGTAATAGGGGTCAGGGAGTCTCGTCAGAGGCAAGACGTCGGGCAAGAAGCCGTGCTCCGGCGAGATTCCATAATCGGACAAGACCGGGATAGGGGGTCTCATCACGACGACGACGCTGTATCTCGAAGTAACACAAGATAGACCGGGGTACGGGGGGATAGTTGAATCAAGTTGGCAACGCGGCGAATAGTGAAGCTGTAATACTTGGCGTGTAATACTTGACGTATAACCAACTAACGGATGATTTAACTTGGCAACCGACTCCCTTCAAGCGAATAAAAATAAACTAGATAATAAAGTCTAATTCCTGACGCAAGGAGTATACAGATATTATCCCGTAATACTCCTCAGCCGTGCGAAATTACCGGTCTGTTGTGAGCATGCGATGGGTCGAAGGCTGACGGCGAGGAAGATGACGAAGGAGGCTTTAGAGGTATTAGAGGTATGAGAGGTTTTTGAGGTTTAGAAGTTTTGAGGTTTAGAGGTTTAGAGATTTAGATGTTTAGAGGGTTTAGGGGGTTTTAATCCCAGACTACTCAGACTGACCAGTAGGACAAGAAATCAGAATAAAAGATGTGGAAAGAGAAGAGAGTTTAATAATAGGTATCAACAGTAAGAAGCAAACTTATAAGTTTTCTCCGTTAAGTTTCGGGATTGCCGCACTAACGGGAGCCAGAATTCATTAGTAATGAATCATCTACTCATCCTCTAAATTCTACAGAAGAGGGAACTAAGTCAGTAAGAGACCACGATGGATTATAAATTACCTAGGTAGTATACAAGATCCATCCGTCCTGTTACATATATGGGGACATGATCAATAAAGGGTAGAAGAGGTATAGGAGAAAAGGCACATGTCCACATGCCATACTCTACCCGCGGGCGATATGGCACCATTAACCTTCCGCCGAGTCCGAGTGATTGGACAGATCTAGATCTAGACGAGAGAGGCTATCCACCACTAATGGCTAGCGGCAACATTTTTTCATCGCAATACCATAATGGTGTGTACCTAAGGTTTGTAAGTTGGGGAGTGGGAATTTGGGAAGTTGGGAATGGAAGTTGAAGAATAGAGTCCACACTTCCAAGGTTAGTTTTCGTCGTTACAAAGAGACCGATGCCGGTGACCTGCCATTGATCGGGTATTGTCGCACAAAGGCTTTGAAAGATCCATGTCCACGATACCTATTATATGTCTGCATGTCTATATCCTGATCGGCTGATTCACGCGCCGCAAGGGTTCTTTTGCAGAAAAATCCTTGAAAGTGCATGCCTTGCCAGCCTGGCAGCTTGCGTGCTTTGAGCGAAGGGTTTGTAAAAGAATTGGGATAGTTGCTTAAAGAGCCGAGAGCTCTGAGCCTACCTATGTACATGGTACTAGGTACCTCGGCACCTGGCAGGTGCTAGGTATTACATAATGACGTCTATGGCAAACCCAGGATTTCATCGGCTTTTTCATTTTCATTTTCATTTTCAGTTTCATCTTTGTTCACCTTTCCCAGGATGTCCCTCTTCCCTACGAAGTACCTAGGCATAAAACCATACCGAGCAGACCGAGCTAAGTCAAGCTAGGCATAGTGCGTGAAGCTAAGTGAGGGGAGTCGATTATCATTGGCTACAAATTCATCAGCCTTGGCGGGCATCAAACCATCAACCATCAAACGCACTGACACATTGAATCACACATGTGCAAGCCTTCCCGCTTGTTACCTCGTTACTCCAATTATCAATTATCACCAACCTCATACCAACTTGTTATCATGACGTTACCATCTCAACCATAACCCGCTGTCCACGAACCTCAACATGGTCGTCCAGCAGCATGTGCTGAACTGGTTGTATAGCGTCCTCACAAGTGTAAGATGATAATAATACTTTATCTAGCTACTAATCAGACTTGACTCTAACTGCGTTAACCTATAGGAATATCAAGATGTCAATCGAACATATAACGACGTAGCCCAGGCATTATCTCAATACCCTTCACTGTCGCCGAGGACAGATGTTCACAGTACGCATTTGTTCATCTGCTACATGTTTTCATCTACTATTCATAAACATCAAATATCAATTGGCCGGTCCGTTCTAACAAGCACCAGCTTTCGATAATGGCGTGTCCGCCCTCCTCCTACACCTCTCCGGCACCATCCCCGTCATATTCCGCGGGACCACGTATCGATTTCCCATCTCGCTATGGATACCGCACGCCTACCCGCGAGAGGCGCCTCTGGGATATGTCACGCCGGCCGAGAACATGATGGTACGACCCGGACAGCACGTCGACCCCCAGGGACGCATATACCACCCATACCTCGTAGGTTGGGCAGAGTTCTGGGATGTGAGTAATATTATTCATATTACCTCCAGGGCTAGTTAATATACCTAGTAATAGCATGGATGCAAGTAGGTAGGCAGGCAGCAATACTGACAGAAGTATCTAGAAATCCTCTTTGCTAGACTTCCTTGCTATACTGAGAGACATCTTCGCAAAGGAGCCTCCGGTGGTCTCCCGGCAGCAAGCTCGCATCGCGTCGCAACAACAACCGTCTGCTCCTGCTCCGACTCCGACTCCCCCACCAGTTCCACCTCTGCCTCCTGACATGTCGAGACAAACCCCTCAGCAAGGCCCATCTCCGCATACAAACGATTCGAGACCGCCTCCGCCTCCTCCTAAAGGCAGCGATCTACCTCAGGTAGTATCTGGACCATCCACCGTCACGGACGGGCCCCCACGACCGCCTCTGCCGGACGAGGTTCGACAACGATCTGGCCAGTATAGCGTACCGGCAGTGGCAAGTCAACCACCACAACCGAACCGGCTTTCTAGATATGACGCCGCTCCTCCGCTACCACCCCAGCAGGGACCGCCTCATCCGACTCAACCCTATCAACATCAACAACCACCCCCGAACGTACAATATCAGCCTCAGCCTCAGTCTCAGCCTCAGTCTCAGCAGCAGCAGCAGCAGCAGCAACATCAACAGCAGCAGCAACAGCAGCAGCAATATGCATACCAGCATGGCGGTCCCCCTCCGACCGGATTTACGCCGCAAGATTCACGCCGCGCATCTATGATATCCCCCGTCACTCCTATCCCATACAATACGACCGCCCCTCCCGGGTCCTCATCGTACGCCGGCCCGCCGCCGAACTGGCAACAACCCGTACCGCAGCAACCCCAGGCGCAACTAATACATAAGCCGCCTCCGCCTCCTGACCTGATGGACGAACCCTTCTCCCTCGCCCTACATTCCTCCTCGGCAACTAACCTCCCACCCCCTCCTATCCCCCCCAACCCCGAGAAAGACGCTCTCCTACGACAGCTCGCCTCGACTCTCTACAGCCTGCGCCAGCGTGCCCGCTCGCAAAACGAGACCTCCCTCGTGGGCTTAGCCGCCCAGCGCAACGCCATGCTCGCCGCGCTGCAAAACCTGCAGTCCGACTCCGCCTCCCTGACCCCCCTCACCTCTATGCTAGCCTCCAACACGTCCATCCTCCAAAACTCCCTGCAGGAAGCGGACCGCGTGATATCCAGCGCGCAAACCCGCGAGCCCCCTCCCATCGACGACCTGCTGGTCGCCCCCACCGTCGCCGCGAATCAGCTGTACGACGTGGTCGCCGAGGAGCGCGCGCTGGGCGACGCCATCTTCGTGCTCGGGAGGGCGGTCGAGCGCGGCAGGATAAGTCCCGCCGTGTTCGCCAAGACTACGCGTAGTCTGGCCCGCGAGTGGTTCTTAAAGAAGGCGCTTGCGAGGAAGATCGGGCGGGGTATGGGGCTCGTCGGGTAGATCTACGTAGCTACCTACCTTGGAGATGTATCTGCCTTGAAGATGTACCTATCTTGGAGATGTGAGAGGTAGAGAAGTGATTATCCGGGTCCTAGAGATAAGTTATCGACCCGTTTGAGTTGATTGCGCTGAGCTGCAATGATCGCCGAGCTGCAACGATCGCCGAGCTGCAACGATCGCTGAGCTGCAATGATGACGAATGGACTGTTACAGTAGAATTACGCGGGAACAAGCAAACGGAATATACCTAAGACGGATACTAAATGATTTCTACGATATCCCACGACGACGACGACAACAGATCAGGAGATTACAGTCAGTTAGACGGCTAGCTAGCTGATTAGGCATACTGAGAAATAGACGAGATATGAGAGAAGAGAGAAGAGTCGTTTCGGAACTCTTGAATTGCAACTTGATAACTTCTTCAGCGCTAACTGCGGGTTAACTCGTATGTTTTAGGTATAGCATCTTCTTTGTGTCGTGGCGCATCTCCCCGTGGCCGAATAACTGATTTACCAATGCTTAACCGCCAGGGTACCTAATACTCAATAAGTACCTAAGGTAACTATGTTTATTGTCCGTGGCTGTCTCCTTTCCTATCCCCGATCTTACGATAGACCTTGGAACCGTAACGGGCCTACTAGCCAACGTCGTTCACCTGCTCTCCCTAAACCCGTACGCCGATGCTCTATGAAAGATACCTAGGTAGCCAGTGAGGTAGCCAGTGAGGTAGCTAGTGAGGTAACCAGTGAGGTAACCAGTGAGATAGGGCCAGTGAGGTAGTCGGTGAAGTAGCCGGTGAGAATTGCTACTTCACTGATTAGTCGGTCCGGCAGCACCAGACCCGGAGCTCGCACCGCTCCCCTTGCCCAGCTTGATTCCGCTGCTCGTCTTTTCCTTGTACATGTTGACAAGCTTCTTGACCTGGCCCGGCCGCCTCGGCTTCGGATGTCGGAGCTTGACGTCGCTGATCTGGCGCACGACGAATCCCGAAGCCGTCTTCTTGCTCCAGCTACTCTCCTTCTTCTTCCCCTCGACCTCTTTCCCTTTCCCCTTATCCTGCGCGGCCGCCGCTTCTTGCCCGCTGTTCTCGCCGCATCCGTTTCCCGTCGCCTTTTCTTTGCCCTTCGCCTTCGCCTTCTCTTCCCTCTTCTTGTCTCTCTGCTCGCGACGAAGCTGCTTCTCTTCCAGCCGGCGACGTTTGCGTTCCGCCACCGTCTGCTGAGAGACTACTTTGGATAGAGTACTCGGGTCGCCGCGGGTTGTAGGCAAAGACGAAGATTGGGGAATCTGCGCGGCTGGCGACTTGGGCCGATACCGCGCCGCTTTGGACAATAGGGAGCCGTCGAATCCGAAGCCGTCAAATTCATCTGTGCTTCTTAAGCTATCTGACGTACGAGTCAGGAATGGGAATGTCCTGCTTATCGATATGTCACGGGACGGCGACCGCCTGTAGGTCAGATGCGGCGGTTGATTTTCGATCCTCGCGACTAAGTCGTCGTCGATGCTGACGCTCGACTTGCCACGCGACGAGGCGGTCGGGGAACGAACCACTTCGGAAGAGCGGTACAAGTGGTAACTAAAGATATCCGAGCGGCGATATCGCAGTCGACGCCGTAATGAGCTTGGCCCGGCATCATCGATATTAGCATGATTACCCAGACCGGCCTGTTCTTCATTGCCGCCGCTATCGCTACCGCTATTGTTCCCACCGCCGGCCGATCGAACAAAGGAGTTAGATATTCGTCGCCATAGCTCGATGCTTCGTTGCCTGAACGGGTGCCAGCTAGCCCGGGTCTTTATCTGTTTGGCGTCGTTTTCCTTCCCTCCGAAGGAAGAAGTCATGTTGGCGCCGTATGACTTTGCTCGGCACAGTGAAGTCGGGCTAGAGGTCGGAGAGCCGCGCTCTAGACGTTCGAACTGCTGGATGCGACCTCTGACGGGGGACTCCTGCTCGGTCGGCATGTTCTCATCCGGCTCGATATCGAGGCACGGTTTGATTTTTATCGAGCTTGCATCACCTTGCGTCCCCGGAACCGCGAAATCGCAAGAGAAATCATCAGTTGATATTGTTGTGGTTAACTCAGGAAGCGAAATCCTCTTCAACAGGGGTATATTTGTGGTTGATGCAGTTATATTTGCAGTTGCTGTAATTGGCGATCGAGCTTCGTCGTATGTCGTCGCGGGAACCTCCCTCACTTTGACCTTTGGCTTATTTCGTGATCGATATTGCCAGAAGGACTTGAAAGGGTTCGGTGACGAGCCTCGGATTGGGGCTCGCTCGAAGAACCTGCGGAGATCCGACACCTTTCCCGTGCATTTTGTTGCAGTTTCCGGCTTAGACGCCGGCTTTTTGAGGGTTTTACCAATTTGCCCTGACACCGTTTCCTCGTGACTTACTGGCCTGCCACCTGGTAGCTCACGGTGCAAGCCGTCGATCGAGTTGGCGGACAGAAATGGATGGATTAGATCCGAATCGGGGAAACCAGGGAAACCAGGGAAACTCTCGCCATCTCGGGTTGCTGGAGCGTGAGACGCATCTGTTATGCCGTCTTCGTCTAGCCTTCCCCCGTCTAGCCTTCCCCCGTCTACGGTGTCGTCTTGTTCGAACGACGCAGCTCCGTCGAGGTTAGAGACATCCCGTTGACGGAACCGGCTGCTCTTTGGCAACGAAATCCTCGGAGCATGTCGTACGGTGTTAACAGCACTCCGCGCAAGCAAAGATTGCTCCGAGGGTTTATTTTTCGGTTCAGCACGAGCGGTTCTTCCTGCGACACCTAAAGGTGCCTGTACAGATGTGCTCTTATCCCGCGTTGCCGTTCTGACCGAGGGGGTACTCCCTCGACCGATGGACCCTGATAATCGAGGTGTTTCCTTACTGCTCCTAGCTGTACGGTCCGGGGCGACATCCGAGGGTGGCTTTGGCTTAGAAGGTGTCTGGGGTGCCTGTCTAGGTGGCTGCGAGCCTTTCTCGAAGGACTTACGGAGATCTGCGACGCTTGGCTGCTCTCTCTTAATAGGTATTTTTGAGAGAGTTGGCGACCCGTGTTTTTTAGCTGGCGATTGCTCGACTACGCAATTGCCTTGCTGACCACCGTCGGCGTCTACTTGTTGCGAAGTCTTGAGAGGGCTAGCTGATGAGACGATCTGTAACTTTGACTTCGTCGGGGAATTCTGTCGAGAGGAGTCCGACCGTGATAGCTGATGCGTAGACGAGCCGGGAAAATCGGACATCGAATTCTGAGTCCTCGACTGTTCCAAGGTCGACCCTGCGGGTTTGGCGAAAGGAGAATATGCTACATGATTAGTATCTTTCCACGTCTCACAATGGATATTGTAGGGTGCGGATGTACTAACTGCCTTTATTTTCAAATACCCTTCTACGATCTGCGATCAGCCTGGGATCCTATCCCGGACGTCTGCCTATCTGAGAAGTGGTATCGCGAGATAGGGCGCTGCTAGAATTATCGTCTGTCGAGCCCCGTATTGGCGAAGCTTGGGCTTGGTTATTCACCGATTTTCCTTTCTCTTCGGAGGACGCTATCCCCTCGATATTCTTATGGGGTTGAGAAGCAGAAGTAGTTTCAGGACTATGCTCCCCTGTCATCGGTTTGAACAGCGTGCTAACCGGAAGTTTTGACCTGCTTCCTGCGGGAGGAGGGGACACAACCTGTCTCGGAGATACATCTGCGGAGTTCCCAGCAGCACTATGCTTGTCTCTGGAAGCGATCTTTTGCAACGCCTCGGACGCATCTCCGCGTCTTCCTAAAGTCGCCTGGACTCGAGGTATCCCGCTCGGCTTGGGTCTAAGCGGAGAACTAGCCTCGGCGCTATTGACCGCGTCGAGGATCTCGAATTTAGACACGAGCGACCCCAGTTTCGGAGCAGGAGGCCGGCGCTGCGACGGAGCCTTGGCGACGGCCGGCCGAGGTGGAGGTCGGGTGCTGTCTTCGTCAATATGAACGGCAAGGGCAGAGGGATCAGCAGAGGGATCGTCGTCTGCGGCCGACATCTGTTCCTGGCCCACGGACTTGGAGCCGTCGAGGTTCGTGCCTGTCCTATGTCGAAGGAGGCGTAGCGGCGCAGGTTGAAGGTCGAGACTCAGGTCGTCAGAATCTCCAGAGATAGAAGAGGAGCTCGTCGTCGAGCTTGTGCTAACGGACGCCATCGGTAAGCTCTATGATGCAAAATACGAAAACTCCCCAAGAAGTCCAAGATCCGAGCGCTCAGGACATCATATCCATCCAGGCAGAGCTACGGTGCCTCTTGGGAAGGTTAACGAATCTAAGATTTTGACAATTTGGAACTCACTACTGGGTAGGCATGAAACTGAATGGGTACACGAGAAAGAGAGTTGTCCGATTGAGAATGAAGCTTCCGCTCCTAAGCTGGCGTGCAGGGTTAAAACTTCCGCGGATAGAAAGGGGCCTAAGAATAGGAAGCCGTAGCCCTATGAAACACGCCGATTATGGTTGGACAGCAAGCATCGGAGACCACGATCTTTGCGCAGCAGGCGCTAACACGGTCATGGTTTAAGGGGCAAACGATAAGGGGTAGCTTTCACAAACCACCAGGTCGCCTAGGTTAGTTCTAGAAGGCGATTCATAAACCCATATGAATTTTATAAATACCTAGTATCACAGGCGTTTCATGGAGGGCTTATTCTTACCTACCTACCTAGGTAGGTACACTTAGAAGCATCTGAAATATCATAATACAACATATGGTAAGACTTTCATATCACCTTCATATCACTTTTAGTGAAAACATCACAGAGAGATGTATTATGCTAACCTTTCTTCGATAGGTACCTGTTTAGTTAAAGATAAATTCCCAAAAATTCCATGGCTCTGGATACCTTGGATCTTGTTTGTATTGGTAGAGCTTGGTATTGGTAAGTGCCATTTCTCGATATTAGACTACCTAATCGAAGCAGGTTAGAGTTAACATCGGCCAGCAATACAACGACGTTGACAACATGACTAGACACGTATACCTAACTGACTGCCTTCAGGAACAGTTTAGATAGCATCACTTACAAACAGTCAACACGTGTCCATTCAAGGGCATAAGGATATTCTAGAAGAAACGACGTGGTTACCTGTACAGTCGCAGGCACTATTCAACTGCCATTGATCTACCGACTATAGGTCACATACACGCGATCCACAGCCGCGGATAAAATCGTACTCGGCGATTTCATCCTGCATCTTCCCCGCAGAATGCCGAGGACCTGGCTGGACTATTCATCCTGGTCACATGCGTGTTATATAGGCGAACATAGGCGAACATAGGCGAATAAAGGTGAATATACCCAGTACGGACCCTAGCTTGCTCTCTACTAGGTATACATGTAACATAAGCCCTACGTCCATATACACATGTATCCGCGTACGTGTGAAACGCATCGCACTCGCCGCGCTTATAACAACCAATAACAGATATATGCTAGGTAGCTAAGAAGACCGGCGGGAATAGGCCACCTAGGTACACGATGGCAGAAGACTCCTACACAATCCAAGAGGAAGCCTCGCGCATCCTAAACTCGGTCCTGCTTGAGGATCCGCGCCTGAAAATCCCCGAGTCCGTCAAGGCGGCATCCCGGCGCACCTCCTTCGACCCCTCGGCCCTCACCCATCCTTTCCTACCTGCGCCTATAAAGTGCAGCGAGTCGAGCGCCGCGCTGTGGGCGCTCCTCGCCACCTTCGGGAACGCCATCTGCGCCGAGAGGTACGGCCTGGCCGACCAGAACGTCGTGGTCAACAGCGACGTCGCCTCCATATTCCTCATCTCGTTCTGGCTGATGCGGGTCGGCGGCAGACCCGTGTCCGACGCGGAGCTGGTGAAGCGGTACTCCATCTACGACACCACGAACCAGTTTACCCTCTGGCGCCGGCTCGTCACAAACCTGTACCCGACGCGCGACGGGCGCTGGTTCCACCTGCACGGGGGCCTCGACTCCGATCGCAGCCTGCGAATGCTCGGCCTGCCGACGCACAAGGATGCCGCGGACGAGATGGAGGCTATCAGAGCGCTCGCCGAGGGGGTGCGGCAGTTCGACGCGGAGTGGCTAGATATCGAGGCCAACGAGCACTGGCGGCAGGCAGGCGGAATCTGCCTCACCCCCGAAGAGTATCGCGAGACCGAGCAAGGTAAGGCGGTGGCCGACGACGCCCTATACCTGCTAGAAGAGTTCCCCAGCGAGAGGCTGCCGCCGGTGCCGTGGCCCAGAGTCGACACGGAGACGTACAGGCCTCTGGAGGGCATAAAGATCGTCGACCTCACCCGAGCGATCGCCGGGCCGACGATCGCGAAGCTCGCGGCCTCGTTCGGCGCCACCGTGGTCAGGGTATCGAACACGAAGCTGCCGGACCTGGGAATCGTGCTCTTCGAGAGCAACACGGGCAAGCGGGACGCGCACCTCGACCTCAAGACCGAGGAGGGGCGAGAGGCGCTGCTGCGCCTGATAGAGGACGCCGACGTCGTGCTCGACGGCTACCGCCCCGGCGCCCTAGAAAAGCTCGGGTTCGGCCCGACGTACGTGCACGAGGTGGCCGAGAGGCGGGGGAGAGGCATAGTGTACGCCCGCGAGAACTGCCACGGCTGGAAGGGGCCGTGGAGGCACCGCAGCGGCTGGCAGCAGATCAGCGACGCGGTGACCGGGGTGGCGTGGCTGTTCGGCCGGATGTGGGACGCGGACGAGCCCGTGATGCCGTTCCTGCCCAACTCCGACTTCCAGACCGGGATCGCAGGGTGCGTAGGCGTCATGAACGCGCTGGACAGGCGAGCGAAGAGGGGAGGTAACTATCTCGTGTCGATGTCGCTAAATCAGCTCAACAGCTTCCTGATATCCCTCGGGACGCAGAGCCCGGAGGTGCAGCAGTCGCTGCGGGAGACGTGGCCGAATATGAAGTTGCGACACTACGACGACATACACAGGCAGATGAGAGTGGTAAGCAACCTACCCACACACACACACACACCTACATGCAATGCAAAAATCCACGATTCGATATACTAAATTTCATCTGACAGTTACTGGGCGATCTGCCAAAGGTGGCGCCGCAGTTGTTGAATCCTAAATATTTTTCAACCATCAAGGCGGATCTCGGCGTACCCGAGGAAGAGATGGTGTTAGTCGGACCTGCAGCTACGTACGACACGACGAGGTTAGGATATGATTCTGGGAGCTGCTTAAGAGGAACACACGAGGCGAAATGGCCGGAAGAAGAACAGAACGGGTCTAGTTGACGCTATTAGCATTATCATCATGACCAGCACTACTAGCATTACCTATTAGCATTACCTATTAGCATTGCCTATCAGCATTACCTATCAGCATTATTACCTAGCATTACTAGTATTATTAGCATTATTACCTAGCATTCTATATAATAATAAAGCAACCATGGGTATCAATTCACGTTAAGATAATCGTAAAGACTAGGGCCGCCGATCAAGAGGAAATTCCGAGGCTGTCGTCTACCCATTTTCCCGTTTCTCGTTTCCCATTTCCCATTTTCACAATTCGCACTTAAAATGCCTCCTGCTCGAGGTCCTCAGAGCGGAGGCTTCAGCACAGGTCCCACGTCGTTAAAGCCGACCCACGACGTGCCCCCGTAATCGCTCTCCGCGTCCTCGTCCTCGTCCTCGTCCATCTGCTGCGGGCCATACTCGTCGTACGCCTCAGCCCCCACCTCGGCTAAGGATCCCGGCAGCGACGGGGCGGAGGGAGGAGGAAACATCGAAGGCGTCGCGGTAAGATGCGTGGGAGTCTGCGAGGCAGGCGGCATACTAGTAGGTAGGCTAGTAGGTAGGCTAGGCGTTCCCGGTGCCCCCTGCTCGTCGAGAGCGTGGTCCCCGGGCGGGCCGCGAGCGCTCTCCGCCTCGACGGTCATAATCGCCGCCTCCCACTGCTTCACCTCGGCCTTCATCCGCCGCCGAGATCGAGGCGACCACGAGCGGAACTGGCGCAGCTTCTCGCCGAACGCCTCCGCCGAGATGCTCTGCGAGGTCGGCTTGCGAATCACGTGGCCGCGGTCCGGCCTGTACCTCGCCCTCGGATTGAGGCTGCTCTCGGAGACGGGCTTGGGCCTCCGCCCGGCCGGCTTCGCGGGAGAGGGATTCTTGAGCTTCAGAGAAGTTCTAGCTATCCGGCTCCTCGTCACCAGCTCCTCGTCATCGATCGGAAGGTTCGTGCATTTCCTATGCTGGTTCTGATACGTGCAATTGGCACACGCGTGCTTCAGGCTGCTCAGGCCGAGGACCGAGGGAGGCGCCACGACGCAGTGCGCGTAAGGGCCGTTCTTCAGCCGGCAATTCCTGCACGGGTTCGGGTTGACCTGGCCCGACAGATAAATCATCAGAGAGCTGTAGTCGATGGCCGTCCTCGGCTTAAACCCCCCCTGCTGCCGGTAGGGGTTCCACTCGACCGGGCGCAAGGACGGCTGCTCCGCCAGGGCCTGGGCGAGCGGATGAATAGGCAGAGGGGCGTCCTTCGACTCGTCCGGCAGAGCTCGCAGCGCGCTCTGCCAGGCAGTCGGGCTATCACGACTACCCGGGCCACCGATCTCCGGCACCCCATCTCTAGCCGCGCGATCAGGACTAGCCATCCGGACATCACCTGCGACGGCATATGAGTTACAGCACCAGGGGGGCACAGGCGGGTTGGTAGGATGCTCACGACTAGCTCTGGCATGATCGGGGCGATCGGGGTGATCGGGCGAAGTGCTGCGCTGCGAATACCACTTCGCCGCGGCAGCATTTACGATAGAGCGAAACTCGGAGTCTGCCTGACCATCCGCCATCGCGAATAAGAAGGAGAAGGGATTGCTCTAGCAGCAATACGAAGTCGGTACGACGGGGATATCTACCTAGGACCTAGGTACCTAAGATATGTAGGTACGTACGTCTAATACGGGGAATGAGACGAATGGAACGATGACGATAAAGAGAGATACGCGTGATCACAGATCTCGAGATCTACAGCCGACCAGAAATTGAGGTTCTCTATCCGAACCGAACTGAACCGAACCTAATATATATCAAGTTTTCCTAATCAAGGAAGCACGCTTATAGATCATATATATCCCCTTTTCGACTAGGCACGCAGAACGATTCTTGAGACGTAGATGTTTCGAGTTGAAAGCATATGGGATCGCGGATAAAGACTTGGTTCAAGTCACAACACAATGTTACAAATAACAAAGCACGTTCAATGTTCACTTTGGAGTTTTGAGCTCCACAATGATCTTTGAACTCCACAACGGCCTGCCGATCTAGCTTGATTTAGGTGGGCCTCGGAGAATTTGAGAGAAGTCTCCAGGGAGTAACTCCTTAGCTCTACCAACCCACGTTTAGGTGGCGTCTCCAAGGAAATTTGAAGGAGTGGGATAGCCTGATACCTAAACTGTACTTATGCGGACTGATACAGTACGAAAAAGCATGGATAAACGCACCTAAACGTTAGCAACATTTACCAACGAGTAGAATGAATTGAAATTCCGGGTGCCAACGGAATGAACCCTACGTGATCATGTTTTTAAAACATACCAGGTACAAATATCTAGATGAGATTTCAGGTATTTCAGGAATTCAATATTCGGATCTGTCCCTCGACTATGTATTACTAGGTACCTCCTAGGTAGGTAGTAATGACCAGGTGTCTTAAGACTTAGTATACACATCTCTTACTTCGTAGCTCATCATCGTCCATATCAAGACTCAAGTCCATCTTGAAACCATCCGCATGCGTCTAATCAAACTTGAAACTTTCTGTCTGAAGGGAATGTCCCGAGATCCATTCGCCTCCGACGACACAGCCTTTGACTTCTTCCATCCGAGCACCGTGAGCCGCCGTGTGATGCCCCGAGGTTCTTTCGCTTGTGAAGATGCGGCCGCCCTCTTTTCGATCTCGACCAGCTGCGGCGCCAGATCCCCGATGGATTCTTCCGCGGGCCTATATGTCAGACCCAGCACCTTCTCGACTTCCGGGGCGCTGAAGCCATACCCCCTTCCGGCTTCGTCGTCTTGTCGGGCTCGCCCACGGGGATCGTGCCTCGCCTCTCCGGCAGCGTCTCGCGCAGGATGTTGCCAATTCCCTGCATGCCCAGGTCGCCCGCCACGGCGAACCACCGCTTGCCCGCGGCCTCGGGCACCGTCATGGCGAGCAGGTGGGCGCGCGCGAGATCGCGCACGTCAATCCACGCGTAGACGAACGTATCCGGCACCGGGTCGCTCGCTCTCAGGCCGGGGCGGAGAAACGAGTTATAGATCCACGAGCAGGTCTCGCCCAGCTGCTCCGGCCTCGCGAACTGAGACGGGTCGACCATCGGCCCGAAAACCGCCGGCGGGTTCAGCGTCGCCAGCTCGAAGCCGACCTCGTTCTCTCTCACGAAGTCCCACGCCGCCTTCTCCGCGAACTTCTTGCTGGCCGGGTAGGTGACCAAGGGGCTCTCCGTGGCCAGCGCCTCTCCGGCGGTCACGGTGTTCCAGTCCTCGCTCGTGTAGATCTTGGCCGGGCTCGAGACAGGGTCGACGTGCACGCACCCGATAGCCACAAACGACGACGTGATAGTCACGCGTCTCACGCCCTGCGCCGCGCGGGCTACGCCATCCAAGATCTCCGCCGTGCCCTTGACAGCCGGGTCCAGGAACACCTCGCCTCTGACCGGACGCAGGAAGAAAGGCGAGGCCGTGTGCACGACGGCGTCGAACGGCGGGGCAGATACCAGGACGGCGTCGAAGGCCCCGGGAACGGTGATGTCCGGCACGACGCCGAAGTCCAGCTGCGGAGCATCTACATATCTGCCGAAGGTCTTCTCGAGGGTATCGACCTTGGACTGCGAATGGACGACGGCGCGTACCGAGTGTCCGGCTTCGAGAAGCTGCAAGAGGATGTGCTGTGCGATGTAGCCATTCGCTCCCGTGAGGAGAACCCGACGCGAGGTCGCCACCGCAGCAGTATCGAGTTTGAAATAGCTAGGTACCTAGGTAGGTACTAAGGGATGTGATCTTGACGAATGTCGTATGCTCCAGTGGTGATGGACGCAGGCAGTCTTGCAATTCCTTCATTCCTTCTTACGGCCTTAAAGGAGACCTAGAGGATGCTACGAGCCAAATCAGGTCAAAGCCGGAAAATAATGAGGGTGGTGTCGAGGTGCTCGAGCGACCTGAAGTCCCTAACCGCCACATGGCAACGGCGCAATTTATAGGTACGCGCATGGCACGCCCCTATCTACCTATGTACCTCCTACCTACCTACCTACCTGGTGAACTCGAGCGCGACGGATCTCACACGGAGGTTTGATTTTCGGTTAGCTAGCTCTATCCCCGCTCTGCCACATTACAGCCAGCTCTCAAAACGGCTCTTCGGGATAAGATTTGAAGGAAGGTCGCCTCGGTTCGACGTCTAAGGCCCATCAGACGCCGGAGGCTATCGCCCCTGACCCCTGACCCCTGCCCGCGACCTTACAAGTTGAACCTACCTACTTCGCCGATCCCACGGCTTGGTCGAAGCCTTCGCTTCAGCCGCTTGCACGTTGCTACCCTACCTTACCTAGCTGCTAGTAAGTTGAACTAGTATGACCAAGGGTAGGTAGTTAGGTAGGTAGCTAAGATCTTCCTTGCCTAGGTATAGCTCTCGGTAAGTCAACGAATTAGGTAGTATATTGCTTACCTAGGTTACAACGCTTAATATTCTTGTGTTCGTGTGTTGCGGCTTTTATCTCACATCATCATCTAAACTCTAGGCTGTTGTGATCATCAAGGACTTGTAGGACTTATAGGGCATAGGGCGTGTCGATTCCTAATATTATTTTGGCCCGGCATCGCGGGGTTCCCGTCACCGTTATCCTGGCTTTTGGAAGAAAAAGAAATCTACATTACTATACCTAGGTGCCCACCCACTTACCTACCTACCTACCTACTTAACAAGCTACTATAAACTCGAAAGCTCTCCGAAACGACTAACGAATTCCCGTGAGGCCTACCACTGCTAACTACCAGTCTAAGAGATAGTCTTCAGTCTCGAGGTATGGTTGATGTATGTCTGCCCCTCCGATACAACATTCCTCTCCCGATTCCTTAAAACACTTACCGAAGTACCGGGTAAGATGTCCTTTGCTACATCCACTCATTAGGAAAACTTTATACAGTTAGCTCCGATGTACATCAATACTAAATATCGTTTAGTCCATTTCTAGATGGGGTATATGACATCCTGGCACATGTTATCGACCCACTGTTCCAATGCTTAAATGAACATACGGCCATTCCTCTCATAGGGAAATCGAGAGCAGCTCCCCTTTGGGGTTGGCAAATCCTATAGCGCATCCTATAATTCCACTACACTATACTAAATTGGTTACCCAAGTATTCGTAGTCCGTAGCTGAAAGCAAATAGAAATATGTCCTGTTAACATGTGCTCTTCATATCCATGATCGGATCCCATCTGATACTCGAGACGTGCAAAGTCCATAAGCTACCTAGGTATGTATCCTTAGGTCGTATATCACATTCCTGCTTCATAATTACTATTTTGTCGCTAGGTACGATATCGAGAGAAGTAGTGTATCCACAAAGCCGGAGGTCTTGAGGCTTCTATCCCCTTAGCTGGTAACTGTCCCCAAACAAGGTTTAATAAGTAGAGAAATACCTATTCACCTCCAAGGCTGACTATCAACTAACTAGAATCCAGCTTCTGTGGGTGTTAACATGCTGTTACCTGAGATTAGCACCTGTGCTTAGGAATATCCTACCCGATAAACCTCGCCTGAGGACAATTGCCAGTTAAGGGGATACATTTGGGTTTGCGGAAGTTTGCCGGATACCTCCGAGATCCATCTCATAGCCATCCGGAACTTGTCAGTCATAAGACTATTCCCTCCGGTTCACGATCCAAGCAAACATCTCCCGCTCGGTTTCCTCATCTATCATTCTATAAATGTCGTCTCGCACCATGGATACCTTAGGTAGATATCTAGGTAGGTGCCTAGGTAGCCAAGGCAAGATATCGTACCCGGAAGCTCAGAGTCCCGTAAGACCGGCAGGGCTAAAACCATCCAGTACGATAGGTTAAGAACCCCTTCTTGATTATTTGATATTTTCATCTATCGTGTATCGTGCACGCTGATTCACGACCAGAAATATTCTCCCCTGATCCTCCAACTTTACCCATTTTACACCCAAGGAAGTATCGTACTAAGTGAGGCAGATGTAGCACGTACCATCGATCTTAACAAGCACCGTATTGCTGGGCTTGGTCGCAAAGAAAGCCGTATTGCAAGAGAATAAAAAGACTTCTATCAAGCAAAAACAGTGAAAGGCCACTTTAAAAGCTTACTAGAATAGCGCTCTTAGGTATCTGGCGTCTGCAATCGAATACGAGGATAGTATTTGTGGCTAGGTAGGTGGTAGTTATCATCCGTTATTCCGTAGCTCTAACCAATCTCAACCAAAGATTCAATTTAGTACCTAGCCTTCTCATATTTATAATCTCGCGAGAGGCGAGAACGTGCTCATCGCGATGCGAGGGCCAGCGATGACCTTCTAAACCCTAAGACGGCTTCGGAGATACGATAAAATCGCTTACGTCGTGGGCAAGCATCGGAGAAAGAGTAGAAAAAGTGGAAGAGGGCATTGTCGGATGTCACATTGATAAGTGGACACCTGCGATTACGTAGTAGTATGGCGTTTTATAATATAATGTACCGGGGACTCTGCCCAGTGTTAATAAGACTGGCTCGTCGAAGACTTCTACACACGAGGTGCTGTTATGTACCTACCAATCAAGCGCTTCTGGACGAATGGGAAACGAGTAAAGAACGGCGGGACGGCGGACGGAACCGAATCAGGCTTGCACAAATAGACGCGCAAGTATCTAAAGATATCAATATGGTGTTGCGTGAATCGTTTTCGAGTATCACCGGAGATAAGATATCATAGTCTAGGTACGGGTGAAGAAGGCAAATTGAAGTTTCGGCGTGTAATACGAAAAGGTGAGAGCGATTAGATCTGATGCTTTCAAGCAAACAAACTAATTAGGCACATCACAGGTTTTGCTGCTTGAAAGAAACAAGGATTGTTTAGACGAAAGCTGGAAAATGATTGATCAAAAATGATGATAGGTGTTATGCGGGTAACCACATCCCCTGGAGCTGACAGCTACCTGGTATGGATTCAAATCGGGTAGCCGCTCGTGGCTTGTGACAGAAAGCCAATAGCTGCAGCACACGCTCGGACGCACTCGGCAGGCTCCCATCCGACTGCGCTGCCGTCCGCACCGCTGACCGTAGCGTTTGCGAACCGCGAGCCATCTCTCCGACCAAGCCCGCGTCTCGAGCGTCCCAGACGGGACAGCCATTCAGCAAAGATGAACCAGTTCGAGGAGCCCCAGATCTCGGACTACTACGCAGACCTCGAACTAACGCAGCAGGCAAGCTCTCGAGATATCAAGAAGGCCTTCCACAGGCTGGCGAGAAAGCACCACCCGGACAAGAAGGCGCCGGGCAAATCCATCGACGCTCGAGAATTTCGTAAGGTCTGTCCTCGGGAGCGCAGCTCGAGCGAGAATCACAGCGTCAGTCACGAGCGTATCTAACTAAAACGTCCTCCGAGACAGGTCCGCGAAGCCTACGAATGCCTGACCGACGCGACCAAGCGTGCCGCATACGACGCGCGCTACTTCGACCTGCGCGACCAGTGGACGAGGTATAAGAGATGGGAAGACTTCGAGCGGAAGAGCGAAGAGAGGAGACGAGCCGAAGAGGAGCAGCGCGCCGCCAGAGAGAGGGCAGAACGAGAGAGGAGAGCCGCGGAACGAGAGAGGAGGGCCGCGGAACGAGAGAGGAGGGCCGCGGAAGCCGAAAGAGCGCGCAGGGCGGAAGAGGAGAGACGGGCGGCCAGAGAAAAGGCGGAGCGCGAGCAAGCGAGAATAGAGAAGGAGCGGCTAGCCGAAGAGCGCTCGCGAGAAGTCGCGCGGAGAGCCCGCGAACAGCAAGAGGAGGCGGCTAGGGAGAGGATCCGCAGAGAAGAAGAAAGGGAAGCGGAGAGGATCCGTAGAGAAGAGGAAAGGGAGGCGGAGAGGATCCGCAGGGAAAAGGTAAGGGAGGCGGAGAGGAGGTCGGAAGAGGCGGCAAGGAAGATCAGGATCGAGCAGGAACAAGCGGCGCGAGAACGCCTCAGAGCGATCCTGATCGAGGAGAGGCAGAGCACGGCACGCCGCAGCTGGGCGACGATGCGTGAAGAGGCAGAACTCCGACACGCGGCGGGGCATCGCGGCACCAAGCCGGCGCAGCCCACACACGCGCGGACCTCCGGGGCAGAATGCGACCACCCCGACCTCGGCTGGCCCGCGAAGAACGGTCCGGCAATCTGCGTATTCTGCGGGGTGGCACGCGTGAAACGGTCTTTCCGGTGTCCCGAATGCGGCGCCGCGGCATGCCCCGACTGCAAACGTAGCTACTGCGTATTCTAATACCTCAAGGCGCGCGGGGGGATCGCGCGGAGGATATAAAACGAGGAGATCGAGGGTATGTCACGACCTCGACGGACCTGGCAGTGTGCAAGTGATTAAGCAGGCAGTCAATTATAAAGAATGATGCATCTAAGATCGCCTCGACCCGAAGAACGCGATGCCCCGGCTGCATCTGCTTACCGAGGCAGTCGCGTCTGCTCTGTCTCGTCGAAACAAGCTTGAGCCCAGTGTTAAAGAACCCATATCATACTAGGTGCCCATTAATTGCTCGCCGTGCTAGTGCTCTTCATCAACGATGCTAGATGACAGGTATGCCTGATCGAATTCGGCGAAGAGACGTAGACGCCGCCGACAAGAACTTCCAACGGGACTGCCATTGCCAGCAACATGATCACATCCAAGTGTGCCTGCGCACCTACGCAGGCAGACCTAGGTAGGTATGCATATATCTAGGTACCTACCTAGGTAACCTAGCCAGCAGCTTCGGCGGAAATGATTAAAGATTATCTGTCACAGCAAAATTGTGTAGTACACATAAGGCTCTTGCGAGAGGCTTTCTTGTGAGGGGCTTTCTTGTGAAATACGTGGGCTTGAAACTGTGACATAAATAATCCGACATGACGATTAGGCTCTTAGGCTCTTAGGCTTATTTGAATGAACCAAGAAAAAGCTTGCTACTGTTGTTACCTACGTATCTAGAGCTCCGTCTTTAAGGGTTGATCCGAAATATGGGCCATCGTCACGCCCGTAACTTTTGCCACGGATAGAACGGATACTACCGTTTCCGGTAACAGAACGGATTTCATCGGTCCTACTCCCTGTTCGCTACCTACCTTGCCCAGTCTTTTAGAGTCCATGTAGGTACTAGCAGCCGAGGTATGTAACGATAGCAGGTTTGTCGGCTTAGGTTGACATGACTGGGACGAAGGAGCAAGAGGTGGAGACGAGGGTCAACTGCAGAGATGAGGGTCAACTGCAGAGACTAGGGTCAACTATCTAGGCACCTAGGTACGTCGGGTATGCGAGGTTGACCTGATAGCATTAGGGCGTCTTCGTGAAGGATCGCCGTACTTTATGTGTGTAGATGCACAAGCGCAGGTCGCCTCCAATTATGGTCGAGGTAAACGTAAAATTAGGTAGGTAGATACCCGAACTGCCGGTGTCGGAAGTGCGAGAGGTGTCAGCTCGAGGGTTAGCGGGCTATCGCGTCGTTACCTTGTAGACATAGGTAGTCATCATTGTCCTCGACAGGAGTGCAGGAACTGATTCGAAGCAAGCGTCAGGCATCTAGGCATCCCGCGAGCCTGCGAACGTACGAAGGCACGGATGCAAAGCGCAACGCTCTCCGAGTTGATAGCGGTTGGTAAATACATACTAAATACAGATGTAAAAGACGTGTTGTTGAAAGAAGAGGATACGGCCCCCTATGATATCCACCAGGAGCCTCATACGGGGCCTGAAGAAATTAGTTGCACCCCAGCTGACCCACATGGCGCATCCTAAACGGGAGCGAGAGACATGGGGTGGAGACAGCAGAATGCCCATATCATCCCACCCTCCGCCAAATAAGGAGGGAGGGAGAACGAAGGAGAGAATACGTAAGGTTGCTTTACCTTACCTTTATCACTAAGCTCAGCTCAGCTCAACCTACCACGGATGCAGGGAATCATTAAACCTTCATTGTGTTAATGATTACTTAACCATCATACTAGGTACTTAATATCACTAATTATGTGCCTATGAGTGCCTTTAGACCAAGTACAACGTTGGAAATACTACCGACGTAAGACTAGGTATCCGTATTACCCTCCCGTATTACCCTCCCGCCATACCAGACCTCATCCCAAATCGACGAAAACGGCATGCTTAAATAGGTACATAGGAGTAGATGATCACCTCTTCCGCTGGATGAAGGACGACTTCTCCAAGGCGTCCGCTTGGATCTTCCAGATTTCGGTTCCTAAGCTTACGAGCTCCGATCCGAACGCCTCGAGCAGCTCGTCCGCGCCAGCACCCCCCGGGTAGGCCGCCTGCTTGTACTCGTCGTCCGAACCCAGCGTGGCAGCTTTCCAGATCGCCTTCCAGCCGCGTACCGCCTCGACGGCTCTGGGGTGGCGGCTCCGAACGTCGGCGGCGATCATGTAAAACGACGAACGGTTGGCGTGGCCTCTCGTCGGCTTCACAAGCCTGACGGACGAGAACCGGCAGAAGTCCCGCAGGAGATTCGCGGTATCCCACGCCTCGGGCTTGTGAAGGAGCACGACCATCGTCCCCCCGGGCCGGAGGTGCTCGAGACCCAGCGCCAGCTGCGCGGTCGTGAGCCTCCTCGCCTCCCTGCTCTCGCGATACGAGGCTCTCGCGTGCGTCCTAAGAACCTGCCCGTCGCACAGGACCAGGTCGAACAGCTTGCCCGGCTCGAGCTGCCGCGGCACGAAGTTTCCGGAATCCGGATGGTCTCGAGGAATCTCCCCGGCCCCCATGTCCGCCGCGAGCATCGTGACGTCCAAGAACCTCCGCTCGACGGCCGACGACCTCGGGAGGAGAACCCTATGCCCGCCGGCAGACGCGGGCAGGCTGAACGCCAACGCCTCGGCCCCGGGGTTCTCGCTCAGCGCCGTCGCGAGAAAGCCGCCCGGGGCCATGCACATATCCAGAATGCTCGCGCGGCCGCCCGGGTCCGACGGACCGCGCCGCCGTATCGCGAAGGCATCCGCGGTTCGGTGGAGCTCCTCCCCGATCTTTATCATCAAGCTATAGAAATACGACGCCGTCTGAGCGTCTCCCCTATCGGCGTTCCGACGCTGCTTCTTGAAGTAGGCGTCGCCCTCGGGGTTATCCCATCCCTGCCGCGGAAATTTTAGCGTCGTCAGAGAGGAGCAGACCTGGCACGGCTGACCTGCTGTCGGATCTCGCTAATCCTCCGAAATTCCGGGCTCCTCTCGCGCAGGTATCTCACGATAGCCTCTCCCGGACGGAGGCGGTCGGACGACTGCTCCTCGACAGCCTCATGCTCGTCCGGGGCCTGCTCGCCCGGGGCCTGCTTGTCCGGAGCCTTCTCGTCCGGAGCCTTCTCGTCCGGAGCCTGCTCGTCGAAAAGGAGAGAATATATGTTTTTCATCGTTCTGATTACCGTAGGTGCTTCCATCTTTCGGATCACACTTGTTCTTGTTCAAAGCGTGACTGGATCCAATTCACTTCAAGGAAACGTTATGGACATCTACTTAGATAGGTAGATGCAGAAGATGGAGAAGATGGAAGAAGCGTGCGCCGCGGAGAAGTCTTAAGTACCTAGGTATGTCGAGGGCTGATGTTCTAAGTTAGGCATGATTGCATACTCAAGGTGTGTATCTTATTTGTCAAACAGCGTATCTCATTTGTCAAGCGGTGTATCTCATTCGCCGACGTCTGTACCTAGGTATCGTCTACCGTGTACATTCCGCACCGAACTTGACGATTTGGTAACGTGGTGATGTTGGTCAGGGAGTATCGCGATAAGCCATCGAATAGAACGCAGCGCTACTTGCTAGGATAACGAATAACGGCCACGCGCAGCCACGAATCCGGTGTACTCGGAGCCTTCGCACTTCACGCGGCGTCATTAAACAAGCCCTTCGAGAATCTGGGTATCTCTGGCCAATGATACCACCAAAGAAGGACAATCGCCAACGATCACCAGGAAACCATAGGAACACGACATCCGGTTTTCGGAGCTAATTCCTTTCGTTCGGGTAGTAGCCTGCCTACCTAGGTAAGCACATAATATAACATACAAGATAACACATAAGGGATAGACTTATATATGTACCTAGGTAGGTAGCCTCCCACCAACTACGGAATAGCTGCGCGGGGACATGTCGAATATCATGCAGTTGGTTGTCTTAACCCCAGCGCGTAGCATCTCATCCGTTTAACCTAGCCTCTCGCCGAATATGACACATCACGTATGAGGACTATACCATCAAGAACTTTAGTTATCGAAGACCTGGTCTGCCGGAAGGGCAGCTGTCAGAGATCTGGTCGGATCGGGAATCGGCTGATCAAAGGTTCGGTCCTCACCTCGGGCCGGGAACCACCGTTGCCAAAACATATCAGGCCTTCGGGTGGTAATAACGGCAGCTGCGGCAGCTTCGACTTTCAACGGGCCAGGTTTATACCGGAGCCTCGGGCGGCACAGCAATCTCGAGTTCACACGAAGCCGCAGATCGCCAGATCGACTTTACAACTTTGCAACCTTTCGAGCGTTTTATTGATTTACATGGTCTAGTCTGTTAGATGATTAGTCATCGAAGAACTGGACACATCAGAGTTCGACCCGCCAAATGCTTAGATCGTTAGGAAGGAGACCTGTTGGTAGCTGGTCTCGGGACAGTGTAAACAAAGAGATGTTCTTATGAATACCGTGATCTGTAGCTGGTGGACTCAGAGCTACTCGCGCAGCAACGTCGTTATGCCCCCCCTACCTATAGTCTGCACCGTGACGATAAACGTCTGAGATCTTATTATAAGGTTGGCAAGTTTCGCGTCTCTTGTCTCGCCCACCCAACGGTACGCGTCCACGATCATCCAAGACGACCTCCGTGCCCCTTCCCAGCGTTTCTTCCCGCTAACAGTGACGACGTCTTGGTAATGGAGAGCAGTCTCTCAGGCCCAGCATTCACTCTAGCATCCTCTGTACCTTCTATTCTATTGATAGAGCCCGGCTTCTCGGACTACACTATTCGGAAATTTGGGCCGATGCCAGGCTTCGTTAAGGCTCATAAGGTCGACGAAGAGAGGGCGAAGTAATGGAGGCACGGATACAGGCTTCGTGATACGTATCGTGGCGAGAATAACGGCAAGTACATATAGGTCCTCGAGCAGTGTCTTCCGAAAAATAAGCATCTAAGGATTACGAAGGGCCGAGCTGAATCAGGAGGCTTTGGGAGGTCATGAACACCAGGGGGCGTAGGCCACTGAAGCTACCGCCCTTGAGCTAATTAAAATGTGCACTTATATCTTATAAATAGCAGACATCAGACAGTCCTTGTATTGTGGCGTAGATACAGTACGTGGAATGTGTTCCGTTCGGTTCTTTTCGTCTCTTTTTCAGCTGTATCGTATCGCCGTCTCTTCAGCGGCCTCCAACTTCATTCCCTCGCTAGTATCGGCTAAACCAAGCTCCGCCTACAGAAACATTGTCCTCCACATAACATTACAAGAGCTGCTAGCTCCAGCTGAAGTCCGGCTCTACGATCACGACTGGGTTGATCTGGGTACCAAATGCGACAATGCTCACACGATCGGACTTGCCACAGGGATATATCGCAAGTCGCTAGAAGATCCGAATTCCATCTCGCTGCGCTCTATAGCACACAAGATGAAGTGGGATTCCGACAGGGAAACGACTAGGCCAGAAGATCGCGCCTACAGCCTCGTCGGGATATTCAAAGCGAACATGCCCGCGTCCTACGACGAAGGGGGGAGATGGCTTTCTATCACTGCAGGAAAGGATCGCAGATTCGCAATGACAACGAGCGAGGTCAGCATATTCGGGTGGGAAGACGCGACACACCGAGACTTCTATAGCATGCTTGCCGAGTCGCCGGCTGCTTTCGCATCCGACCGCTTTCGCATCCGGCCAAGATCTACACGGTAGCATACCCGAGAGGCACTACAGCATAGCGAATAAGGGCATCTCCATGACATATCCGCCGAGAAAGGTCCCGCGCGAAGAGGGAAATAGATGCTATCTCCAGTAGCTCCTCTCTATCGGATACCGAAGTTCAGAGAAGAGCAGAGACCCCGACGTATTGGGGATCTTCTTGCGCAAGATCGACACCGAATCCTCTGTGCGGTATAACGGTAACCCCCCGGCGCGATACACTGCGCAACAGTTCAGGGCATCTCCGACAACCCAACCTCAGACATCTTATGTTGCTCTATCCCTCAACGACTACCACCTGAGGCTTAACCAAGCTCTAGACCGCGCGATCTACGTCCAGCAGAGCACGGTCGCAGATGTTTTTAGGACAGAGCCCGAAGCAGCGTGGGATTGCGAACGGAGTCTGTTCTTCAGCCGCCCGCACGACGATTTTGCGACAGGCGTCTCGCTTAAAATATCATCGAGCGACCTTCCAAAAGACGCGAGACGCAAAATTAAAGCAAACATCCTATTCGATCGTCGAAAAGACCCACCGGCCTGTTTCGTGATAGATCCGAGCACCTCTGAGCTCGAGCTGTCCCAGACGGGCGGGAGACAGCGCCGGGACGAGATTGAAGATCGTCGAGAGCACCAAAACTGGACCGACGAAGCCGTGGTTGACCGTTGACGTAGGCGACCAGAGGTTTAAAGTCTCCGCCGCGCTCGAGAAGAACGAAGACAGAACCAGCGACGTCTTGGAGGTTAGAACTAGCCTTGTCGAGGCGTCGCCGAGTCTGGGCTTGGCTACCGTTCAAGAACATCTTTCCAAGATGATGAATGAAGCTCTACCACATAATGTCGTCCAAGATTGGGATATACGTGGTATTATCGGGTCAGACGAAGCGATTGGTCTTCAGCGCAGCGGCCTTTATGAAAATTTCACCAGAAGCGAAGAGTCATTTTACGGTGTAAGAAAAGGCCTCCACAGGCCTTCAAGAGAGCAGACCCACGGACCAAATAGGGCTAAAATAGAAGACCCGCCGACGGGTCTGTGATTTTGTATGGGGATTTGACCCGCGGGTACGTGGGTCTCACCCCAGATTTGGCGGGGTAAGCTGGCAGACCCACGGGGTAGATACAGGGCTAAATCTACGGACCGGGCGATGGGTTTGTTGTTTTTGGTGTAGAAATAGCTGGCCGGTCTGTACGAGCTATCAAGGTTTATAGCGCATCGAGCCCGTTATAACCCGCTGCTTACAGCGCACTTAGCATCCAGGGGTATGGATGCCCATCCTGGATCCCATTGTAGCGCAGCCCTGGAGCTAGCACGCCTCAGCGCACCATAGCGCATTATAACGCACCTAGCCCGTTAGCGGACCGATGGGGCGTTTTGCCTGCTAAAAGGGCGGACCGACCGTTGGGTCTGCTATTTTTGGTGCAAAAACAGCTGGTCGGTCCGTACAAGTAATTAATGGTTACAGCGTCTAGTCCGCTACCTACAACGCACCTAACACACCACACCACACCACACTACTATACCACATTACACCACATCCATTACACCACATTAGGTACACCACACTACACCACACCGCACCTAACACATCCATTATAGCGCACCACAACGCACTTGATGGAGTACTACTTATCAAGGTTAACCTTGGAACATTCAGAGGATCCATGCCTACATGTATCTACGCCCGCAAATAGGCATAATGAGTTACTGGGCATTTTAAGAAAAATGTAAGCGCAAGCACGCCTTATATGATTCTCTAGCTACCCCTGAACTCCGGCCGTAATCCCGCCACTATCGCCAGGTCGCGTTCTTATGGATACCTACCTAGATAGTGAGGGTGGCGAGGTGACCGGTCGGCTTCGCACTTTAGGACCTGTCGACGTTCAAGGAAAGAGATATTCAGCTACACCTTAACCCTAGTCCCTAGGCAGCTCTGTCGTCTCATACCAGAGAGGTCAAAGAGGTCAGAGAGGTCAGAGAGGCCAGAGGAGTGAAGAAGCGAATCTACGACGCGAAGGCGGTCAAGGCGGTCAAGGCGGTCAAGGCGGCAGTCAATATAGGTCCTGCACGCGTGAAACTTTCCACCTACGTCACAAGAGTCGTTCTGGCTTGGTTTGTTAGAAGCATCAGGATATCAATCTACACTTGGCGGGAAGCTTAGATGAGATAGCTGGACGTCAAGGGAAAGTGCTCGTACTGCGAAGGGTTCTAGCATTCTGACTGAAAAAGCTTTTCGAGCTTCTCTTCTTAATACAACTACATCCTAGCCTACCTTGTCGACGATCTCCCCTTAGTGCCGCCACCGTCATCTTGCATCGTGACAGCCTCATGGTTGACGTTCTTGTTGAGATGGATGCGGATTTAGCGTACGCCCCAGCAAGCAGCAAGTACGAGCATTCCCTCCAACTTTCCCTCCAGCATCTCTTTTTAGCTTTCCCTTCTAACTCCCTCCTTCCAACCTCCCTTCTAACTTCCCTCTTCTAGCCCCCCTCTGTTACCTGCCTGACCTGCATGTCGTGATGATGGGTTCCCAAAGGCTTCAAAGGCTTTAACGCGAAAACCACATCATGCCAGACACAACCTCGCCTGCAGGAGCTAACGGGGATGGTTAAAGCATCATCATACAGATCTGTATGTGCTGCTGGGTGAATTAGGTAAGATATTTCTTTTCTATCACCGTACAATAGTTTCTGCTGACGTGGACGGATCTACAGCCTCAGATTAGTCAGCGTTGCTTAGCAACAGGGCGGTAAGGCTTTTCTGCCGCTTAGGTGGGTATCTTGACTTAGCACGGCACGGTCTGCGGTCTGCGGTCTGCGGCACCTCACGCGTGAACCTAAGAAATGCAACCACCTTAACCGGGGTACGAACGAACACAGACACTTTCAACTTCCGAAGCAGCCTCAAACGCCATACGTATATCTCCTAAGAACAAGCATTCCCCTTCGCCCTGGAGTTAGATACCAACCAAAACCAACCAAAACCAACAAATTCCACGTCTCCATTCTGCCATCTCCATTCTGCCGTCTCCATTCTGCCATCTTCATTCTCCCATTTCCATTCATCCATCTCCATTATGCCATCTCCCATTCCCCTCCCCCTCCCCCTCCCCCTCCTCTCTCCCCTCTCCCAACTAACGGTTCACAACCCGGAAGTCGAAGGACTTCTGCCCGTCGTCCGCCACACGAAGCCTCAGCTGGTAGCATTCGTGGACCCCGTGCGTCTCGCAGCGTCCGCCTTCGGGGATTAGCGAGCGGTCGGAGTCTATCCCCGCCTGCTCTATCTCCGCGAAGCAGTACCACCGGGAGGGCTCGGCGTCTCGGAAGAACCTCGCCAGGTTCCTGCGGCCGTACGAGTTCCAGCAGTTGGCGAGCAGGCGCAGCACTATCTGGCGCAGCCCGACGCGGCACGGGCTCTCGACGCTCGGCCGGTACTCCCGGACGAACTCCGACATCTCGTCGATCGCCTCCTGCCACGGGACGTCGCGGTCTACGCCGTGGCGCAGGCGAGATTCGAGCTCCGCCACCCGGCTCCTGGAATCGTCGTAGCCGTACCGGAGACAGTTGATCTCGTCTTGGAGCTCCGCCAGGTACTCCGACCGCTCCGAGACGTCCGCGGCCTCGGCCGTGAGCTCGTCTCGATCCTTCTGGATCGCGTCCTGCACGGCCGTCAGCCGGTCGCGCGACGCCTCGAGCCGCCGCGCGTCGACGCGCAGGTCGGCCTTCTCCCGACCGAGCTCCGCGAGCTGGTCGTCCAGCCGCCGGCGCTCCTCCGCGAGCTCCGCCTGCATGCCGTCGAAGACCCCCTGCCGCGTGGCGAGGCTGCGCCGGATGCCGCCGAGGCGAACCTCTTCGGCGGCGGCGGCGACGTCCTTCTCCTGACTCCACAGGACCGACGACTCGCGATCCCTCGCCAGCTGCTCCTGCCCGTAGGCGAGCTCCCTCCGCTGACGGGCGAGGTCTCCCTGCCGCGTGGCGAGGCCTCCCTGCTGGGCGGCGACGCTCTCTCGGAGCTTGCCGAGACGAGCCTCTTCGGCCGCGGCGGCGACGTCTCTCTCTCGGCACGTCTGGGCGAACGACGTGCGATCGTCGGCCAGCTGCTCCAGGCCGTCGGCGAGCTGGTCGCCTAGCGCGGCGAGGTCGTCACGGCGGCCGTCGAGGCTGAGGGACCGAGCCTTCAGGTCCTCCTCCTCGTCGGAGAGCTTCCGACGCTCGCCGAGCACGAGCTCTAGGCTGCTGCCGAGCTCCGCCTGCTGGCGGTCCAGCTCTGCCTGGCGGCGGTCCAGCTCGCCTCTGCGGCCGTCGAGGCGAGAATCCTCGTCCTTCAGTCCGATCTCCTTCTGGGAGAGCCGCCCATACTCGCCGCGCACCCATTCGTTCAGGGACGCGCGCTCCTCGTCGAGCTTCTGCCGCAGGGCGTCGACGCCTTGTGCCCGACGCGCGAGATCGTCCCGGAGTCCGTCGAGACGAGACTCCTCGAGCCTCGCGGAGGCTTCTCTCTCGGAAATCCTCCCGCGGTCTTCGGAAAGCTTCTCGCGGTCCTCGGCGAGTTCTGTCTGCTGGCGGGCGAGCTCGTCGCTGGAACCGGCCAGCCTCTTCTCTTCTTCGTCTAGACGGGTTCTCTTTTCAGAGATCTCTCGTCCGCCCGCGAGAAGGTCATCTCGATCTTTGTCAAGCTGGGTTCCTCGAAGATCAAAATCGGTTTCTCGCTTGTCGAGACCGGCTTCTCGTTTGTCGAGACCAGCTTCTCTCTTGTCGAGGCCGGCTTCGCGTTTGTCGAGACCGGCTTCGCGTTTGTCGAGGCCGGCTTCTCGTACGCCGTGACCGGCTTCTCGTGCGTCGAGATCGCGTTTTTGGAGCCTCTGGAGAACCTTTCCCTCGAACAGGTCGGTCTCGTTCTGGGCAAGCTGGAGCCGGTCTTGGGCGAGCTTCTGCTGGTCTTCGACGAATGTCTCACGGTTAAGGGAGAGCTCGGGCTGGGAAACCTGGAGTCTCATCTCCCTTGCCGCCAGGGATTTCTTTTCCTCGAGAAGCCGTGCCTCCTGAAGGAAGGCGTTTCTCGCGGATATCTGGCGGAGGTCTTCGGCGACCTTTTCCCGGTCTCTGGCGAGGGCTTTCTCGCCGGCGGAAAGGGTGCCTTCGCGGTGTTCCAGCCTCGCCTTCTTCTCTCCCATCTCCGCACGAAAGTCGTCTCGCCTCCCGGCGAGCGACTTCTCGGCCTTGTCGAGTATCGCCGCGGCGGCGTCGAGCGTGGCCTGGCGGCCGTTGATGTCCGCCTCCTTGATGTTCAAGGAGGTGCTCCTCTCGAAGACCTTCTCGCTCTCCTGGCGGAGCGACCGCTCCTTGTCGGAGAGGTCCTTCTTCCGGCGTTTGACCTCGCCCTCGGAAGCTTGGAGTTCCGACTCTCGACCCGCCTGGTCGGATCTGATCCCTTCGGACTTCTCGATAAACGACTTGCGTTCGCCGAAGAAGTTTGCGCGCTGGCTTTCTAGATCCTTCAGAGAGTCGTCTAGCTTCGCCTCCTTCTCTCGGGAGGCGACGTCCCTCGCGGAACGCGATCTGCGCTCATCGTCGAGCTTCTTCTCGGCGTCTCCGAGCCGGCCGTGCAAATCCTTGAGGTCTCTGGACGCCCTCTTGATGGTATCGAGAGCGGTCGCGAACCTGGCTCGCTCGAGGGCAGCCTCGCCGTTATCACATCTGCGAACGGCGCCGAACCTCGTTGTCATGAAGGCAAGTTCGCTTTCGAACTTGGCAAATATATCAGACATGGTGAATAAGAGTTCACGTCAAATATCAGATCACAAAAATCGGTTCGGATTGATGTTATTTTTTTGAGACAGACAGTTCGAGCTCGTCTGGATTATCATCATCTACTTACCTTCAGAAGTGCCTGTCGGACCTTCCAAGCTCGCGCGACTAAGAGTACCGCGCTGTCGCGTACCATCTAAGCAAGTCTCCGGCAGAGCTTCCTCGGAATCTGGACCGCCAGGTACCTCGGCGCTCAGTACTATTAGCTCGGGGGATATCAAACACGTTACGTAAAGAGGCGGTCATTATATCAAACGGAAGGTACACACCAAGCAAACGCGAGTATCTCGTAGTAGCCTAATAACTACTAGTAGTTGATACTTAATATGCAGCAACGACGTGGACAGGAAACTGCTGCGAAATACCTAGCTACGTACATATGCATCCTCAAGCCTGCTTAAGGGCGTAGCGGGCGTGCTAAGCTAGGGCCCACGTTTTACATTCAAAGGTAAAATACGTCATCTTGCTGCGAAAAACCCTTCACGAAAACCATCTCTACCGCCGCAGATACAAGATGGCGTCGGAGTACGTCATCAGCAACCTGACCGCCTTCCCTAGATACCTTAAGGTCAGGGAGGAGACGGGAATATCGTTTCCGATACTCGTGGGTACCGCGTACCCGCTCAGAGGATGATGGGAGGCGGGCGAGGGGAGAGTAGGGGGTGTGAGAAAATGAGAAAATGAGACATGAGGAGATGAGGAATGAGATTAGAACATTTCTAGCTACTCTTTACTTTGCTAGCTACTATTGGGGGTGTACTACGGGCGAGGCATTAAGAACACTATTACTACTGGTGCTGGTGCTGCTGATCAATGATGCTGCTGCTGCTGTTGATGATGCTACTACCTACTGTTCCGGAGTGGTGTCCGGTGTCAGCGCCGACGTGTCGCATCGCGTCGGTTCTTTCTCCGGCGTGCATCCTGTACCGGCGAGCAGCTCGAGGCGATTCGAACGGCGTAGGTCTTGTGCGGGTGCATCGCCGCTGCGCCGGTGCACATGCGCATTCGTGGATGCGCATACGGAGGTTGACGCGGCGGTTGGGCGATATGGCGATATGGCGGTCTTGCTGGTGGACAGCCCTGGAGGGCTACAGGGCTCCAGTGCTGTTAGGCGGTGGGGGGCTAGGGGGCAGTTATAGGGCTTCGTGTTAGGGACCCGTTGCTGGGTCTATGATTTTGTATGGGGATTTGGCTGACGGGTCTGGGCGGATCGACGCAGATTGTTGGACGGACCCGTGGGACGTTTTGCCGGCTAAGAAGGCGTACCGACTGACGGGTCCGCCGTTTTTGGTTCGAAAATAGCTGGCGGGTCCATTGACATCTAGCAGCAGACCCGCGGGGCAAATATAGGGCTAAAGTCGCGGACCCGACGACGGGTCTGTTGTTTTTGGTGTAAGAACAGCTGGCGGGTCCGTGAGCGTTACAGCGCGTTACAGCGCACCGCAACGTCCCTAGCGCACCGCAGCGCACTACAGCGCACTACAACGCATTATAGCGCACTTAGTCCGCTGTAGCCCCTTATAACCCCTAATGGACCGCGTCCACGGATTACGACGCACCTAGAGCCCGTTTAACCCGCTATAGTCCGCTATAATCCGCTACCTATAGCGTACTTAGGTACACCTGGGCAATGCCATAACGCGCTGCGACGCATCCATGCAACGCGCTTAGCACTACCTGCTGCGCACCTAGAGCACCAGCACCTAGAGCACCAGCACCTAGCCCGCTACCCGCGCAGTTACCTTTGAAGGGGTGCCCGGCGCAGGACAGTTTCCGGGATGCAACGTATACCGGCCTGCAGCTCTTGATGAGGCAGGAGTATATCAAGGCTGGCGCACGTCTAAGCTGACGCACGTCTAGGCTGGCGCATGTCTCGCGCCCATGTGTTGATTGATGGTATCGACTTAAGCAGCCTTGAGTAAGTCGTCAAACTGCTCCGGCGTGCTATCATCATTGCTGCCGCCTCTACCTACTACGTTCGACCTGCTACGTTCGACCTGCTACGTTCGACCTGGCTTTATGAGTATCGTCTTGATCGACTGCGCGCTGTCGCCTCGCCGTCGCCTCGCCAGAGATAGATGCTTCGTCGGCGATGGTTGGCTTGACCGCTTACCGAGGACCCGGATCACCATCTAGACCTTCGGCGCGTGCGAGACAATATACGAGACGATATACGAGACGAGCCCCGGAAATCTTCGTCGAGGCGGCGAAGAAGCGGTTCGAGCTGAAGCTTGGTCAGCTCGGGCCCTACGTTTTCGATGCTCGCGGATAGCCAGGATTCTTGCCAGGATTCTTACCTGGAGGAGGTAGAGGCCGTGTCGCGGTGGTGGATTGGCGCGAGGGTAAGCTTACCTACCTAGTAGTGATCTTATGGTTAGGAGGTAAGTCGAGATGCGGTATTCAGGACCCAGGTACCGTCGTCGGGTTGATCAAGTAGAATAGATCTGATCTATCCTTCTTTCCCGGACCGTGACTTGCTTGTCGCATTGCTGCTCGAATAAAAATCCTCGTAGCAGAGCGACGAGAGAACTGTTGATGAGCTTTCCACCAGAAGCTTTTTAGCAAGGCGATTGGCAAGGTGATTAGCAAGGTGATTAGTATCCCTGGCATCCCGGGGTTTTTGATCGCGAGCGGACATCCTGGAGAAGACTCCCTCGTGGCATGCGGTGTGTATGGCTGTACGTTTTTATATAGTACTAGGTACGCAGATCAAACCCAACACATGTTGATATTTACTTAGGTCGGCAATATCATTCCGCTGGCTCGTCTAGGTGAGGCCTCGCATTAGGTATACCTAGTAGGTTACGAAGAAGATTCATATGGGTTGGGGTGTAAAGCGTGAGCCCTAGCACGCCCGTTGCGCCGTCGAGGAGGCATTGGAATAACTTCAAAGCGGTCCTCCGGTGTTGATATTAACTATGCCTCCTACTGCTACTGCTGCTACTGCTGCTATTGCTATTATTATTACTGCTACTACTACTACTACTGCTGCTACTACTACTGCTGCTAGGTGAGCTCTTGCACGGCACGATGGATGCTTTGTTAGGTCCCTCCGCGAGGAAGCTCTTGGTGGACAAGAGAAAAGCCTGCGACAGGTAATGCTGTTACCTAGGTGCGGAAAGACCCCAGTAGAACTTGTTGCAAAGCGATGCAGGGCGATGCAGTTTGACGTACTATTTGTGACCCCTTTCCGAGGCGGGTGAGTGACGAGGAGGTAGAATCAGCTTCGCCTCGGCCCAGCAGAACTCCTTAACCACTCCTAACCCGTCTCGTAACTTCTTTTGCCATTCCAGTGATCAACCAGCTTAGCCTTCATAGCCATCTCGGTGTCCAGCTCACGCCAAATCGCGCCAAATCGCCTGGCCGAATGCTTTATCGGTTTCCAGTCACCTTGAATCGGTTTCTGTCACGTGCCTAATTGCAGCTGTGTGGTGTGGCTGAAAATGGGTCCCACGTCTTGCCGCAACGATTTTCTGACCTCCCCGGCTACCCCATTGCCGACTGAACGTCGAATCAATTGTCAATCGCTCTAAATGCTGGATACGCTGTTATTAGCGCTTAGGTCGATCCCGGTCACCTTCGCCGAGTCGACACGCTTAATGCAAGGGCGTGGTGGTTCAATCGGTCCAGTGTTTAACCCTTACTCTAACCCTAACCCTGTCTACATCGATCTCTTGTCGTCGCCGGCTTTTCCGATGCTCATCCAACGCCGTCGGCCACCGGAACCAATATCAACCTTCATTTGCCCGCAAAACACTGCTGATCGATTCCCAGCGACCATTGATCGGGTTCCCAGCTTACCCGGCCACCTGAATGCTCAAGTAACCCCAAATCAATTTCTTAACCCTCCAACTACTGCTCCTATGCCTAACCAGTGCCAGACTAACCGCCATTGACGTCTAATTGGACCTCGGCCACTGCAGCCAAGTCGGCACGTTTGGCAAAGCCCTTTGTAAAATTGTAACGGCAAAGGCAGCAAGGCATTGTAGTTCAATCAATCCGCAACACGATGTTAATTGCCCGGCTATATCATCGATCGATTCCTAGTTGCCCCTAACCCATGTCCAAGCATTGCCTGCTATTCTGGTAACACTCAACGAACGCCAAATCGGCCTCCTATACTTCCAGCTACTCAGGTGTATATCAGTCGCTCCATCAGCTGCCGTATCGTCCCGAAAGCCGTCATCGATACTAAGCCAACGTTTGATTACACTCATGATTAATCTCTTGACCTCCCCGCTATCACGGTCCTCAATCAATGCTAAATCCCCCGGAACCGCTATCAGCCTCCAGTCGTTTTAACTGCAACTTTGATTCATCCATAATCACATTGGATCGGTCTCCTGGCCTCGTTATTAGGACCGGTGTCTATTAACTGTTACACCTCACCAGTTACCCCGGTGTTTACCAACTGGCACATCAGCCCCGTCCGAGCTGCTATCGATCCCTTGGATGCATCCCCGATCGATCTTTTATTAGCATGAACAGCCTGGATCGGGGTGTCGGTATTCTAACATCTCTGGCCATCCCATCGCTCAACTAACACAAAGTTAACTGTCAATCGTTGGAAAACACCCGTAATCATTCTCCCTGCTTCCCCGGCTATGCCAATGACTACCCGACGCAAAATTGGCCTCTTAGCCTTCCCAGCTACTCCGATGTCCATTAGCTGCTATATCAGCCCCCTAAGACCGGTATCGATCCACGGCTAACATTAGTTGACCACTGATCGCCTGGCCTGGCCGAGCCTCTTGTCGATCCCTAGTCACCGCTGGTCGGATTCTTAACATCCCCGGCCATCACGGTGCTCAACCAATGCCTAACCAATGCCTAACCAATGCCTAACCGGGTTCCCAATCTCGTCAATCACCTCGGCGTCCATTAAACCCCTTGGGAAGCATAATCAATCCTCAAAACGGCTAGCTGCATCATGATTCATGCATCGACCTTGAATGACTCCCGATGCTCAACCGCTTTGAAAGTCCGGTGACAGCGATATCGACGGTTAAATCGATCCCGGCTACCTTGATCAGGTCTGTACGCTTGAAGGGACCTCTCAGGCTGTTGTTAATGTAAGCGGTAGGGGTGTCGTGGACTCGTGGTATAGTCAGTCAGTCTAATGCGTAACACGCTATCAAATTGCTCGGCTGCATTGTCGATCGATCTCCCAGCACTGCCGGCCATTCTAATGCTCAATGAACGCCGCAATCTCCCAAACCTCCTCATCACCCTGGTATCGTGTCCATTAGCAGCCGCAACAGCCGCCCTAAGACCGTTACCAATCCCAGCTAACGTTAAATCAGCACTGACTGCTTACCCGAGCTCTTGGCCGATCTTCGCCTTAGTCAATGTCAAATCGACCTCCGGAGCCGTTATCAGCCTCCAATCGCCTGATCGCACCATCGATTCATCACTAATCATCCCGTTTCTTCACCTCTCCGGCCAAAACATCGCGTCTTCGGACCGTATGGGTTGGAGTGTAAAACGTGAGCCCTAGCTTAGCACGCCCACTGCGCCGTTAGGGAGGCTCTGGGATAGCTCCAAAGGCTGTCCTCTGGCGTTATATGATAACTACTACTACTACATGACTTCCCCGGCCGTCCCTAACCAATGCTAAATCAATGCTAAATCAACCCCCAATCGCCCGACTTTACTGCTGGTCGATCCTCATCCGGTCTATGGCTTTGTTGGCTACCTCGGACTTCAGTGTCTCTTAACCCTCTCGGCACGCGTACAAGATTGAATGAGCCCATCGTGCCGTTGCCAGGCTGACATAAGCGGTAAAGGCATGGCGGCCAAGTTAATCGAATGCCTATTATCAAATGGACCACCAACTGCCTGATCCCACGACTAATGGATCCTTAATCACCTTGGATCGGTCCCCTGGCCTCTAACCATTCCGGTGTTCATGAACCTCCAATTCAGCTTTTCGGGAACCGCTATAAATTCTCAGCTAACGTTAAATCGCTTTACCACGTCTTCGATTGATCCCAAACACTTCAAGCATGCTGGCACGTCTGATGGAGCCCCTCGGACCGTCGCTAGACTGATATGAGCGGTAATGATGTGGCAAGGTACCAAGTCGACCACCAACTGCTTAAATGCACCGCCAATGAATTTCTGACCCTTTTAACCATTTACGTGTTCATTAACTGCTCAACAACCCCCTCAAAGCCGTCGTCCCCCAACTAACGTAAAATCGCCTAACCACATTCCCGATCAATGCCTGGTCACTTTGAACGGCCTAGATCGGTACCGCAACATCTCTAGCCACCCCGATACTCACCCAGCGGAGGAGTGGCTAAGCGCTTGGTCGTGGCCATTTAACCCGTGCACGACGAGTCGTTGCATAAACCCATGACCAAGTGGGGTTCGAAGGCGACTGGCGGCGGGAGGGTAGTTTTTCTCGTAGAGACAACGGGCTAGCTATCGTGGGTTGACGCCCTTAGCCAGGAAACAGTGCCAAGGGCAGAGGCAGGTTTGGAGGATTTTTCGAAAGCGTACTTTAGACGTCCTATCGTTATGTATATTGTTAGAACAAGGCTCCAATGACCGAGAACAGGTTGAAACGATGAATTGAGTTGATCCTGAATGATGAACTTCAAAGCGAAGCTACGCTGACCTTGACGATGTGTGGGCTTTATACCTAAATCGCGAGCCACAAAGCACCCTGCTCCATCACAATATACATCCCTCGGACGTAAACAATATCATCATCATCATCAAACATCAAATAAGCCATTGACTGTCTGACTGCACACCCAATCGGTTTCCTGACCGCTCTAGCCATTTTAGTGCCCAACGACGGCCAAAGCAGCTATTGACAGTTTACATACACCTAGGATTAATATTTCAACCTCACCGGCCATCCACGTGCCTTACCAACACCAAATCGGCTGCCAATGACTGGTTATAACAGCTGACCAAGGATCGCATCTCGGTTGCCTCAAGGTGCCAGGAGGGAAACGCCAAGCTAGCAGACGAAAAGACGTCTCGACAAACTCCAGGATCCAAAGCCTCTCCACCCAGCAAAGAGACCTCATCCTTCAGCGGAGAGAGCTTACCTACGGGCTGGAGAAGCTGGCAAAGGATCGTGAGTCGTCCGAGATGTCGCCCTAGCCAAAATCAATCTCGGCATCCCAAGCCTACCCAGTAACCCCCCAAAGCCACCATCGATCACCAGCGATCGGTAAATCGCTTGGTTGCATCCTCGATCGACCCCCAATCACTTGGATCGGTATCCTAACCTCTCCAACCATTCCAATGCACCCAAGATCAATATCTCAGCCTCCTCAGCCGTTGATGTATTTCGCGAACTCTACGTCGGCCCGAGGTGCCAGGAGAGAAACGCTAAGCTAGGCATCAACCGATTTCGACAGGCTCCGCGAAAGCCTTGCAACCCAGCTAAGAGACCTCACCTGTCAGCGGAGAAAGCTTCTACGGGTTAAACCAACTAGCAAGGGATCTCGAGTTGTCCGTCCTACGGAGAAAGACGTCACCTTAGCCAATATCAATCTTTTCAGCTTTCGCAGCCATCGAAGTGCTTCACGAACACCAAATCGGCTGCCAATGACCTGACTACACCATTAATCACCGAAGAGAGCTTACCTACGGGCTAGAGAAGCTGGCAAGGGATCGCGAGTCGTCCGTCCTGTAGAAGGATGTCGCCCTAGCCATTGAAGTACTTCACGAACGCTAGGTGTGCTGCTCATGACTCGCCTACACCCACAATAGATCCATGATCACCTCAGATCGGTTTCTCACCCTCCTCGGGCATTGCGGTGTCCATCAGGTACTAAATCCCGCCAGTCGCCTAGTTGCACTATTGGTGAATGCCTTATCACCCTCAACCGGCTTTCCAACCTGATCAACGACTCCGGCGTCCATTAACTCCGTCAACTCCATCAACTCTCTAAAACCACTGTCAATGCTTATCAAATGCCAAATCGCCTAGTTGCATGACCAATCGATCCCCGATGACGATGAATGACCTAAATCAATCTCCCAGCCCCATTAGTCGTTCCAACATCCAACAACTGCCTGTAGAAGTCTTCTCTGCCCGCTATGCCTCACCCCCTTGAGAGGATAGCCTTGAGGTCTGATCTGGAGAATCGGCAGCATGGGAGCTGAGCCCCTAGGGGACCATTAGGGCTAGTCCTGGAAAAGCAAAGGGCACGCTGTGTAGGTGTGCATACCGTGATTCGTAGGCACAAGGAGTTAAAGCTCTTTGCGCAACGACATAAGTAGCTGTTTTCCATCTGCTGGGTTTGCAGGGTTTGCATCGCGATAGTGCCAATCCAACCGTCCATCGCCCGATTACACTGCTCCTCAACACGTAATCGGTCTCTCAACCTCGTCAGCTTCCTCGGGATCACCATCAATCCTCAGTGAACTCCAAATGGTCTGCTGATCACTTGACTGCATCCCCGATCCATCCCCAATGACACCGGACAGCCTAGACAGCTTGTAATGGTTTCCTGGCCTCACCGACTATGCTGGCGCCCAGATTAGCTGTCAGTCGCCTAAACCGTCCAAATGCACCTCGGATTGATCTAATCAACGCCAAATCAATCTCCAATCACCCTCGAGGCCTAACCAGCGCCAGATTAATCGTATCGCTGTATTCGCTGTATACGCTTAGCTGCACCGACACCAATATCGATTTCGGTCATCCCAACCAAGTCCGCATGTCTGGCGAAGTCGCTTGGGTCGTGGTTGGACTGCTGGAAGCATGGAAGCCTGACATCACAGCCAATTGATCCCCAATCACCTTGGTCAATCTCCTCGCCATCTCAAGGCACAGCGAACACCAAATGGAGTCGACAACCACCCAGCTGCACCCCCAATGACCTAGTTGCACCCCAATCAATCCCCCAACCTGTCCAGGCACTCTGGTGGTCAACCAACGTCAAGTCGGCCTCGTGGGACTCACAATCAATCGCTGGTCATTGCCGATCCATCCCCTAACCTCCACGACCACTCAAATGCCCAACCAGTCCCCAAACAACCCGCTGTCGATGCTCAGGCCATGCAGACTCCAGATGGGTCTTCAGGACACCAGGTGCACTGCCACGACCCCCCAAGCACGTTTGGGAGCGTCGGGGCAGCCCACTGAGCCGTTCCCCGCCGTTGAACAGCTGTGCAACGGCAGCGAAACCGCTATGGGCAATGGGATGGCCATCGCAGCGCAGCAGGGCGACTGGGGCGATCACGTCAACGACACCGATACAAGTTATCGTGGTAGACGAATGCGACGCAATGGAAGGTGCGATGGAATTAAGGTTAACGAAACTTAAAATTAAGTTTAGCGCGAACTCAAATTTCGAGCTAACGCAAACCTTAAAACCTAAAACTCACGTGACCAACCACCACCCGAAACCGGAGCCACCACCAAACCCTACACAGGGTTAGGGTTAGGGTTAGGGTTAGGGTTAGGGTTAGGGTTAGGGTTAGGGTTAGGGTTAGGGTTAGGGTTAGGGTTAGGGTTAGGGTTAGGG
>MU405268.1:0-231442 GCA_022836615.1 Annulohypoxylon bovei var. microspora
CTTTAAATATTATATTATAACGAGTAAATTTTAAATTAAAATAAAACTTATATAATAATAAAATTATATATTTTATTAACGAAAATATTTAAAATTAAAAATTAAAAAAAAAGAAATTATAAAATAATTTTTTTTAAAAAATTTTTATATATTAACTTTATAATTAAAACATTAATTAATCGTTTCATTAATATATTTTAAAAATAATAATAATTAAACGTTATTATAATATATATATATATATATATTTATATATATATATATATATTTATACGTATATATATATATTTAATAACATTTTTTCGTTATATAAATATTTATATATTATATAAATATTTTTTTTTAAAATTTAAAATAAATAAATTTCGCGCGATTAAAATACATTTTACCTTTTTAAGTAAAATTAAAAACTAAAAATTGAAAATGCATAATTATACGAACGGGCCTTTATAATTGCCTTTAAATGCTTTGCTTTTTAATGGTTTAGCATACGATTTAAGATGGGACGGAACGGACCCATGGACCTTACAGACCCGGAGTTGCTTGCCATACCGAGTCCCGACTACTCGATATACCTAGTGAACGCCGTCAAATTTCATTGCGGACAAATGTACCTACCATCTTTTTGACGATGATGAATTTCACCATCGCCTTCAGCAATTTTACTCGGAGCCCGATAACCCAACTAGAACATCTAGCCTATGGTACATCCACTTTCTGCTTATATTGGCTTTTGGAAAGATTTTTATAATGCAGAAGTGTGCCGGCAGGCGACCATCCGGTGCAGAATTCTTCGTTAGGGCCATGCAACTTCTGCCACCAGCTTATGTCTTTCCTCAAGACCCAGTTGCCTCTACGGAAATTTTGTGCTGCATAGCATTATATCTCCAATGTGTTGACCACCGCAGCGCAGCGCATTCATACGTAAGGATTATCTTGGTTCCCTACTCATCCATATGCGACATGTCAGACCTGTGATGTTAACTGTTAGTAAAGATTGGTCAAGCTATGCGTGTTGCTTTAGCCTACGGAATGCACACCGATATGCCGGAATCTCAACTTGGCGAAAAGCACGTACATAGATGTCGCAAGATCTGGTGGACTATATTCATTCTAGACCGACATATGACATCTTTGATGGGACTGCCTCAGACTATTCGAGACTCGGAAATACAATGCCAATTGCCAATATTCCCTGAATCCGGCCAGCGAACGACAACGCTTGACTTGCATATCAAGTTAGCACGCATTATAGCCGAGATAAACAATAGTAAGTCTCAACCTGCTCATTTAGATGTTCGTAATTAAGTAACACGAATATGGCTCTTTAGGTATTTATGGCGTGAATGGTCGACTCAAAGGGAAATTCCTGATCAGCACAAAAGCATCGCTAGAAACTTTAGCGGGGTTAGCAAGCGAACTTGGACAGACTTTACCCCTGAAACTAGATCAGCCTGGCTACGGTGTCTCGCGAATGTCAGCTTCACTGCATCTTCTTTACCACCAGGTAGGATTATTGGTCCGGAATCATGAATGTTATTAATTTGACCCTAGTGCATCGTGTTAGCGACCCGCCCTCTAATATTTTGCGACTTGAAAATGAAATTTGAGTCCGCAGACTGGCGGAATACTTCTACCCATGACCGTTTTGGTACACTCTTACAGATGTGCATAGAATCTTCCCAATCAATCATCATCATCCTGGAGAGTCTGCATGCTCAAGGGTTCCTTGGTAAGTAACCGCCTTCGTCTGCAATGTGCAATAACTCACTCTATACCCAGAAACTTTCCTATCACTTGATCTCGATTCTTTATATGTATCGTCGGTGATACTAGTTATCGGATCCGTTATTGATGAGAACCGTACGAGAGATCGTGAAGCATGGGTACAGCGATCTCTAGAGTTGTTTGATTGCATGATATCGGCTGGAAATTTAGTTGCTGGCTGGCGAAAGTCGGAAATGCAACAACTTGACCAAATGATGAATAGAATTTTAGCTGCTCGTAGCAACGTCGCCTACACTTCATGCACAGACGCAAGACTACAACCTCACGACGGCCAACCCCTAGCAGATATTCCCATCAACCAGGAGTCATTGCCCTTACTACCCCTCCACATGAACGCTATTAGCAACGGCGATGATCTCTCGGCAGATCAGCTCTTGGCGATTGCGAGTTCTATTCAGGAAGAAGATGTAGAGTGGATGGATCGCGCAATAGCGGAGAATAGTATATGGTAGAGAAGCAAAACATCGCCTCCAGTATCACAGGTCTGGTGCACTGACACTCATCACAAGGCTTCCCTAGCTTGCTGATTTCATCTAACCAGCCATACACACCCCGGAAATTGACAGTTTTGGATGCGCAAGCGAGAATTCGTACTATGTCATTGATTAAGGTCGACAATCGCTTGATACCATATGAATTATGCCACAATTACTAAGATTACAACTTGGTTTCCCTCGCCCGCTTTATATCGCGAAACTCCGTGGTGTTTCCGATACGCCAGCTCACATCACCGCCCCAATCACCTCCGCTCTTGTGTTTGGGAGTCTTCCATCGCCATCTTGCATTATTCTGACCAGCCGACGATGCTAGAAGATCTACAATCCATTTTCCCACAATCGGGAACATCTTGAAGCCGTGCCCCGAGTCTCCGGAAAACACGACAACGGAGTTTGATGTGCCCGGCAGGTAATCGATGATGAAGTCGGAATCTGAGGTGTCGGCAAACCAGCAGAGCAATCTCCGAACGAAAGGTCTGTCTGCCAACCAAGGCAGTGTTTGGCGCAGAAGCTCCCGGAGTTTGGTCTCGTCCTCTTCAGGCAGGAAGTCCAAGCTAGCGCTCCTCGATTCCGGAGGTAGTGAAATGCCGGTGTCTTTGTTGGTGTTGACGAACCCACCGCCCATTGGGCAGAGCTTAAGCAAGTTGGTCTTCGGGTCTGGTTCAAAGAAAAACCCAAGGTCTCGAGCGTAGACAACAGGAATACCACGAAGCGCCGACGTCTCTTCGTCGGTCAGGTGAACGTGAGCAACAGACCAAGACTTAGCGACGACGCTTTGGCCGACTTCAGGCACCAATTTAGCAGCGGCGGCACCAGCTGCGACTATGATCAATCCGGCAGCATGGAATTTTCCGTCTTTGGTCCTGATACCTCGACTCTTTTTACCGCTCGGAGTTTGCTCGTATACAATAGCTTCTACAGCACCGGAAATTTTGCCAAGGAAAAACTTGACACCTTGGGCCTGGGTAGCTTTATGAACCCCCTTCAACGCATCGCCAGAGTGCATGTACCCGTCGTAACGGTTAAAGTAGCCTTTCCAGCCAGGAAGAGAGCCAGTCAATTGCCAGGATGCGTCTTGGATATCTTCTCTTGAGTTAAGCGGCACAACATGCTTAGCTAATAGAGGGTGTCTCTCGGCAGACGCTCGGAACCTGTTCAGGGTTTCCACAGCCTTCGGCTGAGCTTTTTCGGAGACACAATGTAAGAAGCCTACTCTGTGATAGTAGGGCTGGAAAAGGGGTGTTTTCCACGCTTCCGTAGCTTCCTAGCATGCGATTAATCAACCAAACCAGACACATTTGTCTCAATATACTTACTATGGTTAGATCAGTATAAAAGGGATCTTCGTACTCAGCACGAATGATCTTATTTAGATCATTTGCCGCCGAATAGGCCGAGGGCACCTCGTCATCCTGTTCGAATACTGTAATATTGGAGTAACCGTTCTGGGAAAGATGTAGAGCAGTCGAGAGGCCGAAAGCTCCAGCGCCTACAATGATGATAGGTTCCTCCTTCGAGCTCGCCATTTTGAATTACTCCAGGCAAAATTGAAACTAAAAATTAAAAATATTCCTGGAACCCCGAAATGTCAATGCCAATGCTAATTCAGACGATGATACCTTCAACTCCAGCAGTCAAAATGTCGACAATATATCATCGTTTTCTATGAGCATTGTAGATGATACGAACTCCATGATAGAATGAGTGGAATCATACTCGCCTGACCAACACATCAACCCAGGGAACTAGTGCCGAGAGATAAAGAGGAGAGGAGACCAGATCCTCCACACTCGGAAGCGGGGCCGAACACGCAGATACCGTTCCAATGCGAAACTTGACGATTGATTGTAGGTTGACTAATTAATAGAGTCAATACTATCATTTTAAAAACACCGGCACCGGAGCGTCAAAATTTCTATAGACGACTCAGGTATCGATTCCCCAGATCTTCATGCTCGGACTGCCGGCACCCCGGAGATCCTCCGGCGGGGCTCTTTCCCCCTTTTCCTTTCTATGGGTAGGGCATTATCGGCTGTCCCGTACTATTCTGTTCAGGTGACAACTATCTATAGCTGGAAATATCATTATCTCATACACGATGAAGTTGCTCGTGGTCATGGGAACGCCGTTCGGTGGGGGTCGCTATTGGCCTATCTACGGCCATGGCATCGATTGAGCCTGGCCGAGCTTCCTGAAGCGAATGTAGTCCGGCCTCAAGAAATCGCATTGTAACATACTTTATCAAACTAACAGGCTCAGAGCTTTGCTTGTTGATTGCGTACCGTGAACGGGGAATCGGCCTAGCTTACCTGAGTACCTCTCATTGTAGTGCGATCGTTCTGCTGGCATCCTATATCACTCAATAAGGTCTAAAATACCATGACCAATGGTTCTCAAATCCCTTTATCGGGGACAGAGAGAAACCACTCCTTGCAGCGTCAGATTCTAGTAGACCTAGCAGCCGCTGTCACAGCAGCTGCTTCAATATCACCAATCATCACAGCTGCCGACAGGTTAGTGATTCTACTGGATCCTGACTTACGCACATACTCATGTTTCTCACAGAGCCGTAGTTGAAAATGTCTCTACCGGGCGGCCACTCGTCCGAACCCTGGCGAAACACCTCCTTTGCCCGTTCACAAACCCCCGGCGGTTTTTTGCAACGAGGCCTGTGCTCGTCGTATGGACGCTCTACGCAGTCACGTACTTCACCGCAAATACATGCGAGACCTTGATAGAGCGATATCTCCACCCAGACCGGAAGGCCATTACCGGGACAATCATATCGCCCGCCGTGTTCGCCGTGAACACGCCACTAGGCGTCTGGAAGGACGTGCGCTTTGCCCAATTCTTCGGCAACCGCACCGCCGCCAGCCCGAGCAGCCCCGCGGCATCCCCGGTGAGCGCAGCGGCCCCCAGCCGAGCGCTAGTTCCGCGGGGGATGCCGGCGCCGGTGAGCGCGGCGTTCCTGGCCCGGGACATCATCACCGTGTTCGGGACCTTCGCGATCGCGCCCCAGGTCGTGGCCACGCCCGCCCATCTGCTGGGCCTGGACTTGTATAACCGCCCGCAGACGACGGGGATCGTGGATCGCGTCGGTGGCGCGCGCCGCTGGCTGCTTTCTACGATGGCGATGCGCGCTGCGCGGCTCGTGCCTGCGTGGGGGGTGAGCATCATTCTTAATAACTATTGCGGTTATTGTATAGAGGAAATAGATAAGACGCTTAGGCTAGATAGAATTTCGCATGGATTCAATTAGAGACTTTGAAGTTAGAGAGATTTTATTACGTGGTTATTGAATAGCGCATATATAAAAATTGTAAAGCTTATAAAGTAAAAATAGTGTGTTTAGGGTCAAGGTGATGCGGATAATTGTGGTGTAAAAAACATTACAGCATACATGGATGCCCTAGAAGATGGATGGTATAGTGCCCTGGCGATAGCCGTAACATCCGCTACCCGGCCAACAATTTGGCGTACATTACGTATAGGTCCTGTTATATTTAACAACAAATGATAAAAGCGACCCCTGGCATTAATCATGTTTTGCATGCGATTCATATTGTATGTTAATTATACTATACATTTCACCAACTAGATATGTACCAATATGCTTAATCTAGCTATTGCTCGGGTACATGAAGCCCTCTTGTCCAAAGAACTCCTCCTTGATTAGCCTAGGGCTAGTGAAACGCAGCAAGACGTTGGAGCTACCAGCTTTGTCGTTGGTACCGCTCGCCCGGCTACCACCGAAGGATTGCTGGCCGATGAGGGCCGCTGTGGTTTTGCAGTCTGCAGATTTCAATTACCTAGTTACTGACCCTTGAGAAATATTAAGATGTATAGCAAATCTTTAACTTACTTAAGTACAGGTTACCCGCTGAGTATCGCAGAGTGTCTTCTGCCTCTCGGAGAGCACTGCGATCATTTGCGAATACAGCTCCAGTTAGAGCAAAGCCGCCGCCGCTCTTGTCGACCTGCTCAAGCGTAGACGACCATTGGCTATCGGGGTATACGTAGATTGCCAAAACGGGGCCAAAGATTTCTTCGTCGAATAGCCTGTGCGTCGGTGAATCTGCGACATATACCGTGGGCTTGACGTAGAAGCCGGTTGAGTCGTCATACTTGCCGCCTACTAACAGCTTCAATGATGGGTCTTTGTTGCTGGCATCAATGATCGACTTGATCTTGTCAAACGATCGGCGATGAATGACGGGTCCCATGAACGCACTGAGGTCCTTGTCGGGGCTGCCGATGGTGATTTCCTTAATCTTGGATTGTAGGCCGTCTAGGAACTCCTTCGACCGAGACTCGGGAAGATAAAGTCGCGATGTAGCCGAGCACTTCTGGCCTTGGTACTCGAACGAGCCTCGGATGGTGTGGTATACGGCGCTTGAGATATCGGCCGAGGGATGAATCAAAGTGAAGTTCTTTCCACTCGTCTCGCCGACGACGCGAGGGAAATCCCGGTATGTCTGTTTACCGATACCCTCGCCGATCTTGGCATATATGGAACGGAAGACATCTGAGGAACCGACGAAATTTAGACCAGAAAATTCGCGGTGCGCAAGAATGGTTGAAGTGATCTCCTCGGCATCTCCAGGAATGAATTGGATAACATCAGGAGGAAGACCTGCCTCGAGGAGAATCTTGTATACGATAGTACTAGCATAAATATTGGATGCCGAGGGCTTCCAGAGAACCACATTTCCCATTAATGCAGGCCCGGAAATGAGGTTACCACCAATTGCGGTGAAGTTGAAGGGCGAAATGGCATAGACGAAACCTTCTAGGGGTCGGTAGTCTAAGCGACTCCACATCCCGTCACTTCCACGGTCTGGTTGCCTCTCAAGGATCTCGGCAGCGTAATTGCAGTTAAGACGGGAAAAGTCAGCCAGCTCAGCCGCGGCGTAGACTTCTCCTTGCCATATGTTCTTGCCCTGGCCGAGCATGGTTGCCGCAATAAGCTCATATCTGTATTTGGTTGTGACAAGCTCGGCTGCTTTTAAGAAAATAGCAGCTCTGTCAACAAAAGGGGTTTGCTCCCACGACTTCTTAACCTTCAAAGCAGATTCAATCGCACTGGAAACCTGCGCCTTAGTTGCCCGAGGAAAGTTGGTGAAAGTAGTAGCATGCTCGTTAGGAAGTGGCTGATCTATCGACTGAGACTGCGCTTGAACCTTGCCGTTCACGAAGATTTCACTCTTCAGCGGCAGCTGTGTTCGCAGTTTGATCAATGTCTCTTCTAATTTCTGTCTTTCTGGTGACCCTTTTCTATATTCGGGCTGAAAATCACTGTATTAGCAATCAATTCGTAATTCGTATGGGACGGGAAATTCACGTTGGGCTCATTACGAGGCGCTGGTAACCGGAAAGGGACAGTAGCTTTGCCTCTCCTTGCAATCGTACCTCCAAAACCGCTCCGGGCCTGGAAAACCTGTAAAGGCTTCGATGCGACGGCTCTTCTCATCTTCCGAGTAGTTACTATAATTGCAAGCTACCTATTATTCTAAAATAATTTCAGCTAGGAAGAAGAAGCACAGTTCCTCAAAGATGGCTCGCTAGGTACTCTGTCGGTATGTCAAAGGACCTCTCTAATTTCAGTAAGATCTGATAATAGGTACCGATCCAAGTAAATATGCCATCTCCATCTCCGCGAATAGAGGATCACGCCGATTGCGGAAATCCCTCACTTCGCCGGTGATACTATTACGGACAAGTTGGTTGGTGACGTTTTGGATTAATTCATCTTCCCGTAGGTAGATCTCGGGTTGCTTGCCGGTCTCTCCACTAAGGGAATAGGCGGCCCACCCGATAGATACACTAATCGCTTGGAGGTCGGATTCATGCCCGGCTCGGATGGCGTACCGACATCCCAAATTGCGTTATGAGTTATATCGGTGTAAGTCAGTTCAAGATGTAGAAGGGATATCTAGTTGGATAAAAACAACGGTTCATCGCTTTGCTTCGTGTGCTATTCGACAAGACCCAAAGGTTTAGTTGTTCATTCGCTTCAGCCCACGGACGTCAAGATGGCCCAACACGTACCTCCAGGGGGCGTCTGGTGTCCCGCAGCCACGTTTTTCAACCCGGAAACAGATGAACTGGACCTAGGATCACAGGCTACTTATTACTCGTATCTGTCGCGAACGGGGTTGGCTGGTTTAGTCATCCTAGGCACGAATGCCGAAGCGTTCCTACTAACACGCGAAGAGCGTAAAGCTTTAATAGCAACAGCTCACATGGCAGTTGGCCCCGAGTTTCCTATTATGGCAGGATGCGGAGCGCATTCTACTAAGCAGGTTCTTGAGCTCATCGGAGATGCGGCAGATGCCGGAGCCAATTCCGTCTTAGTTCTACCGCCAGCATATTTCGGTAAAGCTACGACGCCGGAAGTCATCGAGAGATTTTATGCCGATGTGTCTAAAGGCAGCAAGCTTCCCATCATTATCTACAACTTTTCGGGAGTGTGTAACGGTGTCGACTTAGGATCGGATATCATTACCAAGTTGGCTAACAAGCATCTAAATATCGTTGGAACGAAGCTTACATTGGTTCTGTAGCCAAGATCACTCGCTTGGCTGCTGCTCTTCCTAATTTCGCGACATTTGGTGGCCAGTCGGATTTTATTATTGGCGGGCTGAGTTCCGGGTCGGTCGGTTGTATCGCGGCTTTCGCGAATGTGGCCCCAAAGACAATTGTGAGGATATACGATCTTTATCGTGGAGGAAAACACCAAGAGGCCTTAGAATTGCACAAGAAGGCTGCATTGGGGGAACAGTTTATCAAGGCGGGAATTGGTGCGACGAAATATGCTGCCGCCATACGGACCGCGACGTCAGCAGGTATCCCAGATCCGGTCACTAAATTACAGCCCAGAACCCCCTATGTTGCGCCAACGGATTCTGCTAAGGAAGCTATAAGAAAAACGGCACCGAGGAGGTCTCAAGGATTGAGGATAGCTTACCTCTCCGATCTTAATCGCGGTTGTGATCTTGAGATTAGATAATTCCTAGCATAAATATATCATTAAAATACCTACCTATGCAATTAAATAATTAAAAACCCGTGTTTTGTTGTGATTTTGCTCTGCTTTCTAATGCCTGGTATCGTTCACATGGGGATCTTTGCCCATCAACCGCGCAATTGTGACGGCCTCACGAAGACCCCGGCCAAGACGACCACGAACTCCAAGCTCTTCGAGCACCATTAGTCCACCGATTGTGCAACCTTCGGGTGATGTACCTTGGTCTCTTAAAACCCCGGGATGCACTCCGCTTTGCAGAAGGATAGCGGTGCCTAGCATAGATTGCACGATTGTAGCTGTGGCCTCCTGTCTTGGCATACCTACGGCAACTGAAGCATCTATCAATGCATCGACAATCACCGCGAAGAATGCTGGTGTAGATCCTCCGACTGCTGTGAATGCATCCATCTGACTAGGAGCCAAGTGCACTGTCTTGCCTATGCGGTTGAACAAGGCATCGGTGAATTCTAGATGCTCAGGAGGCAGTTTCGGATCAGGCTTTTCGATAGACGTGATAGACTGAGAGACAGTAGCAGCAATGTTCGGTAGGGTCCGTACTACCCAAATCTTAGAGTCGTCGTCGTTATTTATGGATGCCTCAGCCAGGACAGCCTCGATCTGCTCTCTAGTCCATCCGGCCACAATGCTGATCAGCAGTTTACCCGCGAGCGCATCAACAAGCCCGGGCTCTTTCAATGTCTCCCGCACATCTGCTGGATCAACACCAAGTAAGATTGAGTCGGATTGGTTTACTGCCTGCACGTTATCCGCTCTTGAAATCTTCAATTGATTTCCTGATGCACTAAGCCGTTCGGACAACCGCTTTTCGGAACGCTCACTGCGAACACATGCAATGACACGGTTGATTACTAACGGAGAGGCTTTCTCATCTGTTGATCCAATCAAGCTTTCTAGGATCGCCGTTCCTAGATTTCCTACGTAAGAATTAATTAGTACAACATCTTGTAAACTCAAGGACAAGGACGGCGCGGCTTACCACAACCGAGTATGCACAGAGTTGACATCTTCCTTTGAGTATTATTTGCGCATAGAATCGAGCGGTTTGGTGCATCTTCTGGGCTCTGGAAGCATTTCTGCTTCAGTCCTTATGACGTATTTAGTTTCTTCCGAGCTTCATTCCGAAGCACGGAAAAGCCGATAGCTCTATGGTGCCAAGGATCAACTACCGGATTAGCTACCGACCTTATCGAGTTCCATTTATAGAAAATTACTAGGTACTATGTATAGGAAAGCAAGGGTCCATGTACTAAATTCCTTAAAATGAGGGCGATAGGAACCCTTCAATGTGGAATGAATTATGTAATTCAGATTTCAAGTCAAAACTGCCCAGTGACGGTGATCTTTTATCCCTTTTCCCTTGCCCCGCTCCTTATTAATCATGCACTTATACACTTATGCATTCATACGCTATCTCAAATTTCATATTTTGCATATGTTTCATTTTTATGCAACAAACGGTCCAAATGGCTTACATAATAGCCCCGCTACCCCGCTACGCCATAAGTCATACCTAATACCTAATATTAAGTTGACAAACCAAATGTCGACTTGAATCTTCTCCAAACTTCCGACTTCAAAGCTGAATATTCGTCTGTCGTCCGCGAGACTGCATCGCGATTCTCTACCGCTCTCCTCAGCAAATATGCCAAACACTGGCTCATACTACCCCAAGTGGAGCACTTATAGACGTCTGGGGATGTCTGATTTTCATCCTTCTCCGCTAACAGCGAGAAGCTGACCTCGTCCGACATACCATGAAGCTGACCAAATCCAACAGGTATGGTAGGTAGACCGTTCTTGATCCTCTCTTGGTGTAACCTATTAGCTCCAGTTACGCTCGCCTTGTTGTGACTGGCCAGGAAAAGATTGACGGAAGGAAAGAGTTTGCCGCCCTCTCCTCCAAACTCGCCAAGTTGCTTCCTTAGGGCACCTGTCGCAATGCCGTTGTAGGCATCGTCCGTATCTTGTTTCGTGTCATGGATCAAAGATCGGTTATCCGAAAGAATATACGCGCCACGAACTAGTTTAAGACCTAGCGTGAACCCGTTTTTCCTCGCGGCTTCGAGATGTTCTGCGATGAGAGATGGTGTTTTCTTGAGGTATGCTTGGTATGTATTATACACGACAGCAGAACCATCGCGATTGAATCAACGCATTAAATCCAGAGTGACTGCTGCGATTCCTTTTTGGAAATGCTGAGACTCCGCATCGATAATAACCTGTATCGAACGCGATTTGCAGGCAGCACAGACCTCGTTGATTGCGTCTAAGAATCGCTGAGGTGGCGCTCGACCTTCAACAAAAGCTTGAGTTACTTTGGGGCCAGCCCCGCTCAACCTGTAATAGTCTTTAGCTTATTTACTAAGGAATTGTACAGATTGAATACCTACTTCACGGCAAGAATGTCGCCTTCCTCGATTAGATCGATGGTCTCAAGAGTTCCTACCCGCCATTCTTCAAGATGCGGGCACAAGGCTGCGGCAGACGAGCTAGTTATTTCGCTAGAGTCAACTCCTTGCACATCTGCTTTGTTGGTTTTATGGTCAAATACAGTTTCCCGTGCATATGTCAAGATCACGCCCTTAAGTCCAAGATCTTTGAGTTCGCGAACACGGCGTCTAGTCTCTGGCCCGGTCTCTCTAGTATAAAGCTGATCATAAAAGGTCTTCTTCAAAATCCCATAAATAATCGGGTTCTTCTCGACGTGAAGAAGGAAACCTCTATCAGATTTGGAGAGAAAAGAAAGTATCTTCAAAGATGGTATGAGAAGCAAGCGTTTCGACGATATCCCAGCCACAAGCAGGGATCTTAGCAACATGCCATTGGGCAACGGTGTCAGGGGGAATCGACTAGCAATTTGATGTGTCGACGGTACCGCTGCCGTAGTCGAGGCATTTCGCAGGGATGTTATGACGCGCCCCTTAACCATAGCTGATCGCGCGGCAGTGGAAACCCGAAATTATTCGAATCGACTCTGGCTGCTGTGGCTTCTCTTTGAAGTTGTTAAGGTGAAGCCGTAAAACGAGGATAGTCAAACTGGCAGTATTTGCGAAAACTCGGGTATAGGATTGAGCTTCTTGACTCTCATCAAGCCCAGACCATCATCTATGGCCATATAGTCCATATCAATCACCACCACTCTTGCGGGGTCCTCGAATTCACGCCGTTTACGGTCTCGGGACTTTAACCGATGGTGTTGTCGGGGCCCGGCCCGTTAGTATATTCCCCAACTGTCTGGTTCCGTAACCTCACCCCGTGACGAATCGGTACTACCGTTCGCCTATCATGCATACATGACCCGCATGGTTTGAGTTGCCATCAGCCGCATCTGCTTTCGTACGAGACGAGACGTGAGAAGACGTGACAAGACGTATGACAACAGCTATCATATCTACCTATCAACTAGGTACTTGATAGCCTTATCATTTGATAAGTATATTGAGCTGGGGTAAAACGGAGTTAGTCCTGATCCCGGCTAGCCGAGGTGCCTGACCCCCAGCGATCACCGTCATCCTGCGATAAGAGTGGGGAATTGGCCGTCCGTAGAACCGTTGTATATGTCGGGTCAACCGAATTGTGTCTCAGCGAGCGCAAGTTGCCGATTTCTCAAGAACAAGGGGACATTCCTGATCTGGGACAGCTTGGCGATTCCTCGTACCCAGCAGCACGGGTTATCAGGAACCCTGGTAGCTGATTTGCTCAATTTCGAGCCTTTTTATTTTTTATTTTTTATTTTTTTTATTTTTTAACGGGCTTGATCAAACCTTCTAAGATCCTCTCTCTTCCCTTCCATCTCTCACCTCTTACCTCTCACCTTTAACATTTGTTTAGTCCATGCTGTGCATTAGCTTTATATTGCACTTCATGTTCAACTTTCACCAAAACCTCGAGTAATATTCACCGCCGCACTAATCTCCTCCATCTTCATATCATGGATTCTTCTCAGGAGAAGAGTGATATGGGTGACAAGTCACTCACCCATAGTGTCACTCGGGGGGAGAGTGTTCGTATGGGCAGCATCGCGAATAGTGCTAGAAACGACCAACTGAAGCGCCACCTCGGCAACCGCCAAATCCAGCTAATCGCAATCGGGGGATCGATCGGCACGGCTGTCTTCGTTAGCATCTCTAGTGGACTCGTTGCTGGTGGCCCAGGAAGTTTGTTCCTTGCCTACAGTATCTACTCGTTCATGATGGCTCTTGTGAATAACTGCATGGCCGAAATGGCGGTTCTCCAACCCGTTACTGGTGGCTTCATGCGAATGGCGAGTAAATGGGTTGATGAGTCGCTGGGTTTCATGGCTGGTTGGAACTTCTTCTTATACGAGGTCCTCTTGATTCCCTTCGAGATTTCGGCTTTGACACTGGTTCTCTCGTACTGGCGTGACGATATTCCGGTGGCAGCGGTGATCTCGGTCTGTATCGTACTATACTTGTGAGCTCACTTCTAAGATCGATATGTGCTCGAATTTATTTGTTAACCAATTATTAGCTGCATCAACGTGTTTGCGGTAAAATGGTACGGCGAAGCTGAGTTTTGGTTGGCTACCGGCAAGATCCTTCTTCTTGCAATTGTCTTCAGCTTCACATTCGTCACTATGGTTGGAGGCAATCCAAAACATGACGCCTACGGTTTTCGATACTGGAAGACTCCTGGAGCTTTTGCCGAACATATTACGACCGGTGCCCTTGGCCGCTTCGAAGGATTCTTAGGTACTTTATTGCCCTCGGTAGAAAGGGAACTTGACTAACACCAACTAGCTGCTATGTGGAGCGCTGCTTTCACATTCGTCGGGCCTGAATATATATCTATGGTGGCAGGTGAAGCGAAATTACCCCGGCGATACCTCAAGAATGCTTTCAAGACTGCATACTTCAGGTTTACCTTATTTTTTGTCGGAAGTGCCTTGTGTGTCGGCATCGTTATCCCGTACAATGATACGACTCTGTTGGCCATCCTCTCGGGTTCGGGTGGTGCTGGAACTGCTGCTGCCTCTCCCTGTAAGTGCATACATCAAGCTAAATACTGTCTTTCGACCTATTCCGTAATCAAATATGCTGACCAGTTCTGTGTGATTAGATGTTATCGCCATGACTAACCTAGGAATTGGGGTGCTGCCTCACCTCACCAATGCTCTGCTTATAACAAGCATCTTTTCGGCAGGAAACGCCTACACCTACTGCGGCAGCCGCAGTCTCTACAGTCTCGCTCTCGAAGGACAGGCCCCCAAGTTCTTGCTCAAATGCACGAAATCGGGTGTTCCTATTTACTGCCTCATCATTACGATGTGCTTCCCATGCTTGGCCTTCCTTAACGTATCTAGTGGTTCATCCGAAGTGTTGAGTTGGTTCGTGAACCTTCTTACCGCGGCCCAGATCGTCGACTACATCGTTATCTGCATCGTTTACATATACTTCTACCGCGCCTGCAAAGCTCAGGGACTCGACCGAAAGACTCTCCCATACGTGGGCATGTTCCAGCCTTATTCTGCTTGGATCGGCCTGGCTTTCATGACTACCGTGGTGTGCACCTATGGCTACAGCGTGTTCCTCCCCGGCAAATGGGAAGTCAAATCATTCTTCACATATTACACTATGGTTTTGGTCGACCCTATACTTTACATCGGGTGGAAGCTCTGGCACCGCACCCAAGTCGTCAAGCCGTTGGAGGTGGACCTGGTTTGGATTGCGCCAAGCATCGACGCTTACGAGGCTGCCTTCTCCGAGGAAGCTCCTGGTTTCTGGACGGAAATTGTGCAGATGTTCGGGTTTAGGAAGAAGAAGGTGACAAGCGATTCCTCTTCTGGGGCCGAGTTTTAAGATTATCTGCTCAATTAGAGGGGGGGCCAGCCAGTTAGATGCATTAGATACTTTACCTAGGGGGTAACTCCCTCTAACTGCGTGACGCCTTTTTCTTTCGTTATTATGTGTCTCTCATTTCACCTACACGATAGCCACATCACCTACGGTAAAGTAACGCATGCGCGCTCACCCATAAGTTCTTGCGCACATTTATCCATGAAAATACGTATGCGCATACCCAAGTTAGGCAAGTCTATCTTCGAGAAAAATCGGCAATAAAAATCAATAATTACAAATCGCACTATACGTATTCTATACGACTTATGACATATGGAAGATATGGGTAGTCTATGTCGTAGCTAAAGTACTAGAGGTAAGAAAAGGGGGGTCGTGTCCCTAGTAAGGGGTGCCCGAATGACAATATTTTGAGATATTGCTATGTGTCATAATATCAGTTGCCTACCGAGGTAAACCTGCATTCCGCGATTATATTCATACCTACTTCATACTATTATATCAAAGATGATCTTTATCGTAATGAAGCTCGGCATGCGTGCCGACGGAGTGTGGAGAGGCTCGGGACTGAACTCCGAGTACCAACTGCATACCTGTACTGACGTATGTATAATGGGCGAACTATCTAATGTTCATATATACATTTCAGCGAACTTCCGTTGACTAAGCTTGGGTTCATTGGACTTCATTTCATCCAAATTCATCTTAGTCATCGACCATGTTCAGGAGCGCACTTCCGGGTCCACCGGACCCTAGGTATGTTCACCTTGAAGAAACTAGCCGACGGCGATTCCTCACCAAACAAGGTTGATCTCGGTATTGGCGTCTATAGGAATGAGACAGCTGGTTACCATCAGCTGGAAGCTATCACAAAGGTCCGGATTCATACCCTGTTCACTTATTTATTGCTGATATGAGGAATCTCTAGGCTAAAAATATTCTCGATGAGAAAAATCCTGGTCATGATTACGAGGTCACGATTGGAAACGCGACTTTCTTGAAACATGCTGCTCAACTGATCTTTGGCCAGTCTAGTCAGGTGATTCAAGACAAGAAAGTCTGTCACTACCAGCACCTCTATTAGCTTTTGTGAAGCTAGTATATTGATATGGCTAGTAAGTAGCATCCTTGCAGACCGTCTCCGGAACGGGTGCCAATCACTTAGGGGCGCTCTTTCTGAGCCGTTCTGCAGAGTTCTCTGGCAAGACTGTGTATATCGGGACGCCAGCTTGGGGCAACTACGACCCCATCCTTCGTCTTGTTGGGTTAGAGGTCGTAAAATACAAGTATTACGACATTCAGCATGGGGTATACTTCCCCGAAATGCTCCAGCTTGTGAAAACAGCTCCAGCGAAGAGCATTTTCGTTCTCCAAAGCTGCTGTCACAACCCTACCGGGGCAGATCTCACTAGAGAACAATGGGACGAGTTAGCCGGAGCTTTCAAGGAGCACGATGTACTGCCTTTCTTCGACATGCGTATCAGGGTCTAGGAGCCGGCATCGATGAAGATGCCTATGGAATTCGACGCTTCGCCGAGTTGATCAGATGTCGATACTAATTATCGAAGGCGCGATGAGCTAGATAAGATGAAAGAGAGGCTACTGTACAACAGACGGACACTCTACAACACCGTAGCAAACGAGCTCAAGGTAGGCTCCCCACCCCTAAGAAACCAAAACACGATGACTGTTTAAAGGTTCCTGGCAATTGGGAAGTCATCACATCTACAAAAGGTCTATTTTGGTAAGAATGTGCTGTGTTAATATACCCCTTAAGCATATGCTAACTGTCGCAGTATCTTACCCCTGAACCCCCAACAGTGCGTGTTATTGAGGGAACGACACCATATCCATTTGCCAGAAAGCGGTCGCATCAATGTAGCTGGATTGAATAAATTGAACTTCGACTATGTTGCAAAAGCTCTTCAAGATGTGGTAGGTAACTGGGAGGATCGTAGTTGATGTCTCAGGGGTTAGGGGCTGTAGGGGTAAGCTTAGGTACCTGTGCGCTGTAATGGTACCTAGAAGCTGTCAGACTTCGGATGGATCCTTTCACATCCATCCATAGTAAGTTACATACCCCCAGATACCTATCAGAATGGCGTCAAAATAAATGAAGCATGTGCGGGCATGTGCTAATCTTACTATATTGCACTGTGGTTTAAATTTTCCCTTTAAGTACCTATCTAAGTAATTTACACGTATTTTGAATGGCGGTCGAGGCTAATTAGGTAATCATGGGATAGATCAACACACAGTCCAATACAGTGGCATTAGCACATGCTCCATTTATTTTGACGCCATTCTGCCTATGTAGATATTTACAATTTTTTTTGCTTTTAGAGATCATTTATTTTATCATTACTTCATACCCTTTTTAATGTCCATCACATTGGAGACCTGATTGTTTCGCGTTCTTTCGTCGCGGTTTCTATTTTTAGGGAGGTTTGGCAGATCATCTTCACCTGGACCGGGGTAGGTTTGCCACTATCGCGGACCCGCGTTGTCGGTTCCACCCGGTAACGTGGTTCGCAAGGATTAGAAGTTCGAATAATTCTCCTATCTCTAGGTACCCAAATAAGATCCATACCCTCTGTCAAGAGGCTAACCATACCAAAAGATCCCGATAGTTCTCCGAGAGATGTCCTACTCTCATGATAACGGACAGTCCGCGTTGTTATTAACATATCATGATCTTTTATGGATTTAGGATGGGCATTCGACTGAAGTTATGGACGGTCTAAGGACCGGATAACCCGTACCTTGTACTTCATGAGATAGTCTCTGAAAAGAGGTGGCGATGCTATGTGAAGCCATGTTGAGGTGGCTTAGAAAGTTGAAGGAAAACTTGCATTGATGTATTACCTAATTTCATAAATTTTCGCATTTTTTCATGCTTTAATATTCTATCTAACTAATCGAAGGTGTATCTATTTCCCACAATCCTCCTATTAACATGCCATGTATTCCTCGCTTTCTGTGCCTCATATGTAGCAGGTATCAATGCGGGATTGCTCTATTAATCGTAACTCTAGTGTATCATAAATTGAGACTATTAAATCATCAATGCCCTCGTAATGGCTCATCGTTAAAAGTTACCCCTATTTCCCCCTTGGCTCTCGCACGTCCCCACGACGCCAAGTAAAAGCGGCATGAACATTCCGATCAGCAAGCCATCGAATAAAAATCAATCCTGCAAATATAATGTTCAGAGATCATTATTTGCAGCCGAAGTGCAAGTTGCACTAATCATTCCCTACTTCCTTGCAGACCGTTGGAACTGCTTCTTCAGCACGTCCACAAACTTTCCTAGAGTACTGAAGACATAGCTGAGTCCGAAACTCCAACGACGAACGCGTACCGTATAGATGAAGAAGTACACGAGCGCCCAGTTGGAGAAACAGAAAGCTAAGAAGACGCCGAAGTCTAATTGATTTTTCAATGTTAGCACGAACTCGCACATATAATATATTGCTAGTGAAAAGGTCTTATGGTTTGAACAAGTACTTACTTCGCCATTTATCGTCAGCATTAATGTTAAGGGTCGTGAGGTATTGATTGCCAACGCTGTACGGGCAGTACTCGCAGTCGCTTGTCGCATCGGCGTTGAGTAAATAACCTCCGGCAGTATGCGCGAAATCGCCTGCGTAGGTCTGACAGGTCTGATTCAGAGGCACGTCAAATCGGGCGGTTTCCGACGGGTCGCAGCGGACAGGGACGCCATCAAGAGTAGCAGCTAGCATGCCGCCAATCCAATATGTGGCTGGGTTTGCCCAGTACATCCAGGCCCTCCAGAAGATAGGAAGCATCGAGTAAGACTGCACTACACCATTGAAAAGGCCAAACATGACGAAAAAGAATGGCAACACCTGCGCGCGGAGTATTAGTAACCCGAATATTCCTAGTCATCGCGATATTACCACTTACATTAGAGATAACGGTAAAGCTGGGAGCGAACGCACAGATCCACTGGCCCCAACTAGACATAAACAGGAAAACCAGTACCGTCATCAGGAACGAATACCCAGCAACGAAGCTATCACTTGCGAGACCGGTAGGCCAGCACCATAACGCCCAGTACAAAACGCCAGAGATCACAGCAGCGGGAAGCTCAGCGACGATATTGGCCGTACAGAAAGCGACCCAGCCGTATATGCGGGACGGGTATTCGCGGGCCTCCCACAGAGCCATGTTAGTGTCGAACTTAGGTACCACAGCATTGACGATAGTGGGCGGAATCGTGACAATCATAAAGCTTGTGAACATGCGGTTCTGCATATCCTGGACGGTATATCCGAGATTCCAGAAGGTGAACCCATTGAAGATTCCGACGATTACCGCTATGAAGAATTTGCCGTAGAGGTACGAGGGGTCGCGCCAGTATTGCCGGAACATACGTTTGGTCAATTCCACCGTCTGCAGCCACGTCGACGCCGCGTATTCCCTCTGCTGTTCCTTGGTGGGATTGACACCCTGTGATACCGTGCTGCGGATTCGTTTAAGCCCGTCAATCTCTTCGATGACCTTCATCGCTTGCTCGCTAGTTCTCCACTCTTCATTCCAGTCGACTTTAGTACCATCGGGGCGTTTATGCGGTCGCGCGGCCGTTTCAAGAATGAACTCGGCGATATTCTTGCCAGGTGGACAGGTCGCTCCACGGTCGGCGAAGTACTGCATTACGTCTTTGCCATTCTCTCCGATGGGGCCGAAATAGAACGTATTTCCACCAGGGTTGAGAGCGAGCACCATGTCGAATTGCTGGATTAGAACTGAACTTGGCTGGTGAATGGTACAGACGATCGCTTGGCCAGCGGCACAGAGCTTCTTCAAGAAAGAGACGATGGAATAAGCAGACTGAGAATCAAGTCCAGAAGTTGGTTCGTCGAGAAATAGCAGTAAGGACGGTTTGGCAGCCAGTTCAACACCGATAGTAAGCCGCTTGCGTAACTCAACACCAAGGGAGCCGATGATCGCATCTTGAAGATCATTGAGTTCTAGAAGGTCGATGATCTTATCCACGTACGCAAGCTTCTCGGCTCGGGGGATAGATGCTTCTTGTCGCAGAAGTGCCGAGAATTCAATAGCTTCGCGGATTGTCTGGGTTTTATCATGAAGATCCCCTTGAAGACAAAAGCCTGTATTTCTCTGGAATTCCGAGCCCAGCGGTTTTCCATCAACGAACATTTCGCCAGAGATTACACCGATACGTTGTCGTTGCGCCAAAGTGTTCAGTAAAGTTGACTTGCCAGCACCAGATGCACCCATAAGCGCGACCATAATCCCAGGCTTGGCATAGCCGCTTACCTTGTTCAATAGCTTTCGCTGGCCGCCGAGATAGGGTATAGTATATTCCACATCTCGCCAGGTGAAAATCGAGTCGCTCTTAGTAAGTTGCTCCAACGCCTCGTTCTGCTCCTGGGGAGTAGCCTTTGAATCGCTAGCTCTAGTCGCCGAAGACCCGCTACTATCGACGCCTCCATTCTTCTCAACATCAGACGGAGCAGCAGCTTTCTGTGCTTGTACCTGAGCTCGTTTACTTTTCATGAAGATCAGTGCACCGCCGCCTTCAGATGAGAAGTCGAACATCTCTGTCGCGAAGACAGTGACAAGGATGTACAAAACCATGAACGCGATAATGACACCGAAGTTTCGCCACAGGTTTGAACGGCTGTAACTCAAGGCGGTTTCCAAGTAGTCGCTTCCCGCGACCACTCGAGAATTTGGCTGGGAGCCAGAGAGAGCGCATCCTTGATATTCGGGCAGGACGTTGGGTCCTTGAGGTACAAGCTGTTCAGGGGCGCATTCCATAATTCGGTTCGAAAGTTCGTTCGTCAAAACGGCCTCAAAGCTGTATGATATGGGATTTATCCAGTAGAGCCAGCCGAACCAGATATAGTCGTTAAGGAGTTGCGTCTTGGGCAGGACGTAGCCTGTATAAATGACAAGCAGGTTCAGGGCGAGACTGGAGAAGCGTACAGCTGTATTGATTTCGGGCGACAAACTGGCGAACATTCGATACATAGCCGTGATCATTATCGTCGTCGTATAAACAAACAGCATGTAGATCCAGAATTTGCTCACGTCGACATCGAGATTGGTCATGAAATACATTGCTACGCCAAATATGCACACTTGCACAAAGACTACAGGGATGTCCTGAAGGACTCGAGCAATCGTTACAGCGGATGGTCGGTAGAAGGCGTAGTCGCGATGGCGAGAAACGACTGTCCGTCCCGAGACCGCTCTCGAGAGCTCCGACAGCTGAAGCCATCCAAGGAAGACAATTGAGAAAAACAGTGCGCCGCCGCGTGTAAATGCTCCTGCGGTCGTGTCAGGTTGTTTGTAATAGATCGAACCAACAATAAAGCCGTTAGCAACGATGATGAAGAACTTCGTCCAGAGAGTTGCCTTGTCACCAAATAGCAACCAGAATTCTCGTTTCGTACACGCCAATACTTGACGGGTGAATGAAACGGTATAAGGAGACTCCTTGTTGACATGCCTTGACTTGGAGTCCCGCACTGCGCCTTCGAACTTTTTCGCATCCGCGTAGTCGGTACGCTGTAGATGTTCCTCGTAATCTCGGACGTCGGCTAACAGCTTTTGGTAGTTCGGCGAGTTACGGAAGGCCTTCTCCAGTTCCTCGGCCGTCTTAGGCGCTCTATCTTCAAATCCGGGCCTGAACCTCCGCTCGTTCGGATCGGTCACAGCGGTCAAGAAATCTGCCGTGGTTTGCCTCTCCGGACATTCGAAACCGAGGTCGACGAAGTACTGTTTGGCATCCTTGGCTGGCCCGGAAAATATTTGCCGGCCTTGGTCAATAACCATAACCTTGTCCATGAGCTCGTAGATGCCCTCGCCAGCTTGGTACAATGTCACGAGTGTGGTGCGATTGCTGATATCAGTCATGATACGAAGCGACTTCGCATAATCTCCAGCCGTCGATGCGTCCAGCCCGCGCGTAGTGTTGTCCCACGCCATAACAGTCGACTTCGATGCTAACGTCTCGGCAATAGACACTCGTTTACGCTCGCCACCAGACACTCCTCGTATATACTCGTCGCCGATTAGGGTGTATTTTGTGTGGCTGATGCCGAACATTTTCATTAACGCATTAGCGATAATCGGGATCTCCTCCTTTGCTCCCTTCTTGGTTTTGTTCATAAGAGCGAAAGTAAAAGTCTGCCAGACGTTGAGCGAGGCGAAATGGATGTCATCCTCGGGATTGTAGTTGACCTCGCCTCGATACATCTGCTTCTGTTTATCGGCTGGAATACCGCCATAGGATATCTCTCCTTCAACAGCCGCGAAAGATTCGGTGTTATTGCTGACGGCCTTGAGGAATGTGCTACATCCGGAGCCCGGGCGGCCTAGCACGAGCATCATCTCACCGTCCCGTACACATCCGGTAAAATCGTTGATCAACGTGCGGGTCGGTTGCTTCCTGCCGAATCGAAGAATGGGGATGTAACGTGAAAGGATGCGATATAAGTCGGGTCCGAAAGTACCTATTATCGCATCCGGGACGGTACGGACGAATGAAGACGTACTTTCAACCCCCTTTACGTTGAGATTCTTGTAAATGACGCCAACACGTTTCTCAGATCCATCCTCTGTTCGCTTTTCGAAGTGACCATCGCGCATGAATTTCCCCAACTCAAACTCGTCCTCTTCTACCCCAGTCTTTTCGTCCCCATCAAGACCGGCAGCTTCGGCTTGCTTCGTATGTCGTCTAGATAAGTTGCCAGCTGCCTCACTACGACTGCGAGCCTGCGTCAGGTCAAATTGCCTGTTTGCTTGCGTTTCCTGAGTTTTTGTCCGGTGTAGCTGTGAGAGGTTGTGCCTTAATACCTCCAGTTCCTCCATAGCTTCATGTTCGTCAAAACCGCCGACATCGCGTTCACCCCAAGTGCCATCTCCATTGCCGGCTGCGTCGGAACCATTAGATCCGTTACGAGCTCCCGAATTCCCTGCGCTTCCAGTCGCGTGTGTTATGTCCTCGTCTGGGTGAGTGTCTCCACGGTGCCATTGATTCGTCGGCATACCGGCTTCTCTACGGCGGAGGGCATCACCACCAACGGTGGTAGCCCACATGGCCGTCGAACGTGTCTTGAAACTAGAACTTGTCAAGCAAACGTGCTCGGGGAGCGTGTAACGGGTTAATCAAAGGAGCCGCGCTGGCAATTCCTGTCCACGTACGCCTAGCGCAATCAATTTGGAAAGGTTTGGCAAGACGTTTCCAGCGGGACGTAAAGGTTGCGATATAAGGTTGAAGATGACTGAACAAACACTTCTGGAATTCTAATCCTTTTACTACTGGTTTCGACTGTTGATCTGAGGAGACGACGGACGAGGTTAGTGGAAATATTAAGGGCGATCCAAGAAATTTTTGCTGTCCTCATAAAGAAGGTTGATTGTTAATCAATAGATTTTTAAGCAGGAGATTAGATTAGCAGTAAATACGAAGGAGGTGTACGAAGCCCTCATATTGAGATCCGGCCCACCACCCTTGATTTAAGGTCGTTGGTCTTATTATGCACTAATATGCCGGCCGGCCGGCCGGGTTCCCTAATTCATAAGGACATCCTGTTCCACAACAGACTAACCAGGTCTACGGACCTACTATCTCATACCGGGTGCATATGGCGAAACCGCGCTGATAGGCTGGCTTGGTTTGGTCTTCATCGACGGGGGAGTTGAGTGGTTGAGTGGAATATTTGACGAGTAGCAATAGCACTTTACACGACATGTCGGTGTGATGGGGTCAGACCGCTCAACAAATGCAGCCGGAAATACGGGCTAGATCCGCTCACATTAGCACCTCTATCTGGAGTATATTTATTTGGCTGGCATTGGTACCGCAGCCCGCTAGGAGTACGATATCGGCGATAGTAGTATGTCTTTTCTCCTAGTGGGCAGTCTATGAATCATCCCTCACTCAAAAACGCTCTAACGTCTCCCAAGAGCTGGGACCCCATCGGCTTTAAAGTATGGACTTTGCGGCGCTAAGACCCCAGACACGTTCTTCACTATCTATACAAGGCTGACTCATTATATTTTATTGGACCTTTCGGTTCAAAATCGACCCGTCTCAATTTTCTTTGAACCCTGGATCTCCAGCGTGGACCCTGCATGTAGATCTTCCTTGGGTCCCATTCGGCTGCTCAAGAACTTGCCAGCCAATAGATATCTACGGTAGTGGGTATAATAACTGCGACCGCTCTGTCGCTTACAAACCCAGACCATGCTGTATCTTGGAAAGCTTCCCCGCAGGGTCCAGGAACTTATCATTCCAACTATCATGTGATTATAGAAAAGGATGGCAGTCCTCAGCAGTTTATGGATAATGTTAAACCTCTCCCACTAGGAGAAAATAAATAGATATTTTGAGAGAAACTGTTTCTCTGTAAGTTGTGTATTCTCTCTTAGATGTTATGGTTTTATATCGGCATAGTGGAGAAGCGCGGTAGCCAGGCTGCCAGGTAGCCAACTAATAACTCGTAGTTACGTCAACTTAGGCATTAACGTTTAAGATTTGAACTGACATAAGACAGCAGTGATAAGGAGGTCACAGTAAGAGCTAAAAGGCACGGCGAATTTGTTGTATAGGGAGCGTATCTAATAATATGTTAGTCGCCCGGAACACGGCCAAATTGGCCGGTCGATGACAATCATGATGATCGAAACTAACAGGATTATATTTCCTCCCGAATTAAAAATCAAATTGGTTCTTTTCCCCTCTTGTCCGGTGACTCTTTAACGATTACAAATCATCAATATCGATATTCGCGCGAAGCATGGGAAACGGGTCACATTTTGCACATACCAACATAGATAAGGAGAAATTATACACTTCCTTTCATAGGTACTAACAGTAAATTGAAGGCTTGGTACGACACTAAGAAGCAAGTCACTCGCTCATTTACGATATAAAGCAGCAACATCCCAGAAATATAGACCAGTGATTGTTGAAGTCATCCGAATATGGTGGTATCGAGAGTCAACTTTTGGCTTATATTTTTCTCATTTTGCTCACTGTGGTGTGTAGTATGTGTATCCGGAACATTTAGACGTCTAATTAGACGTTACACAACTAAACGCGTCGTGGATACTATTGCGCTATTTCTATCAGGACCCATCCTGTCGGCAGGCTCGGCTGTCTTGTGTAATTCCGGAATTACCTCAATTTGATCACATCATGCGTCGCCGGCCTGAAAGTATGTGCGTAACGATGCGAACAATTTAATATATTAGGCAATAGTACTTATAAGCCACGTAATCATCAAGTTGACCTTTCAAGATGCCAAGAATAAGATGCTAAAATGGCATGATAGTCCTATCCCCGGATTGTATCATAACACTTTTATCACCCCTTTGGTAACTCCCTAGTTCCCCCATTCATTGATAAGGGAGCTGACATCATCAATAAATCTCATCTTGAGCGATTTATATAAGAACAACGTGATACTATATTAATCGTAGCGTCACCTTCCGACTATATGTTTGACTTTGAAACTTCCGCGGGTAATTTGACCCCTGAAGCCCGATTGTCTACCTAAGACATGACGTGTTATTAATTCTGAGAAATTTTAGTATAACATCCACTGTAACTTAGTCCTATAGTCGTAATTATTTAGCTACTGCTAAGTTATTCTATGTTCTTAGACGTCAAGTTAGAATTTTAGAGCCATCTCGAGAAGTTTCAATGAACCGAACCCTACTAACCTTGGCAGCCTCTGTTGTGCATATATCATAATTAGCGGGCAAAAGAGCGCAGGCATAGCGAAGATGTCTTAGAAGGCACTCCTAAGACATGTCAGCTCATTGTTGAATATTTATGCAAACTAGAGATCGTGAGTAAATTTGACTTAGTTTCTTCGGATTTTTAGCTTCCATGCCCAGGTGCCTATCCACTAATTCACCTTCGACTATATTCCTCTTTTCTTACGTAGGGAATATACCTAAGTACCTAGGTAGGTTACTATGTTCGTGAATAATTAGTAGGAAAGTCTCCATCATTTATATAATATCTCATTCATCTCCTCATGTACATGACACCTGGGTTAAGACACCTATCCCTGCTTTTCTCCACACTCACACCCACCAATCAAGTCAGTGTAACTTGCCGCATCGGGCAGTTCTTATAAGACATGGCGTAGGGATAATTCTACTGGGGAGGAAAGAGCCACTTGAATCTTAGCCCAACGCTGTGATTGTAAATGGTCGTTCATAGCTTACCTACCGTAGCGGCAAAAGGTGGTTCTAAAAAATGATTCCATATTATAAAACGTGCCTAAATTATAACTAAGGTTGACTCGTTTTCTAAGCGTTTCAAGGTTAAAATCATTTTACAGCAGAAAATCGTTTTATATTATAAAATTATTTTCTATTTTTTCTCGTTACTTTCCCTGCTATTTACCACCTAGCCACCCATTTATAAGTCTACAAGTCTACAAGTTTACAAGTCTACAAATCTACAAATCTACAAATCTGTTGGTTTACTAGGTAATCTACTGGTCTACTGGTCTACTGGTCTACTGGTCTACTGCTACGCATTTATTGATTTACTCTAACCCATTTACTGATCTAGTAAGCTTAGCACGATAATGATGTTGACGATGTGGATGTGTGGATGTGTGGATGTGTGGATGGATAAATGGATGGATAGATAGATAGATGGATGTATAGATGTAAAAGGTAAAAGAAAAGAAAAAATAAATTCTAAGTTTTTTTTCTTTAAGTGTTGCTGTTGCTGCTGTGCATATGGGGTTTTTTGCTGTTGTAGCCCGTGTTGTTGTTGCTGCTGCTGCTGCTGCTGCTGTTGCTGCTGCTGCTGTTGCTGCTGCTGCTGCTGTACTGGAGCTGCTGCTGTAGGTGTGGGTGTTGATGGCAGGTAACCAAGGAAACGAGAGAAAAAACTTAGAAGTTTTTTGTAAGAGGGCTTGTAAAGGTGGTAAAAGGGGAGTAAAATGGTTTTACTTGAAGTAATAATTCTGGGTTTGAAAATCATTTTAATCTTTAAAATCGGTATATCGTAAGCATATACTCCCCCATACAGTTTGTATGGGAGGGTACATGGAAAGGTTAAAATAATTTTAAAGTTAAAATGGTTTTAAAAATAAAATCATTATTACAACACACCTTTTCCCGCTATGGTACGTATCTGGGATTAAAAATAATAGACAGAGTGGTTTATAAAATTAAAATCTCCAGGACTGCCATTTGACTTCTCCGATGTTGGCCTGCCAGAACAAGCCGCCCAAGAATATTTCCCATTGTCCTAGTTCCAAATACTATCATGGGGCGATTCTTTTACCTGGGGGCAAGATATTACTAGGTACTGTTTATCATATATATTGTACTTAGATTTTGTTAGGTACCTAGGTACATTTAAATGACTTTAGATTACCTAGTACTTCACAATAGAAATTTTATTAGATTATACGAAACACCGTTCTAACCGTGTTGACCCCCTTTTGCAACAGACCCCCTTTTGCAACACTTTTACACCAAAACACAGCCTTTTTATATGAATATAATTCAACCAATATTAAAGCTATGCAACTAGAAATTGTTTATACATACGATTAATTGATTGATACAATTGATTACGAGGTTCATAAAAATTAGAGAATTTTACTCGTGTTGTAATTGTGGTGGTTATAACAAGGTTTCATAGGTACATGGCCCCACATACAAGATTAGGTGCGAAAATAAGTATTTCGAGAAATTTATTAAAACTGTTATATCGCGACAACTAGGTGCGAGATCTTAAATCTTTATAGCTACGTATAATTAAGGAGGTTATATATACTTTCAATATATATCATGAAAGCATAGTTAAATTAATTAATATACATTGTAAAGTTATATATTTAACCACTTTAAGATTAATGTGGTTAAAATCATAAGCCGTAATTATATTATTACATTATTTAATCACAGCTTCAATTTTACTTTCAACATAAGGATTGGTTTAATAATTACACCAGAGTAAACAAATGTAAGATCTCAAAGCTGGTTGTCGTGATATAATGGTTTTAATAAATTTCTCGAAATACTTATTTTTACACCTAATCTTGTATGTGGGGCAATGTACCATTTACACCCCTGCGTAATCATCATAATTACAACATGGGGAAATTTCTTCCATTTTATTAAGCTGCATAATAATAGGCTCCAACCACTTAGAAACGTATTGAAGTTGGTTCAACTTTAATAACTTCAATATCCGTTGAGTTACGGTCATGTAAAAAGGGTATGTTTTGGTGTAAAAGTGTTGCAAAAGGGGGTCTGTTGCAAAAGGGGGTCAACACGGTTACTAACCAACCCCCACCCCCGAAGGGCAATACTGCATAAATAGCTCCCACTCTTCCCTCAAAATACTCTACTTCTTCTGGCAACTTAAAGATCTAGCCAAGAGACGGGTGATCTAATCTAAGCGGTGTATAGGACGAAAAGTAACCTAGCAACAACTAATGAGAAAACGGTCGCATCTTTAGGGTCTCATCGTCCTCAGGGCGACCCAAAAGAGGGAAGTCCACAAACCGTGGCTCGATATACCAAGCAGGATCACCACCCCATTCGTTATCCCCTTCCCCTTTCATGTGTGTAATACTAAATCCATTGCCCAACCATCTCATCTTATTTGTTCCGGCGCTTTCAATGCTTTCAAAGTCATAGTCTTCCCATCTTGGTGCTCGCAATGCTTCTAGCGCGTGAAGCGTACTTCCTGGCCACAACCCTGTGATGCGGTCACCTGAGCCGCCCTCACTCTTATACCAGCTATGGCAGGGGTCTGTGTAGACGGTATTCTTGAAATACTCATGACAATACTCAGTCCAATCGTTGACGCGCTCAGGTTTGATCGCCATGGTAGCGTAATCCTCCTTCTGTAATTTGCGGATGCATTTCACAATATAGTCGCCCTCGGTTTCCAGGATCGCCGTCAGAGACCCAGATCCAATGGCCGAGTTGGGGCCTAACATGATAAAGAAGTTGGGGAATGAGTCCACAGCGACCGAGAGGTACGCCGTAGGGAATGGTTTGAAACGAGTCTTCAATGGCAGGTCGCCACGTCCGTAGACAGGGAAAGGCGGCGCGGACGAAGTATTGAATCCGGTAGCGCAAACAAGAGCATCGATCTCGACCAACCGACCTGACTTCAGAGTCACGCCCGTAGGTATTATAGCCTCTACTGGGTCAGTGATGAAATCTACATTGCTTTCAACTAGCGCCTCGAGATAACCCGGCCCTGGGGAAGGTCGTCGGCAGCCAATACTGAAGGAGGGAATTAGGAATTTTGCGATTTCTGGCTTTTTCGACAATCGCTCTTGCATTGCCACCTTGGAAGCGCTGATAACCTCACGCTGCAATTCCGAGTCCCTCATCGAAATTTCGTGTATGGTTCCGCCGTCTAGTTCGATGATTTTTCGAAAGTTGAAGTATTTCTCCGGATTGTTGACAAATTCTTCACGTTGCTCGGGAGAAACTTCATGAAAATTTATTAATACATCGTTCTAGACCTGAGCATTAGAATATCACCACTTACAGTTAACTATCGCTGGATCTAATCCAAGTTTCTTCATCACATCTATGATTATTAGTGCCGAGTGCTCGAAGATCTCAAAAGGAGGTACACATACTGTCCCCAAATGGACTTGTGATCCACGCCTTGCTTCTGACAAAACATGACAATTGTGCTCCTTGGACTTTTTGAAGGCGTGGAACAATTTGTATACCGCTAGATCCATTGCCGAGGATTCCAATTCTCTTGTTCTTGAAGTCGTAACTATTTGTCTATGAGCAGATGAGTCCACAATTCCGTAGTTAGGTTAAGACACACTTTTCATTCCACCTTGCCGAATGCATAACCTCACCCTTAAAAGACTTAAAGCCGGGTATATTAGGCCAAGAAGGATCACTCAGGTTTCCCCTAGCTGCGACCAGCACATCGGCATCATCTTCAAAGGTCTCACTTGCATCCGTTCGCTGAATCGTCAAAATCCTGTTTCAAGTTAGTGTCTGCTCGTATCTCCGTCGCGTTCATCAAGAACCATTTCTTCCTGTTATCATCCCAACGACATGATTTCACTTCGTGAGACAGCTTCACAAATCTGAGAACTCCATATTTTTCGGCTGTACCGTGGAGATATGCACAAATCTCACTCCCAGGGGCATATAGAGATGACCAGTTAGGGTTGGGGTTGAAGGTATACTGGTACGAATGTGATGGGACGTCGCATGCGCAACCTAACACGTGTCAGTTATTAAATGAAGTGCGAGAGGCTACTTCAATATATATCAATATTCCTTACCGGGATATCTATTCAGCCACCACGTGCCGCCCACGGATTCCTCTCTCTCGTAGATTCGTAAATCGACATTTCGGATGCGTTGCGCTATACGGATACCTAGGTAAATCCCCGAATAGCCAGCCCCTATCACCCGGACCTTGATCGGGCGATGACCATCTATAGGTGTGTCCTTAAGCTGTAAAGGTGTTGAGAAATCGGTTGAACCCATCTTAGTAAAACTAACCATGTAGTTGAAGAACAAGAAAAGGGAAACTAATGTTGAAAGAATTGAACCTTCTAGTTAATCTATATCTTACCTGTTGTTATTGTGCTATACACCTTGTCGCCGCGAATCCTACGATATTGTTTCCCCGCACCCCTACTAAACCCGAATTTGGATATGATACCCGGCACTTGTAACTATCGTCCGGTCTCGAAGGAAGGAACAGCAATACCTCACGGCGCAATATACGTGGGGTTATAAAATGAGCTAGTACACATGCAGTTTTTAAAAACTCCGTAGTCGGTTAATTTTTTCGAAATGGGAATTATGATATTTTAGGATTGCCGAAACATCGTAAGATATTCCTATAAACTAAGACATCGTGAGTATAACTCCTCACAACTCCTCACGTAGAAATTCCTCCCTTAGCCGCAACTCAGGAGGAATATAAGTGGATCGATTCCAACTCTCGTATGTAACTCAATTAATTATAATGATAATAGATAGGTAATGGCGTACGCCATAAGGTGAAAGAAGGCAAAGGGATATCCGTCTCGAATCTTTCATTGGATATGTTAAAATTAAATAATTTAGGTACCAACATATACAGATCTAATACGACCAATTGACTGTCATCAAATCTAGTAGTTGACCTCATGCCATAGGGAATTCATCTTAAGTCGTGACATAAAATCAAACTCTGTGAGTAACGAGTGACGAAACTCGGGATATGAAAACGGGTTAGGGTTAGACCAATATGTGAACTAAAACATGAATTTGAAGACATTCAAAACGCTGCGGTGGAGGACTACATGTCTATTATTAGTCGAGATGTCTTTCTTACCTTGGAATTGCCCAATAGAGTCGTAGCCGAATCTCATTAGAAACTTAGGTATAAGCTATTATATCGCCCCGCATCGGCAGTTTATTGATTCTATAAAGCCCTAGGCTATTGGGCAACAGAAGGGAATTGACCTAGATATTACGAAATATTTTCAAACTGTTTTTAATTCGTTATTAATACTAGAGATAAACATCATTCTTACTTGGGTAGGTAGGTAAGCAATGAGGCAAGTACTTAGAAAATCTCGACCAATAATATTATAGTCGACGCTCACCACCAGTACCAAAGCAATATCGCCCAGGACCTCATATTCTGGGGAGCCTAATAAGACATATTTGGCTTGCTATGGCATTAGAAAGGTCCTAAAGCTCGTACTGATGAATATTTCAGTACAACGTTATGTTATAACTCTCAAAGTTAAAAATCTTTGAAATATAAGTATACAAGTATGCTTAGGTATAAATAACCTTACATTTCGAATAACTTACAAACTTTGTTAATGAACATTGACTTAAGCCTTATTACTTACTTACTTGTATAAATACATTAGTACCTTGAGTTTAAACGGTTGTATCCCATTTTTATCTTTAACGTGTTAAATTCAAAGGATGCCTTGACTTAACTGTCAACAACAAACTTAGTAATGCAACTGGCGAGAAGTTGTTGATTAATTTTATTTAATCTTTTATTATTATTCACTGAGTCATATTAGCTGGGTATGTTTTCATTCATAGTGATATTTAATAACTTTTAAATAAAATAATCAGTAAATACTTGTTAAAGCATGTAAACTGGATTAATAGTAGCCAAGGAATAGTTGAACATTAGGGTAAAACTTTAAGCAGCTTTTTACATAAATTGAGGCTGGTACATTTATATGTGTAGAAATAGCTTAATCAACACATGCCTAGATACTTAAAATAAACCGATAAAGGTCACCCGTCTCGTTCGAGTTTCGCAATGAAAGAATAGACATCTAAGAGCCACATGGAAAAGGTTTTGTGAGAACAGGTAAGCAAGTACAGAAACTATTTACATACTACCTAGGTTAGCATATTTAAGTGTGAAAGCTTGCACTCAATGGTGTAAGCGCTTATTATGGCCAACACAATATAAATACGTAGGTAGTGAGACCATAGACAAAATCAGAACATGTAAAGATTTCGACCTTCATACATGGGTAACTTCTTGATTACCTAATCTAGACAAGCAGGCGCTTTAGCCCCTAGGTGCCTGGCATGTGACAGAGCTTATTGAAACGAACCTTCGAAGAATAGGTTGAAGGTTTTAGTTCTTATTCTATAAGCTCACGGGCGTATTTTAACAAGTTGTGTTAACATCAGATAACTGTCTTGAAGTAGTAGAAGCTAGTTTGATTGAAATGTCATACTTGCTAATAATTATTGGCTCTGCTTGAATGTGGTATTTATGTATGTGTGAGGCTGTTACTCTGGTCGTTCGGTCAAATCCAATATCTTTTTACTATGAGTTAGATTTATATTGTAGAAATCAGCTTGAGTTACTGTTCCCAGATATAAAGTGTTGAAGAATGTTTTCATAATGATGAAGATAAGTAAGTCAAAGGGCATTGAATAATAAGTCGTTGAATAAGTTAATTAGCCGTTTTCCCTGTCCGAGTCCGTGGGGTCGGCAGGACACCAAACGGTCGGAAACCGCTAGAAAATGGGATGAACCAATGAGGTCACAAGGTGGTGGACCGTGTTCTGTAATACGATTCTAATGGTATGGTCTTTGTTAATGCCGTAAGACGGACAAAGACAAGCGATCGCTGCAGGGAGCGCAGAGGGATCGTCAGCGCATATGTTGTATTTAATATTTCTGATTCAGTCATTCGATATACACGTGTACAAATATGCTTCTGTACTTCGATAGGTAGATGACATCAGCGCTGCGTGTTTGAGGCGAAATTCGGAGGTCTACAAAGTTATTGGCAAATCTGAAGGCGCATCATTAGTAAAGACGTAAGTTGGATCTTATGTACTTATCTTCAAACCGGAGCCCTTCGAGCCCCTCGAGCCCCTCAAACCCCTCGACCTCGAACCCCTCTTATTAGCCTTGGAATTTGATGACAAGATTTGTATGACGTGCATAATGTTATCTTGAAGTACTCCGAAGACGAATTGCCTTATCAGAGAAGAGTTAGATGGCGATACGTGCGTTGATGATAGTCTATAAATAGTAAGTGCTTGCATTATCATAAACCTGGATACTACTATGTAGTAAGAAAGTAGGTAGTAACTAGGTAGTTAGTAGGTAGTGCTGTGCCTATGTGCTTCACTGCTACGGTATTAAAATAAACGAAATTGAAAACTTGAGAAATGATACCTATCAGTGTCAATCAACAATCAATCAATTTGATTTGATTGAATTGATAACGGCGATATATGTACGGAGCCCGGAAATTCGCTTGCACTTGCTAGTTTCATGTAAAGGAACATCAAAACCAGAAACGACAAGGACGACGTCAATTCAATGTTTGAATTCTTGCTGCCGCATACAGCATACGGAAAGAGGCATGTAGGTACTTAAGGAATACCACCAGACTCTTTTGTCTTTTGTGTTCGTCCCTACGGACTACCTGCACTTGGCTTAGCGTAGCACTATCTCAGGTACCTAAGGTAATAGATGGAGGTAGCGCACACGGTAGCGCCTGACAGGTCCATCGCTGAAGCTTCCAGGCTCCAGGGCTCGTTAATCATCCAAGTTGTCACTTCCAAGGTTTTGGCACTTGCGATTTTAGCAAGGTACCAGTAAATTTGGAGGTTATCTGACCACCTGGGCACCTGCAGACCTGTAATAACTCGATACTGCCGCCTGTTTGCCATCTGACCATCTGACCTATCTGACCAAGTACCAAGGGTACCTAATGTAAATCGAAATTAGAATCGGGTCACCCCCAAAAAATCATTCGAACAACCCAATCCAATCCCACGAACTTCTTTCATACACACTTACACACTTACAATCTTCTGTTAACAACACCTGGACACCTGGGAATCACATCACTCGCTAACTACCTATCTTTCGCAACCGGTCAACACCTTACACTATCCAATCCTTCTTTATTGCTTTCCTTGCTCCTGTTGTGCAACAACTACGTCCTTATCAAGATCAATATATCGTCAATCTTCTATTAGATACTAATTTCCAAGGTCACCCCCACACGCCCTGATATCCCATTACTTTCAATTTCTTTTTCCCCGTGACAAGGCTTATTGTCTTGAACACCTTCAAACTACTACCTATTGCTACTGCTCCTACTGATACTGTTCAAATATACCTACATTACGCACCCGGTTTACTACTAGGTATTAGCTCATGCTCCCCGCCGCATTGTCATAGATTGTTGTAGTAGAATGCGATATGCATCACCTATAAAAAAGCAGAAATCTAATTCGGCCACGAGGCGACGCGCATAGTATCCTTGTCGCAACCAAGTTCTTCCGTACTGCGCTTTACCTCGCTCACGACCCCAAACTAATGCAGTCTGAGGTCAACGTTACAATTCACAGCTTTCCGGGGAGTGATAGAGTGGTACCTGTGCCGCTGCCGCCGCCGAGTTCGAGTTCGAGTTCGAGTTCAAGTTCGAGTTCAAGTTCAGTCTGCCTATTTTGCTGCGCCTTACTATTTCACTTCACTTCCTAAGAGTCATCCGTATTTGTACGGCTCTAAAGAAGCTAGTCGCATAGTCACACAACACAAAGTCGTATCACCTTGTACTTGCCGCGTATACCCTTCGCAATACTTCGCCATACTTCGCCATCCTCGTCTGATCAGCTTGAAACAGGTCTTTCAGCTTAGGCTTGTCTTTCGCCGGAGCCCCGTCTGCCTCGTCTCTAGAAGTAATAAGGTGTCTATCAAACTGCACAGCGCTGAGACCGGGTACCGCGCCGAATAGAGAATCAGCTATTCCAATCATTACTCTCCTAACAGTGGAGTCTGGACCGACCGACTGCCGCCGCCAGTTGAGAAGTCCCCGCTAAGATATTGTACGTACTATTTCCAATTTCGCTACTCCCTTCACATTTGGTATCCTGTACTTCCCTGCAGAGAAAAAAAAGGTTACCATCCTTGACACCAACGCTTTCCCAATCCTTGTTAGTTTGATTTCCCTCCGACATACATATCGCTCTCGGGTCGAGTCATTCTAGCAACACATCCCGTCTCACCGTTTCACACCGTCAACGTGTCGAACTAACCGCTGTCAACCGTCCCTGCCAGCCAATTCAGCAATCAAATATGACCAGTGGGCAGTCCCAGCCTTCCCAACCCCAGTCTCAGTTCATGCCAGAAGGCATTCTCGCAGACCACGACCGCCGATCTGTGTCGCAAACACATTCTATCCCTATTCACGAATTACACACCCAAGGAAGGACGCATATCTTCCTAACCGCCGCCGACGCATTAAACCGACATAATGTACAAGAGAACCGCATAGCACAGCTCTATGACGACCTATCCAACGATTCGAATTGTATATGCGAAGAACCTGAGAGCTCAATAATATCTGTCCCCCATGGTCAGATCCAATTCCAGTCGCATACTATAGCCCCCTCTCCGCCCTTGCCGCAGCACGCGCCAGAAGATTTTTCTTTTCCTGACGTGTCGCCCTACTCACCTTCGCCGCTAGGTAAGAGTAGCGATCCTCTGTATATCGCAACCGATGTTCCACCTGCAACACCGGCGCGGTCCGATAGCCTCAATAGCAACCCCGGTAGTTTTCCGACTTATCGCTCAAGTCTGACTTCACAGCGCGAGACTTCCTCTCCGAGTCTGAAGCCTATTTCGAGGACTCCCAGCTTCAAACATTACTCGAAAAGCATTGGGTCCGCAACAAGTTCGGCCTATCCAAGTCCCGTCATCTCTGCTATGGGCGATGTCACGCCGCTACCATCACCATTATTAGGCAGTGATTCACCCGGTCCTTGGAAACGTCTTGGTTCTCGTCGACCGTCGCAAGCAAGGGATCTTTTGCCACCAGTCATGCCAGACTCGGTGCTTATAACTGCCAGTGGAGAATCTGTGGCGTCTGCGCTGGCGCACCAATCCAAGCGAAGAGTCTACGCTGGGCTTAACGTTGGCCATGCCGCCGAAATCAGCAGCGGAAAAATCGAGCATACGCGCAACCGAAGTATTAGCGAATACATACCAGATCCCAAGGGGATTCCTAAACGACTGAATACTGTATCTGGAAAGGTCAAAGGGGCGGACGTGGATGGCACCTCCGATCCTCACCTACGCCGAGAGCCGCACCTGTCGGAAGTGCGGGGACTTTTACCAGTTGCCAAACCACCGACTCCACCCCCTAGTGAATCATCCCAGAGTAGCGATGGCTCCAGTTCTAAGAGATCTCGTCACGAATATTTTGAGGCTCGTGGTCGGCATGATAAAACACTCAGGCGGTGGCGTGCTATTAAGGAGCTGGGCCAAGGAACATTTAGCCGGGTAATGCTAGCGACAAGCCAGATCACTCCTGACGAAGACAGCACCAACGAAACAGCCCAGAATGGCACAAATGGGCTGCTGTCACCAACTAAGATCGCTAAATTAGACCGTAAAACTTTGGTGGCTATCAAGGTATGCGAACATGGACCTCGGGGTGGGGCCTCCGAAGATCGTATTGAGATGAGCCTCAAACGAGAGTTAGACATCATGCAGTCGATCAGTCACCCATCTTTGGTCCACTTGAAGGCTTTCAACATCGAACCGACAAGAGCGTTATTAGTTTTAAGCTATTGTCCGGGTGGCGACCTCTTTGATGTTGCAACGACCTACCGAGATGCCTTGACGCCCGTACTCCTGAGGAGAATTTTTACCGAATTGGTTGGCGCAGTTAGATATCTTCATGAACGTCGGATTGTCCACCGAGATATTAAGCTTGAGAGTAAGTTGTCATCATGAATTTCACTCCTACCCACTCCTACTCGGAGATCAAGCACTGCATAAAGCATATCATTATACTGACTACTGATTGTAGACGTGTTGGTCAACACTCCGCCGGCCGAGCTTACGAAGCCTGGCCAAGATTGGGCCGTATACCCATATTCCGTGATTACGCTTACCGACCTGGGCTTGTCACGACGGGTAGCCGACGATGAAAAGCTAGAGACTCGTTGTGGTTCCGATGATTATGCCGCCCCCGAGGTCATCTTAGGACAGCCGTATGATGGTCGCGCTATCGACGCCTGGTCGCTTGGCGTTTTGCTCTACGCTCTCCTTGAATCGCGACTTCCTTTTGACCCTCCTCCCGGTGCTAGCGACGTGCAGAGGATGCGAAGTAGGACTAGTCATAGGATCGCACGTGTTGAATGGAGGTGGATCAAATATGAAGGAGACGACGGTGACCATGATGCGAACGAGGCGAAGTTCGAGAGCGAAGGCATGAAAGGAGCAATGGAGATCACCGAGGGTCTCCTCAAGCGGGCTAGGAGTCGCTGGCCCATGGAGAAAGTAGCGGAACATGAATGGGTCCGCGGTGGAATTCAAACCGAGGGAGGGTTAAGATTCAGAGAGGAGGAAGAAGGCGAAGAAGTCTTATGACACTCGCGAGATTCCGCGGGGCTCGCCCGCACCTAGGATTGTGTATTGAACAATACACATGCGTTTGATATACTCTTCAACTCGATTTTATCAGGGTCTAAGTCCGGTTCGCCGTAGGGATTACCCTGCCGAAATAGCACCGACTTCCAGAGACCACTCAACTGAACTGTATTATGGGGACGATTCCAGACTATGATTTATGGTGTTTCACGGCTTATATACGGGCAGAAGGTAGACGCTGTCGCATGGAACAATTTTCGAGGCCGGTGACCGTTAGCAACGGAGTTTTCAGGGAGCGGTCCTGCCACTTTGTATTACAGAGGGTATCGAGAAAAAAAAAAGGGTGCTCACTTCAGATGACATGAAATAGTGCAATTTGACTGTGTTAGTGTTCTAGGTATTGATCGAATATCACGTTATACTACTGTCCGGCTAAATCATATTACCCTTACCCACAAGGAAAGGGGATTTGTATGGGATACTACAAGGTAGGTATGGTCGATAAATCTTATGTCTATAACGGAAGAGAAGTTTAACTGCGGAATACATCTCGGGGGCTGAGACTGGGTATTGACTAATAATTCGAGTGTAAGGGTAAGGTAGGTTAGGTTAATACATGGCATGGGCTTCAGGTACGTGGGTAAAATTTCCGTCGACCTCCATGATCTCGAGTTTAGGCCGTCGACTTTTTCGTACATACTACAGGTGGCTATGGGTTCGATGGAGCTCAGCTTTGGTATACGGTTTATGTGGGATATGAGGTGAAATTGGGTTAGCATGCTAGGATATTGGCATCTAGAATCTCATTATTCAGGTTCTAAGCAACGAATTGAAGGGATGGAACGAATAGGGTAAAATATGTGGAAAGGAGGGCGATGGTGAGAGAAGGCAGTTATAGGAGAGGAGTTAAACTGCTTAGAACCAGAGAACATAGATATGCCTTATCATCACGATGTCTACGCCAGTTATGTCGGGACGAAAAATAATCCATTCAGAAAATCAATGCCAGCCTGTTTTTTCGGGTATCTTTCCCAACGCCAATCATGAAACCTTGCTCACGAATCACTCATGCTAATGTCTCCCCTGTTCTGCTTCTCCTGATCTTCACTTTCGTCTTCAACATGTCCCACAGAAACTCGTAATCGACTCTTCGATGCTAGACATCCCACCCTCCCGTCCTAGTACCTGCCAATCCCATTATTTCGGTCCCGCCCGAATAGCTCGGTCACGCTGAGCTGGCGACCGGCCTCCTGCATGGACTGGGCCATCTCGGCCTCCTCCTCGCTGTCGGCGGGCGAGGCGTCGCTCGCGCCGGCGCCGGCGCCGCGCGCCTTCAGCCACATCTCGTGGACCAGGGCCTCGGTGATCTCGCGCTCCTTGGCGCTCTCGAAGTAGATGAACATGCCGAGGGCCTTGGTCTGGATGGACTCGCCGTTCTCCATCGGCAGCGTCGCCGGCTCGTCCGCCAGCTTGAAGATCAGCGTCTCGTTCGACAGCTCCACGCGCTCGACGTTCGTCAGGTCGATGATCAGGTTCGTGAGACCCTTGCGGTTGAGGATGAAGATGCACCCGTTGGACAGCGCGGCGTGGGCCTGCGTCTGCGTCTGCGATTGGGCGGGCGGGGCGGGCGAGGCGGGGTTGGGGTTGCTGCTGGAGGTGGAGGTGGAGGTGGAGGAGGGCGCTTGCGCGCAGATGAACAGCGTGCCTTCGAGGTTCGCCTTGTCCCACTTCGTGCCGAAGCTGTAGACCACGGCGTTCGCGGCGATGGACACGATGCTGGTGATCTGCGGGCGGTATCGTCGCAGCACGGCCATGTTCAGCTCGGTGTTGGTGCGCGTGGCGAGGTTGACGGGGGGGCGCGCGGTCGCGTCCGTCGGGATGTACGTCGCCATGTCGGACTCGTAGTCGGAGCCCGTGGTCGTGCCGCCCTGCTCCGAGTGCTCGGCTCGCAGCTGGTGCGAGCGGTTGCGCGCGTGGGTGTGCGAGTGCGACGACAGGTGTTGGTGCTGGCGCTGCTGTTGTTGCTGGAACGGCTGCTGCGAGTAAACGTGGGTGTGGCTGTGGGTTTGCGCGTGGGCGTGGGAATGAGATTGGGGAGATTGGGGGAAGGAGGATTGGCTCTGGTGGCCGCGGTACTTTCGGGGCGTTGTCTCAGACATCTTGGGTTGGGTTGGGCGGAGATGGACTAAGGAATCGTCGCGGACTATTGAATTATCGTCGATGGGCGTCGGGAGGGAGAAGGTTGGAATTATTAGTGGGTTGGTGTTTTGTCTCTGACGTTGGGTTTTTAAAAATGGCGACGATGGGGGAATTACATAGCAGGAGCTTATTTTGCGCCGGCGAATCAGATGCGGTAGAATATGCCCCGCCCCCGCCTGCCGGGACTGCTAGCATTTGGCAGGGCATTAAACACAAGCTTGACATATGGAAACATTCCATTCACATCCAGATGACTGGCCTGTACCTAGGTGATATATAAAATTTTATAAATTCTATTTGTTATTTGCTGTCCTATAGCTTGTAGTTAAGTTCAATAGTAAGTCGAAGTTATACTCTACTATACTTAACTTCCATTATAAATTTCAATTGTTTGGCTATTCTAATCTCTTTGGTCAGCGCCTGCCAATATTTGTAAAGCTGTAAAAGTTGCGTGGGGCACTTAACGACAACGCACTTTCCTTTCGTATTCCGGATCCATTTCCCTGCACTGAGCAGTTCCAATTTTATCTAATCGATTGCATACCAGTGAACCAAAAAAACCCAATGACCTTGCATACTTCATCATTTTCCCCAGCTTAGGCTTCCAACTGTCGTTTAAATATAGTTCTTGAAAGACTTCTCTTTTTTTGTGTGTGTTTGTATATTGATTGCAACAGGCGTGTATTGCGTCTATTCATCTTGCTCTCACATGTTTCTAGCAGTTCGAGCTAAGCACTGCCCCTCTATAACGTCACAAGTCACAATGCTTGACTCCCAATTCAGCGCACGCGATCACGAGCTGACATAGGCCTCAATCCGGCCACATTTCCTACCCGAAATCAATTTCAACATCCATTGACCTTCTATTCTTCGACACTGTTTATATAGCTTATTTATATACCCTTCGGCAACCATGTCAGCCACGAACCGCGAGCCTTCCATTGCCTCGGAACCCGAACAGGTTGAAGAACCAGCCTCGAACCTCCACTCTCTTTCTCGCGCTGTAATTGCTAGGAAATCCGAATACGTTCGACCCCATCGCATACGAATTAAGGTTGGAACTTGGAATGTCGCTGGCTGTCCGGGTACTGACAAAGATCTCGCAAGCTGGTTTGTTGACGGGAAGGGCGTCGAGCCGCAATTGGATGCGAAGCTAGCGCGACTGAGCGTATCCGAGAGCATTGAGACAATTGAAATAAACACGGACCACAATACTACATCCCGAGCGAGCGCAACCCCCAAGACCGATCCAGGGATAAGAGGAGGGCCAAACAGCTCGGGAAGCTCTACACACGAAGGAAAGGAAGAGCCTGATGTGCGACTACCAAGCGGTGACAAGATTGGGCTCTATGTCCTTGGACTTCAGGAAGTTGTCGACTTGAATATCGTTACCCAAACCTTTTATTCCGATCCAAACGCCATCGCGAAATGGCAAGATGCTCTCGAAGCCGCTCTGCCAAAGGGCTACAACCTTGTTGCTAGTGAGCAACTTGTCGGTCTTCTCCTACTTATATATGCGTCTCCTGAGGTAGCTGAAACTATATCAAACGAGTCAACCGTTAGCGTCGGCACTGGTATATATGGTCTGTTGGGCTATTGGGGCAATAAAGGGGCAATCACATCTCGAATTCTTCTAGGCGAAACCACTCGACTCGTTTTCACCAATTCTCACCTTGCATCTGGCCATGATCAGACCAGTCTCGATAGACGATGTTGGGACTACAATAGGATTATGACCCAAACTAAATTCAACCCAATCAATTTCGGAGGTGTACTCGAAGACGAAGGCGAAAAGATAGGGGATGAAGATTTCGCCTTTTGGCTTGGTGACCTGAACTTTCGCCTCGACGGTTTGCCTGGGGGGGATATTCGACGCTTACTAACACTACATACTCGTGGGGAGTACGATCTGAGCAAGAAACATACCGGGGAAACATTCAGCGATGATGGCGTCATCGTGCTACGAAATAACGACGATGACGATGACGGCACAAACACTCCCGGCATGATATCTCGTGAGGCGTCTTTCGACAAAGATTCTGGCGACGAAGATAGCGAACTTCCAGATCCTGACGATTTTTTGCCTGATCCAAATGATGATCCAGCGTCCCTGCAAGCGACTCTCAATTCCCTGCTCCCACATGATCAGCTCATGCGTATGATCAAAGAACGGAAGGCGTTCCACGAGGGTTGGCACGAAGGTCCTATAACATTTCTACCAACGTATAAGTATGATGTTGGTACGGTAGGACTCTTCGACTCCTCCGAGAAGCAGCGGGCCCCAAGTTGGTGCGACCGCATCTTGTATCGCACTCGTACGGATGTTAACCTGTACGAGAAGAAGTGTAACGATGAGATCGAGGCTAAGAAGAGGGACGAAGATATGAAGAAGATGGGTATTGATAAAGCCGCGGAGGATGAGAATGTCTTGTTTGACTATGATCCTACTGCCGATTCGAGTACCGACAACCTCGGTGATACCACTTACGATTATGACGAGTATGACGAAGGAGGTGAAACTCTGGAACAAGTTGTTACGAAGGAAGGGTTCATCGACAGAATTCATTTGGATGCATATACAAGCCACCAACGCGTCATGTCGTCGGATCACAAACCTATAGTCGCCCTGTTTACGTTGGATTATGATGCTGTCGTCCCCGAACTGAAAGCTAAAGTTCACGCCGAAGTGGCTTGGGAACTTGACCGGGCCGAAAATGAAGGGCGACCGGGTCTTACTGTTATCGTTGATGCGAAAGACTCGATCAATAAAGATAACAAGCATTTTGCTGATGGAAGTGAAGGCGTTGATTTCGGGGAACTCGGGTTCTTACGCAAAGATATTCGAATTTTGACGATTGCTAATACCGGGCGCGTTCCGGCCACGTTTTGTTTCATTGAAAATCCTATCCCGCAAAACGACGCAGTGAAATACCCTCGTTGGCTACAGTTCAAATTCGTCCACTCCCAAGTGAATGATGACGAAGGAACACAAGATTCCTTAGACGATGAAATAACGCTGGAACCAGGAGAAACTGTAAACGCTGTCATAGAGGTTCACATACACGACCTAGCCCACGTTCAAGCATTGAACACAGAAACGGCGCAATTAGAAGATGTCTTAATATTGCGCGTCACTGATGGAAGAGACCACTTTATCCCGATCAAGGCGACGTGGATACCCTCATGCTTTGGGCGCTCTTTAGAAGAGCTCATTCGAGTCCCGCGTGGTGGTGGTATTCGGGCACTGGTAGAACAGCGGCAAAAAGGGGGGTATATACCAAATACCCTAGAAGTACATAAATCATCGCCGAACGAGCTATTCCAGCTCACCGAGGCTATAGCGATCCTAGCAGAGCGAGCTATAGCCGACGCGAATATGTTGGAAGAAGTCAAAATACCACGCGACAAACCGGGTTGGCCTTTCGACAAGGATTCATGGCAGACTATTAACGATGAGGATCATGAGAGCTTACTAACATCAATGATCGAAGCCTTGGAAGTGGATAACCCTGTTCTGGAATCTATCGGAGCTGATGTACCAGCACTAAAACGCCTCGAAATCGTGAGCGAGGTACTCCTACTATTCCTCCGCAGCATGCCCGATGGAATCATTACCACACCATTATGGGCTAAAATCGAACAAACCCTACCCAATATAGGAAGCGGCAAGACGCCAGCCGAAGCAGAAGAAGCTCGATCTGCCATCCTCGACATACTGGCAACCGCGCCATACTACAACATCTCCTTCGTGTTCCTCATGTCCATGTTAACACGAGTCGCGAACGAGCTAGTTGCGCTAAGCAAGGAAGCATTAGACGCCCTAAACACCCGCAGAGCTAGCTCCGCCGGGACGCTAGCCAAGCGAAGCCTGAGTTTTCGCCGAAGCGCAGGAGGAGCGGTGGCAGCTGATCAGGCTGCCATACTGCGAAGGCTAGCCTGGGAGAGGAAGGCCGCGGAGATCTTCGGCGTGGCGATCTGCAGAGCCCCGACGTCGACGAACCCGAAGGAGAAGAAGGCTACCGAGGATAGGATGAGGGGCGTTGTCGAGGTGTTCCTGCGCCAGGATAGGACGTGATGAGGTACTAGGCTCTTATATATAGGGGATAGGGGATAGGAGATAGGGGATAAGGGGGAGCAATCAACTGAACCGGGGGGCTCATGTGATGGCCCCGGTAGCAGAGTATATAGTGGAAATACCTATACAATTTCTTGCTTCCCGCAGGCGTACTTATGTAGGTATGTAAGCGACGGTCCGAATGCCTGTTTTAATGACCTTGAAGTACATGCATCCCACCATCTCGTCGTTTCTATCAGCATCCGCGAACGCGGCCTCGAGTCTAAATGCGAGTCGCCTGGTGAGCCTGCGGGTGTACTGTGTTATTAGCTTAGTAGCCCGTATCTACAAGGCACCGGTGCGACAAGCGCACAGAGCCGGCAATGGAAAAGTACCTACCTATCATATACCTTACCACTTCTTAGGAAGGATCGGGGGGTTGGAGTTACGGTGTTAGAGAATTAAAGGTTACGGTACAGGTCATAGAATATGGGTTAGGGTTAGGGTTAGGGTAATAGGAGGTAGAATATAATGAGATGATGTATCAACCACAACATACCTAAGCTTGTAAAGAATAGAAAAGGATTATAACTTGGATATAAAAATCTGATAAATAGTAGAGGATCCGTACAATCTTGATGATAATGATTCTAAGTCTAATATCTAAACCAGTAGCCAACTCCTCCTCAGACTACCTAAGGTATACTATCCTATTACTCGTAATACCGTTAATACTCTTATAAATGCATCATATAAAACTCTTCAATAGACGAGTCAAAAGAGAGGTAGGTTGTAACAGCCGGGGTTCATCGTCTGTTGACCTTCCGTTCAGTTCTCGTTCTACACGCGCCTCGGACTTCCACATGAGCGACAGCCAGGGAGGATATTTGAAAAACTTCAACCAGAACCGAGGTTCAACAATAACGTGCATATGTAAATGGTGAATCGAAATAATGTCCGGCCAGTAGATATCCCCGAGTAGGACTCGACGTCCGCGGTGAAACCCGGTGTGTACGTCAGCAGGAGAAACGGTGGGGCAGTTTTGCTTCAGCAGCTGCTTTTTCAGTTCAATCATGGACTGGACTATCCGTGTATATAATTGCGTTAATCCTACTTCCGAATCCTCACTCACACAAGGGAGATCACTGACCTAATTGCGTATCCTCGGATTCCAAGCTCTCGATGTCGCGCCATCTGTGAGACTTCGGTATGATAATCCAGTGGTGTATTCCTGCATTCCTTATGTTGTTTATGGCAACAAGATCGTCATCCTAAACAAGCTTATTAGCATGACATATGGAAAGCTCTCGTCGGGTTAATGTAAGGTAGCACCTCGTATACAATATTCGACTCGAACTTGCTTCTGTCGCAAAAGATGCAATGTGTCTGCACTTTCTGTCTCCATTCGAGGTTGGCTAGATAGCGAAAGAAGGACCAAATGCTTTTCATGCTGAAGCGTGGTAAGCGGGAATATGACGGAGGGGAACTTGGGGATTAAGAAGGAGGGCCCGCTATCTGATTTAAATACAATTTATCGGTGATTACATTCCAAAGGCTAGATAAATGTTGATTGAAGTATTTGAGTGGGTATAATGTAATGAATCTATTGATATTTTTGATAATAAGACAAAGGTTGAGCAGGTGCTTGAAGACGCAGAATTATAAGATAATGGAGGGCACAATCACAACCCCCACATCACCCATATTCTCAGCCCACCGTGCCTACCAATGACTTTCCCATATGACCATGTGTTGCAATTGTACAAGTCAAAATAATAAGAGTAACTAAGGGTTGCCTCAAAAAAAGCTGAGTAGGATACAATAAACAGTTTTAACCGGTTCATTAGCATTCGTAATTCTTGCTAGGATGATAATACACATCAAAGTACCTAGGTAGAAAGTGAGGGTGAGTGGCTGAGAACTAATGGGATAACATGGATAAAATTGAGGGCTGACAGCGCTAGTTTACCTAGGTACTTATAAGCTTCAGCACTGCCCCCCCATAAATCTGCCTAAGGTTAGTACCTACGTTTATCCCACCCCGGTCCGGGTGCTATCCATTCCTCTCCAAATATTCCCTTGACGAAACATACGGCTAGATGTAAAACTCTTAGAAATTCACCAATAACTACGTCCAAACCCGAATTTATAGTTAATTAGTAAGTGCATAGATTTTTTTTATTAATTGTTTACTGTTGGTAAATTTTGAAAGTTATCGGATGGTATAAGAACAAGACTTCAGTAGACTTTGATAATACAGGTTGATAAAAATTGATAAAATTTAACTGAATCAAGAAGCTAAGTAAGATTTAAAAGTTATTTGTTTATTTACTTGCGTGGGGACTTTGATGCTTCTAAACTTTGGTCTTGCTAACTTGGAGAGACTTCTGACATAAGACTCCGTTTGCAAAGATTCATAGTAAAACTGTTGTTATACAACTTAGGCCTAGGATAGTAAGGAACAAGCTTGAGCCGACCAAGTTTCATTCATATATGCAGTTGATAAATTCGTTCCCTGCTGTGAAAGGATGGAATACCTAGACAGACGTATGGGTTAATTAATATACATTAACATGATGTTCCGTTTCCGTTTCCGAAATAGTGAAGAGTAATTCAAATGATATTACCATTACCACAGTCTCCAGATGTCGTGGGAATACTATTATTCATTCACGTCGTTGTCACTGGAATAAGGGGGGTCTTACATGGACAAAGGGGTGAGAAATTTATACTGGAGATATACGACCACCTCATCTCAACTGAATACCCAGGAACTCACGAGGCATTCATTTTCTTAGTAGATCATCTAACGGGTACCTATTTTCGGTGATGCAATTATAACAGTTTTTACTTGTCTGTTTGAAAATACCTAGAGAGATTCGAAAGCTATAAATACCGATGTTTCTTCCACTCCAACTATTTCTTGCATCTAATCTCTACAACAATCCCTTACTTCGCCTTGGCAATATAAAACCACAAAAAACCACAGCAATCACATTGACACTATTAGTGTTAGGCCAATCAGCTATCAACCAGCCAAGGGAATAAACAGAAGAAATAATGGGACAATGCTTTAGTTCGCCTGAGCCAAGCTTGCACCACGGGTCCCAACATACCAACACTGGCTCTCGATCATCTCGCCATCATTATGGACACAGCCGACGCTCACATCGACCTGTGAATCCCCTCTCGGCACCTCGAATCAATGACTATAGGATGGTTAATAGACATGGAAGACGTAGATAAAAGACCACTTTATTTCCTTCATTGCAGAGAAAATAGGGGATGATGCCGGTCAACATTAGAAATCGAGCTAGTTAAATAAAATTGATTTAACTACTAGGACCGAAATATTATGACGGGAAGATAGATAGGGGTCGTATGATTTCGTTTAAGACAGACTAGGTTGAGTTCAATGTGCGTGAGTCAGCAGACACTCCCGTACCGCATGTTCGGTATTGCATATGGGAATGCAGCTCTCGTCAACAGTAATATGTATACTACAAAATGCCATCAGCTCTAACGCAGGCTGTCCGTTGGTTTGTTGGTGCACGTTGAATGCAAATGGGCTCACTTTCATCTCCTAGACCTACCCCCTTGCTTCTTTTTTAGCTATCTATTCCCGTGATGCTAAGCGGGTACATAACAGCCTTCGGCCCCGTTCAGGTGCAGAACCCGGCACTCAACTGGCACGGGAGCGGAGAGTGGCATCGCTATCCGACCACCAGTCGGCAGCCTTGCCTGTCAACATCCAAGAAGAATGGATGGATCACATTGTGTATTGATGCGTAACCCGTGTTGGTTTCTACCCTGCGTTTGCAGCCGACAAGGCCAAGATTTCGTGTACTACACGCCTGCACCAGCGCTACTAATAAATGACGAAATATCTTTCTCTCTTCTTGGACGACCCTCCGTGCCCTAATCCACATCATTCATACACTCTAGACACTTTTTACAAACTCAAGATGGGCCTTTACACTGAGCTGCCAAACCACATCAAGGAAGTGGACGTGATCGTTGCGGGAGGTATGCATGCCTAACTAGCTTCTCCTAATCATGCTACTTTCGCTTCCTGTCATTAACTAGGGTAAAGGTGGAACGGCCGGCTGTGTTCTCGCAGGACGCCTTGCTGAGGCCGGCGTCTCAGTCTTGGTCGTTGAAGGCGGACCTAACAATCACGATGAGCCGACTATCGTCCAGCCACTCATGTTCATCACACATTACCTTCCCATCAACAGGTTCACCACCTTCCATCAGTCCAACCAGGAGAAGCAGTTGGGCGGTCGACAGCTTGTCGAGCCCGTCGGGGGCACCCTTGGAGGCGGTTCATCTGTAAACATGAGTAAGGCTACTCCTCAACGGCTCCAGTGTGGAACATGCAGATATAGTCTTGATCGTGGTACGGATCACAGTGGCTGATAGTTTTATTCTGCAGTGGTGTACAGTCGTGCCCAGAGGGCTGACTTCGACGCATGGAACGCCGTCGGCTGGTCCACCGACGAGATGCTACCGTACTTGAACAAGGTATTTGAACAACTCCTGACCTTCCCATCTGCTCTCCTCAAATCCCCCGTGCTGATGCAAGATGGTAACAGATAGAAACCTATCATGGGCCAGGAGATCAGGATCGTCATGGGCATCAAGGTCCCCTGCACATCACCAGCGGCACCTACAACGCCCCGAGATGTGAAGAGGACTTCATCGCAGCAGTCAAAAAGTCAGGCTTCCCCGAGCGACATGACCTTAATGACCTCGACGGTATCAACGGCGTCCAGCGCGCCATGCGCTACATCAACCATGATGGCAAGCGCCAGGACACGGCTCATTGTTACGTACACCCACTACTACAGGACGGCAAACACCCAAATCTCCACGTCCTGGTTGACTCACAGGTTCACCGCGTCTTGTTCGACGATAACAAGAAAGCAATCGGGATCGAGTACAAACCCAAAACCGAAGACTTGCCAATCCGCACCGTCAAGGCCAGGAAGCTAGTTGCTGTATCCTGCGGCGTTCTAGGCACACCCCCCATCCTGGAAAGATCCGGTATCGGAAACCCCCAGATCCTGAAGAAAGCAGGAATCCAGACCTTGATCGCCGACCTCCCCGGCGTAGGCGAGAATTTCAACGACCACAACATCAAGCTCTACGGATACAAATCGAGTCTTACCCCCGACGAAACCATCGACGGCGTGCAAGCAGGCAGGATAAGTACCGACGAACTCATGCGCACCAAGGCCAAGATACTCGGCTGGAACGCCGAAGACGTGCACTGCAAGGTGCGCCCAAGCCCATCCGAGATCGCGTCCCTAAGCCCGGCATTCCAGAAAGCCTGGGCGCGGGACTTCGAGGACGTGCCGACCAAGCCGCTTGCCATGATGGCGAGCGTGGCCGGCTTCCCGGGCGACCCCTCGAAGCTCGCCCCCATCCAGTACTTCGGGCTGTCGGCGTTCGCCGTGAACACGTACTCCCGGGGCCACGTGCACATCACGGGCCCGTCTCCGGCCGATCGGCTCGACTTCGCCACGGGCATGCTTACGGACCCGGAGGGCCTGGACCTCGAGATGCAGAAGTGGGTGTACAAGAAGCAGCGCGAGATCGTGCGGCGCATGGACACGTTCAGGGGGGAGCTGCCCGTCAGCCATCCGCCTTTCTCTCCCGCGTCCCGCGCGGCGCTTGCCGGGGCTGATAGAGCGGAGGGGCTCGAGGGGCCGCTGCCGGCGGAGGAACAGGAGGTTGCGTATGATGCGGAGGATGAAGAGGTGTTGGAGAAGTGGTTGAGCGAGAATGTGGATCTGAGCTGGCATCCGCTTGGCTCGTGCAAGATGGCGCCCAGGGACGAGATGGGCGTCGTGGATCCGCTGTTGAATGTGTACGGGGTGAAGGGGCTGAAGCTGGTCGACTTGAGCATTGTGCCGGGCAGCGTGTCGGCGAATACGATGAATACTGCTTGTGCTATTGGGGAGAAGGCGGCTGATATTATCCTGGGCGAGTTGGGCGTGTTGGAGGGAAAGTAACTCTTTCGTGTCTAGGTAACTAGCAGCTTTACGGTGGTGAAGGTCTTTGATGTGCGTAATCCGTACACGGCGATATGGATATTCTCCTGCCAGTTATCAAAGATGTAATACAGTCTTCTCGTCTCAATCGAGACCTTGAGGTCGTGGCATCATCAACCTAGCTCTTCTGCCTTCAAGAGAGCGTGTCCCCTGAGGACGATAACGGTGGTACCTATTTAATCTACCATGATGAATCCTGCCGTCAAGTTGCTTGATTTCTACCACACGAGTCTCTGGGCCACGGACACAGTGATAACTATAAGGCCATCGTTCAACATAGATATAAATGACTATTATATAACTATCAAAGGGATTATGCCTCAAAGGTCCTTGTTTCTGAGATACAGGCTCATCCCCGGTCTTATACCAAAAAAGACTTTTACATAGATTGTCTAGGCATCAAGATAGAATATTCTTATACAATGTCAATTCCTCCATGTGCTAAGCTTGAGTTTCCTATGAAAAAGGAGAATATGGGTTATGTGAATGGGAGAAATCTAAGCAGTGACGAAACACACCCCGTATCGCACGTTCGATTTTGCAATAGAAGTGGAATATAGGTAGGTATCCCTCTTTCCTCAAATAACATCGGATTCGATATCAATCCCAAATCATATCTACTTAATCAGATCATGAATATCTAGAATTAAAATAGCCATTACCGAATCCCTTTTTTAATAGCAAACACACGTACTGGTCCAATGATGAATTAGGATTACTAGTGACAAACGTTATGACTCAACTATGAATTTCTCCCAACTTTGAAAATGTACCTAGATAAACACCAGCCTAAGTTTAATTCGCGTGAATGTTTCTCACCCATCTTCCCCTTCCTTAGGTACCATTGTCAAATCACACTTCATAAGCAACTTGGGTTATTTAATAACATAAAGAAGCCTAGCAAACGTACAATCGAAATCACCTTACCCATGAGATTAGGCCAGTTACCTATCACTCGAAGATAAAAGCCAAATAGACATAGAGAAGAAAGCCCCTGACATCAAGCAAATAATGGGCCAAATCATCAGCAGAGAGAAGAAAGAAAGAGCTCCGAGCCGTGAAGACGGACGATGCTATTTGCCTTTGAAACCGGCTGGTACCCGAAGAACCAGGTTACGAGTAGTGCGGACCGCTGTTCAGTTACAGCAACCTACATGTATCCCTAACCAGCCAGATATACAAAGTAGTCGTTTTAAGGCGCAACAAGACGACAAAGAAGAGGCCGAGCGCTGAAGACGAAGACAATCATTGATAGGTCCACTTGCAAGTGGCCAGATTCTATGGGCGTTAGACGGATAGTAAATTAGTATTTTAGGGGAGGCTAAGACTTCATATTGTGTAGAGCCCGTTTTTATTTACATTGGTATCTACAACACAGCAGCATTGGGTTACTTGAAAGTAGTATAAGGAATGATATACAGGAGTGGGGGCGCTGTAGGGTCATATATTGTGGATTAATTAATAAGGTTAATCAATATGCAGGGTCAAGATGAGAATGCTGATAAACGGTTTCACAAATGTATCTAGCTGCAGAATATTTACTCCTAGTTGATCATAATATAAGTATAGGTATACTCCAATTTAGTGGAATAGAAGTAACATTCTAGGGTTTCCTTACCTCTACTAAAATTTAAGGGGAGGCTGTTACCAACGTATAGTAACTACCAATTTATTCACCCTGACCAGTGATCTATAGGCCGGAGTAGTTTCCAAACCAATGATAATATCATAGTGGATGTTCTCATCATTTGCATTGCCACCAGTTAACTTACTTTTAGGTAGGTAGGTACCTAAGACAAGCAGTAGTTACCTATTACAAACTAACTACCTATCTACGTACATTTACAGATATATTCGCCTTTTGATGGGCCGTTACTTGGCAAATTAGAGAATCCATCTTCTTAGTGTCTTATCAAATAGTAAAAACATATGAGGCGGCTGTCAGGCCCATTCCCTAAGTGTTTTAGGTTAAGAGTAGTAACTTAGTTACCTAGGTAAACAGATAATGACGCGTATAAATTAAGTGTTCGTATGCTTTAATGCCTTTTATTAATAATATAGAAGTAGTTATAGAATAGTTGAATTGTAGTCGTTAAGACAGTTAACTTGATATAGCGCTTCTCTCCACGAAACCAAACCAGTTAAGCATTTCACTAACTAGGTACTTACCTACTTACTTACTTACTTAGTTTCGTAGCCCCGTCAAATTAATGACTCTGGGTAGCCTACATTTAGAACTAGGGAGATGTGCAACTTAATCTGACGTTATAGTCTGTTAAGCCGGAAGCTAGTCTAGTAACAATAGACGACCCGACAGGATGAGATTCCGGTCATGCACCACAATTACATTTTGAGCTATGCTGCTACCGTTCAATGAAACATGCCTTGATCCTGCATTAGATTTCAATTTAGGTCATCAGAAAGTGGAGTGGGCATCTTACGTTCTGCTGAGGAAACTGCATCATTAAGGGTCTGACACCTTGGGCTGTTCATTCGTGATTGGGTCATCAACTACCGGACCAGCTTTCGAAAAGGGGCTCTAAGAAGCTATAATCGGATGTCCTCATATCAGTGCACGAATATCACCAAGGCTTTGTTGGCTTAAGCTTATTCGCCCTGTGGTAGCGAGATAACCAGCGGAAAGTCTAAAGGGGCGCGTTCCTGGCGCCGGCAGCCCAAGCTCCCAAAGCCAAACAGCACTAGCACCCAACGATGACTGGCCGGCAACTCTAACTGTAGATAGACCAAATGACTACCTACATATGTAGGTGGTTTTTGAGCACATGTGGGGATTATTCGCAGTCAGTCCACTGGTGGAAGGGGCTGGCGCCTCTAGATTTCCCCGCGGTCTGGAATTCAGAATCCCCTCGTTGCTGACTAGCCGTATATGATGACCCCGCGAATCATCGCGAACTAGGTATGGTATGGCTGATAAATGTCGACATGTCGGTTCCGTGAACACCCTTTCCAACCAAGGTATCACGGACCCATCAATCCCCTTCATACATCCACACGAACATCTTTGCATACATATATACATAGACGAGCACGCTAGCCGCCGACACATCTAGGGTATGCTGCAGTCTGTCCCTTTTATTCGTCTGCTCGACGTCGGCGCTGCGCGATGACATCGACGTGCAGGCTGCATGATGATGTATGCTGGAAATTCAGGACCCTGATCGTCGTACCTCGGCGGAACAGGATGAAAGAGTCGGGATTTTTGAGGCCAATGAGCGGCTGCCAGCTCTTATAACACCATAGCCGTTCCCTGCGTGCGCGCGTGCGTATTGCTGGGCAGGTAACGTTAAAGGGTTGCAGTGTACCGGGCGCTTTGCCGGATTGTGAGCGATGAGCAGGATTTGGTGATCTACCTGGGGTGCTACGTAGCAGTTGGCCGAAAGCTTGGCGCGCTTTGCTTGGAACGATTACTACTATGTTGAATTTGATAGTGTATTATGTGGGGGCTTTTTTTATATTTGTCAGGCTCATATAATTTCAGCCTACATCAGAGGTGATCTTCTGTCTTCGTATATGCCCTTTGTGCTGACTCGTGTTCATTATTATTAGTAGAGCAGGATGCGGTTAATGTGAGTAATGGCAAGGTAGAGCCTCTTAGCGTATTTACCTAGTATATATTGCTATATTGAGAGTAACAATAAGCTTACATAGGTACCTACTTTGCGTACCTGATAGCGCGGCAAAAAGTAGATAGCAAATGTGTGTTTGGTAGGATTGATAGCCGCCTCTGTACCCACGATGTCTATCGTGATGTCAACTATCGAAGTTACCCAACCCACGACCGCGTGATTACATGAAACAGCCTTGGCATACAATTGGAGTAGGTTTCTGAAACATATTGACCCATACTCTACCAGATGATCAGAAGTAGATCCCATATCTATGGAGAGAAGAAGATGACCCTCTTCAGCCCCTTCCTATACACCGCAGTGGAAACCAACAACAAAGAAACTTTCAATGGGGTTCCTACCTAACTACATTTGTAGTAGCCTCCTCCATCTTTTCTTAAACATACAGGAACCCGGAACCTTGGACAGCTCGTGCTAGAATAAGCTAAGCAGCGATCATCAAGCAGGCCGTCGCGCGCCGTCCCTGACATCGTCCCGCACTACTCGTCTGGCTCCCTCTTCGCCCCATCCTCATCCTGCAGTCCGATATCTAGTGTCCGGTTCCTAGCTCACCGGCGGTTTGATATATGAGATACGTACGCGTATTGCATACGCAGCATTGCACCATCGAACGGGACAGGTTGAAGGCTGGTATGCGTAGCGGGAAGGAATTCTCGAGTTAGAAAATGAGCCATATGTCACTCCAGCTTAGCACGTCAAGATCCCGAGGGCATCGAGGCTTCAAGATCCTCAATTTCGATTAGGTATGAATCCCTTACATGAATGTTGTAGTCCAAGTCACGGGGAAAGCACATTCTTCAGTACGTCAAGTAGAGAAATGATAAACCATATTATGATTCCTGATCATCGTAATAGAAAACATCTAACACGTAGATCTCATAACCTATCTTGGCTTGCCCAATGTCCCCATCGTCTAAAATGCGTGTATTCCCTGCGTCTGTTCCCCGTTCCAAACAAATGCGTGTATTCTTCGTGTATTCGTCAAGCGTCAAGCGTGATTACCAATACCGTAGATACCTCTCCTAATTCATATGCCCGAGGTCTAAGTGTACTCCACATGCCTAGATAGATTCTCTCCAATTGGACGCCGTTTAAACAGAATGCAACCCGATCGGTTCCTCTCAAAGTACCACCGTACGCCAAGATGAATGGGGGGTATCCAACTTTCCACACAAATTTCAATTTATCCAAAACAACTGGTAAGATCACACAATTGAGCCGCCGATAGCGCTCCGCTAGTGATATTGAATAGACTAGACTGCAAAATGAAGAAGAAAAGTAAAGTGAAGTGAAGTAAATAATAAGAATAAGAATAAGAACAAGAGAAGACGGCGTTCAAGCCGATAGCATACAACTAGACGAGGCAAGTGCTTCCTTGGTTACCGACATGGAAAATACGGCTCGGGCGTAAGAAATTGGCTGCTGCTGCACGTATTCCAAAATGACCGATCGACCGGAGGGAAAGCGCTGCGTGCCACATGTGTGTGATTGCACCTGTTCGTCGCTTCGTTGCTGCCCCGGCTTGATTGGCGGGGCCGAAAGCACATCAACGTCACAGGGAGAAGGAACGCACTGGGGTCGGTAGTATTTGCCGGGGCTAGAGCCGGGCTGCGGAGCGGTGATTGGTTAATCGACGAGATGGTAGCCCATACTGCCCATACTGAATGGCATTGACGAGTTCGGATTGGTTAAATGTGTCTAGGTCGAGACGCATATGACGTGTGTATTGACAAGGGGGTTAATGAGGAGTTCTTTAGGTTCAGGTTATGATTTGGTTCTGGTGCCTTTTACTTGAGCTAGGAAAAGAGCCATGACAAGAGTGGTCGTGATGATGTGTGGTGTTGAACGTTTCGTAAATAAACCCAACCCAACCCATCCCGCCCATCTTCGCCCAATTACCCAACAGAGGCGGTGAACTTCTAATAGTGGGCACATGAAAAAATTTACCAACCATCCTTGCCAACTGTCTGTGATTGATTGATTGGTCAAGGGACAAATGTGTGATGCTTGTGCTTATAGCTGCGCCTCGCATCAACTCAGGCGGCTTCACCGGTAGGCCAAGCAGCATCGAGCGATGCACTCTGCACTCTGCACTCTGGTATGTAGGCACAGCAAAAAATCAATCAAACCCAGATGCCGCGTGTCCCGGAGTTTCAGCCCCGTCCGTACCTATATCCCGCATGCCAACATGCGAATTTGGAGAATTGCATGAGAAAAATGGAAAAATCGATCGATCGCGATAATGGAAGAAGAGGGGAAAGTAGGAGGGAGGGGGAGGGACACCGGCTCCGAAAAAGCCGCGCTTCGCTTCGCTCTCCAGACGTCCAAGACTCCAAGATCTAGCGGGTGGCGGATATGCGAGATAACCGGGCGAGCTTCCGGCAGAGCGCTGTGTCGCCATGCTGCGGCTGCAAGACTCCTAACTCGTGCTGACTTGGTTTGAGGTCCCTGTCAATCGAACGTTTGAATGGGTCGACGCGCTGCGACCTAGGGGTGGCGAAATGTAATATATACAAGATAAAATAATAATAATAAATAATCGAACCCACTCTTCCATTGGAAAATGAGAAAATCGGGAGGGAGAAAGGTATTAGCCATCTAGGACTAGCATGTAGCTAGGTAGGCTGGGTAGGCATTGTAAACACCTCCATAGACCGCCATGCAGCAGTCGCTGTATCTGGATGCCTTGGGACATATTATCCATGTAGATGCAGCAGGGTGTTGTCGTAATGCGGTTCGTGTTGTCCTCCTTCATCTGCGCGAAAGAATGCGCGTCTAGTGTAGCAACCCCCGGGATGCGATGCGGGTTGTTAGGGTTTTCCCATCAGTCTCATGGAGTGCGAAATCCAACGCTATGTTGGGTTAGGTCAAAAAGTAGTATCGATTCGTGATAGAGCGATGCATCTCTCGTCGTCGTCGTAGGGCTTCAGCGTGTATGGTAGTTTGTCGACTATTCCTCTCTTCACAGAATGACGCCGTCGTATTCATTTGTACCCGACTGCCGTCGCGCACTTCTGGCAGTAGTAGAGATTAAACCCTACTCGGATCATCCCTGTCGAGGCTGGGTCGTCGGTCGATGTGGCCTCGACATGGCGATGGCAGCGCAGGCAGCGTAGCACCTCGACCGAAGCGACTGGTTGGACGTCCATACTGATTCGAATAGACAGGTCGGTATCCGACGATGAAGGTGAACTGCTGTCTGTGTCTATGGAGGAGGAGCTGGCGTAATGTGTCGTGGGTGGTCGAGTTGACATATTGGTGGGTTTATAAGTAGCGTGGGCTAGTGAAAGGGTATAAATTGGGAGGGGGGGATGTTGGCAGCTTATGTATAAGTGGAAGCCTTTTCGAAATAGGATTGGGATGGAATGTGAAGCGTGGAGTCTTATATGGGGGGCTTGTTTCGGAACGTTTATTGCAGGCTCGAACCGAGAGATCCAGTTCACCAGGGGTTGAAGTGATCCGCAAGGAGGGTCTCGTCTTTTTCTAGTCTGACCAAGTGCAGAGGAGAAAGGTCCAGGCTAGTAGCACCAGGACTGGTATATAAACGTAGTATGTGGTATGTATGTAGGTAGGTAGCAGTGGGAGACCGTAGCAATAATGGCACAAGTGTCCAAAGTGGAGACTTAACGAGGAGCAGGCGTCCAGCTTGTGCCCGGTCAGGTCACGAATAGACAAGGGTGTAACGTAAGGCAAGGTAGGGCACTGAAAGAAGAAAAATAAGAGCAAAAATCGAGCATGGGAGGAATAGCGTGGTGCCTAAAATCCCGACGAGTTCGGCGTTTCGCTTTCTCTTCTAGCGGATCTGTCGGGCTGGAAGGATAACTTCGTTCATGCGCTGATTACAATGAATTTTGCGTGTGGCTTTTCGATGACACGATGCTGATGTACGGGCGTGACAAGGCCTCTTCGGTAGGTAGGTATGTAGGTGTGTTGCTTTGTTATATGGCTGCTGGTAGTATGTATATGCTTACGTACTGCAATCCTATGATTGATTCAAAGCGCTAATAGTGGACAATTGCTCTTCCGCGGATGTGCTTGTAAATGTTGGTTCTAGGCAAAGATAGTCGAGGTTGTGGACTTGCTTGAGCCGTTTCGCATTCTTTCTGAAGCTTTGAAGACTTTATGTGAAATAGGTGTCACTAGAAATAAATGGAGAGACTCAGGGGGTTAATATGAGTATATTTTCTTATTTTCTTATTACCAATCTTTAATCTTACACCCAGTAGTAGGGGATTCTGCAAGTCGATACAAGCCGATATAACTCAATGAATCATGCCGTTACTATCGAGATCCTAAGTGTGCTATCACTCAAACCATCGAAGATGGTGGGCGGTAGGCTTGTAGCTAAGTCCTACTTAGGTTGATAGGGTAGAATAGAGATTATTATTTACTTCTTAGCGGTGGGATGCGACAGATCTAAGATCGACGGATGTTATCATTCATTGCGTGTGCTACTCCAGCGTCATAGAGTGCCAGAAGAATATCAAGGCGTAGCGCGGCGTTTCTCGTCAAGTCAACTTTCATATATTTTGTTAATCAGCGGAACGACCTCCAGTCTCCTCTCTGATCATCCGGAGCACTGTAAAAATCCTGTTATTGAGTTTGATTTTCACCATCGCCATCAATACACGTCGTTAGGAATGAGATCGCGGAGCCGGCTTGCCCTACTATTTCGGCTGTTGAAGAAAATTTCTCACGAATTTTAAATATCATACCCTACTACCTACTGCAGAGTGACAGTGCGCGATGCCCACGAAGAACCGCGATGGCTGAGACTTGCTGATATTTAGCTTACATTTTCGGCTTGCATCCCTCCCGAGGGCTCTAGCGCATTATTCGTTAGAACGACTACCGTAGGTAAGTAGCATTAACCGCATGCTTATTTTTGCATGTGCCTCTGCTTGGTTTAATTCCTGTTGTCTGATAGCCTGCAGATGCCTCATGTATCGTACATATAGCGGCGTTCGCGACCAACCTGTCAACTCACGATCCGATCCGCGATGAATAGTATTACCTAATGCTGTAGTATTTGGCTTTACGAAATATAAACTATTCCGTGTCTAAAAAAGAAAAGGAAAAAAAATAAAATAAAAAATAACGCGCAAACTTGGCAGATTCTACTAGAGACTCATTTTGTATCCATCCTTCTATTCGAGAAATCATTTTAACTTCGATGAATCAGCTAAAGTTCGATCCAGACCGTTCTCCCGCTGGGACCTGGTGACGATCACTACCGGCGGGGATCCAATCAATATTGTACCTTCGTAGCAACCTTCCTAAGAAAAACGTTTGCCACTTGCACGAGAACAGTATAGCACGGCGTCTGTTTCACGACGGTTCACAGAGAGAGTTGACACTAAAGAAGCTGACAAGTAGAAAGGCCTCTCTATCAAAGATCAACAGGACCAATCCTCTCCCCCGGAGAGAGATCCTCTTAATCCCCTTGCGCGGTCGCGACCCAATCCTCTGTCGACCCCAGCTTTACAGCACCATCAACATGGCTCATTTTATGGGTCTACTCTGATCTTAGAGACCCACTCAAGGGGGTGGATGAGTGGGGTGAGAAAATATAACACCGATGTTGAAGCTACACGACGGTATAAGATAGAGTTAAGAGCCAACTTCGAAGCAATGAATGCAGCACTTAACCTTGCGCGCCTAATCTAGCTGAAGCTGTAAGAGCCTTGCGTGTAACCGACGAAAGCAAGAAGATATTGATATCCGAGATGACAGCAGGAACGCCAACAGGACGCCTATGTATATGCAAGCCTGGGAATCATAGCTACTAGTCTGTATGCAGCAACCCGAACTTGTCAGTGCCATCGACCATACAGATTATACATATATATCTACCAGGTCTTAATGATCGAGATGCATTATCTGTCAAGATACGGTACTTGGGCATTCGATGTTTCCAGGCGAATTGGCGAGTCGAGACGAGTCCACACTTGGTTTCTTGAATCTTCTGCGGGGGGCAATCCATTTCATGTTAACCGAATTTGACAGATAACGAGTATAGCCTCATTTTTAAGCCCTGCCGTTTAAAATTTGCCAATTGAACTGCTTTCAATCCAGACGATTCTATGAAGAGGTCAAAGTCCTCATTGACACAAACATTCTGTGATACAACGTCGGGATCTCGGCCTAGAGAGAACAAGTGATCGACGCAGAGGATCGAAGATTCCCGTCGCCCAGCTGCCCAGAGGTGCGGCACATAGATAGAATTGTGGACCTCCAACGTTCCAGATCCATAAACATTGCGAGGAGACAGAAAGGTAACGGGAAACCGCCTTACGTAGGTACCTACTTTGTATTACATTCGATACATATAGAAGATTTTATATCGTACCATCAAGCCTCGAGATATAGTATCGTGTAAGATTGTAATGCCATATTGTCAAATTTCTTTTTCTCTCCCACGGCGAGGGCTAGGTCTCTTTCTTTCATGCTCGTTACCGAGTCTGTCGGCATCTAGAATCCTACACATAATGTTACTAGGTTACGAATCTACACTAGTCAAGATCACAAGCTCCTCATTCTAAGCTTACCTATGCCATATCCGTTCTAAACTATTTGTGCGAACCACTTTATTATTGGTAAGTAATGCTATGTAGTTGCGATCTTATGCAACTCGCCAAGAACGATGAATGTGATAGATCCTTTCTACCGTTCCATCGAGATCGAGAAAGTGCCATCCCATGTCTCCCAAATTTCCCATCGTTTCGAAATCGGATTCTACCCACGCGAGCCCCCCAATCATCTGTCCCGTCTTCTAAGCTTCCAAGCTCACGGGACCAATTCCTTTCGCGTTTGATCTGGAGCAAACCTTGATAAATGATCACAAGCTGCTGGTCCCTGGCGATCTATGTATATCTCCGACTCGCATAATAATACCAAAGTTTCTATCCTAGTGTCTCGAATCTAGGTACTGTGCTCCTTCCTTTCTCTCTTCTAAGCCCTCCTCCCCGAATTCATAACGTTCCCGTACGTCGCCCGAAGGAATAAAGCGGTCTCGGTCAGCCTGCGACCGCGCCTTGCTATGAAACAAAGCAAAACATACTCAAAAGCGTACCTACCCAATCCGTCTCACCGACGATTTTCGACACAAAGCGTTGCGTTAACAGCGACTTCGGGGGGGTTTCCGCGGAGCTTGGTCTCACCGCAAAGGTCAGGTAGGCTAGTCAGTTAGTAAGCAATGGTCCCGAGTCTTCCCCTTTCGGAACGAAACATTCGAACTGGAGCTTGCCGAATATGGATGCTGTTTAGGCTCCGAGTTGCCGGGACACACCGTCTTTCGCAGGTTGCCAGTTGCGTAGCCGTGGAAACCGTCGCAGCCGTGTGTGTGTGAGTCATTTAGAGACACTGGCTACAGGACTATCGGGATTGACGCGTATGGTCCGCGTGTTATAGGCCGGTCAGAAGTAAAGAGCAATGTACACCTACATTATGATCGAGCACAGCCCGCAATAAATTTCGCTGGTGCGTAATCCTCGAACAAGTCGGCCTGTCAACCTTCATATGTATTCCCGGACACCGGACATTCTTTTGCGCCACCGCCCGGAGACGAGATTGGAGCGGAACATACATACATAGGAGGGAAGATCCGTGGTGTCCGGCCGCCCTACCGGAGTCCATGCCGTTGCAGTTGTTCCTCGTTACTCTACATCCGCCGTGGAGATATTCGTATCACACCTACATCACAGTTGTCGCTGCTTAGAAAACACGAGAAAACTCGAAACAAGAAACCCGGTGTGATAAAAATAAAAATAAAAATACAACGCCGTATTCGGTGATTCCTTTTTCAGCTTCCTTCATCTCAGCGGCTAGAAGTCTCCGGTCAAGGCTTGGTCGCAGCCTGGGCTCATGCCGTCTGGGATGCCTCGCGTCGTACCAAGAGCTGCAAAGTAGCCGGACGGCGGACGTCTATCTACCAACCAACTTCTCGGAAGAGTCCCTGGCGATCCTTTGCATGACTTTAATCTACGTACGCATCGTCCCGAGCCTTAGGGCAGCCATGCCTCCCTTCCTGCAGAGCCTCATATATCTACGGCCGGGGAATAGATACCCAATCCCTGCCTCAGATCCCAGATTGGCTTCATATGCGGCTGCACGGTTGCTACCCGTCTTCGCCACCACACCATCACTTTATGATAATATGCTTCGCATATTCATACCGTGATGAGCTGGCTACATTCTCGAGCTATCATTCCAGACCTTCGCTATCTTATGCCTATGTATGTCGTACGTGTTGAATCGGCGTCTATTAACTGCTGTGCGACATGCTTATGTTGCGAGCTTCGTCAGAACGTCGTCACCGTCAATTATCACCTATCTTCACTAATAATGTAAGCACACATTCTAGCCGGTGCCGTGTAACGATCTGGTGAAAGATAACTTGAAATTCAACGTTATGCCATCCGAATCATTGGAGAACACCACAACGCCGATCCGGATCCTTCGCCCGTCATGCATGTGTACAACGCGTACAGTCCTACGTACGCCCTGCAGAACCCCTATTAATCATGAGATATTAACATAATTTAATCAAAAGCTTTGCTAGAAACCCTCCATCTTCACGTCCTGGTTGTCGTTGACTTTCTCTAGGTTCTTTAGTAAGAAACTTCTTCGGAAATACTCGTTGGGGTGAACAATCGTCTCGAGTTGCTGTGACGACATGATGCTTTCATCCTTGGCTTTCTTGAGTTCATTCTTATGAACGTACTCGAATACACTACACCCAAAAGTCAGTTCCAGGTATACGGCATTGGACGATATGGGTTTGAGACGTACCGATTACAAGCCATATGGAATTTCTGCTTGTCCTTATCTTCCTTCACGCCCTGTAGAACAGAGCGATCCGAGACACCCGTTTGTTGCAATAAGGCAGTCAGGTTCTCCAAGTTAAAGTGTCTGTACGGGCACCCGTGAGCTTCGCCAGGGCCGGGTGGATGTTCTGTTAGGATCTTCTGGCACGAGAACGGTGAATATCCACCCCCACGGCGATTTGAGTCCCCACCAACATCACCGTATGAGTGCCGCACGTTGTACCTGTACTCCTTGTTGAACGTGTCATCCGTGACTTTATGGAAGGAGCTTCGCCAAAAGACTAGGCATTCTTCCAGATTTAAGCCAATACCCTTCAAGAAGAGGGTGTACTGTAGACGACCGAAGTGTTTTAAATGGGCATCCCGACGTAGCGATCTGTGTAAATGCTGCATGCACAGCGGGAAGTGTTGAGCGAGATTATCAACATTCCGCGCCGTGATCTCAGCGCCGGGGACACTCGAAGTCGAACTACTGTACGAAGCGTCAGGAGTGACGAAATTCTTCGACAAGTGATCGAGAATGGGCGTAAGTCGGTCGTCTTCGTCAAGTCGCGGCAGTGCGCGAGCCGTAAGTTCTAAAGCTCGGTCTAGTCTCTTGGTGAATTCGGCGACTACCATACTCGGTAGCTCTTTTGAAGGCACGTAAGCCTTTCCAGCCTTCAGAAACACTCTTCTTCCCTCGATCAAGTCTGGCACGCGCTCCCAATCAACTTTGAACCATGTTTCTTCTTCTCCTTTCCTCACACCACTTGTCGCATTTAGTTCAGTCAAGTATTTGTCCTGTTCTTCTTTAGTGACAGGTTCCCAATCTAGATTTAGACTCTGGATGAAAGCGTTTCGCTCGCGCGCAGTATCATCGTTCAACCGCAGGCGAAAGAGCATAGTCTCTACGCGGCTAAATCTCCGCCGTAGGTCTTCGGTCGACGCGAAGGCAAGTCGAAGTATGAAGTGGCCGTAGTAGTCTTTCTGTCTCTGGGCGGGAAGCTGGGTCGAGGAGGTCGAATTGAAGTCGAGTGGAAGGTATTTCTCGAGGAGCGGCTTCATATGTGCCGCCGTCTCGACTTGTGTCTTGTTCCGAAACGAGCATGCTTCTAACTCGGCAAGAACTGTGGTAATACTGCTATTAGTCTATAGGGCATAGTTATAGAAGGACGAGAGACGAGACTAGATCATACCCCGAAGTCTGTCGATGGCCCATTGTTCGAATTGTTCGAGGGTAATGTCTGCTGTCGGAGGTGTCTCATAAATATTTAGACGATGAGTGTATTCGGTTTGCTTGTAGGTGGGATCGGCGAATTGTCTTTTTCGATAGTCGAGAACATTACGTCTCTTAGGGTCTACTCGATTGAAGTCTTGCCTGAGCATTGTGGCGGTGGTGGTGGTGGTTTGTAGACTCTCAGCCGGGAATCGAGGCACGGAACTGAAGTTGTACTTGGATACTTTTTTTTTTAACTTTTCGTCACAATTTAGAATGGAACTTCTAATGTTGTAACTTTTCCAAGACGCGACTCTCTCTTAGAAAGCGCGTCTGGGAGTGGAACGCGATTGTCAATTAAAAGGGACCAATCATATGACATATACGTTTAGACATCCATGTCATTGTGGCCCACATCTCTAACCCCACCTATCCCACTAGACAACCCTCTAAAATATCTTAATTCGTGTTTTAAGACAACCTTGGTAGTTTACCTCCTCAACCTTTTTGCTTATTTTTAGAGGACTCACTCAGCAGGACTCAGCTAAAAAAGCGCAACAGCAGTTCTGTTGTTCAAATATATAAATTTTCGACGTCATTTGTCGAAAATGCCAAGAAAAGAACTTCAGATCAGCTCAGCCAAGTGTTCGATGCATCCCTACCAAAACTATTATCGATATTTTGGGTAGTACAATACCACTAAGAACAATGCTGAGAAGACGTCTGGCTAAGCCAGCGAGGCGATCGTCACTCATTATCATATTTCCACAATGCAGTCATCTCGTGGACGCATCTGATAGATGTACACGATAACCTCTTATGATCCCATATTTCCCGAAATGGCTTCACAGGGCTTCGGTCAGCCGGCCAAGTATCAAAAACGCATCATGGCTCTGAGAGAGACATGCTCTTCAGATTCCTCACATGCGTTCCGGTATCCAATAGAGATCTTAGTTCTCCGCTTTCGTGGATTCCTGCTAGGGTTCCAGCTGTTTTTTTCAGCTGATATCGAATTTCCTCGGACCTTATTTCAGCCCGGACTGTTCCCTCTAATGGCGATACTGCAGGCGACCTTTGCCGTCATTGGCTACGTCGCTAGCCCCTAACCAATCATCGTTAAGCCGCCGTAACACTCGATCCCGCCTTATGGATGCTCTCGTACAGCATATTCTCAATCAGGCTAAGTTTCTAGCTGTCCAAGAGCCTCACCTTGATTTTTAACATTTTTGATACACAATATATAATGCCTGGGAAGACTATGGACAAATTTCCACCGGAGGCCTCTGGATATGAACGCTTCGATTTTCGATTAGCGTATCCCGACTAGTCACGATGAAAGATGAATGTGCCAGCAAAACAATATGCTACCTCTGAAGATTGGTCAAGGTTACAGGCTATTATTATGCGCTTGTACCTCGACGAAGACAAGACCCTTGAAGAGCTTAAGTCGTATATGGAGGAGCACCATGAATTTTTTGCTACGTATGGGTTGAATTAATCACAAAAGATTATGGGATTCAGCTAACAAGAGATAGTGTTTCGATGTATAAGAAGAAATTCACGACATGGGGCGCTTTTAAAAACCTCCGATTGGATGAAGTTCTTCAGATCCTTCATCTAAAGAGGCTTCGCGATGCAGACCAAAAACAATCTCTGTTCTATATTAGGAATAGAGAAGTCGATCGCTGTAGTCTTCAGATCTACCTATCACGGAATCCTAGCGTCTTCGCAAAGCTTGAAGCTGGTGCAGAGCCTTGCCCAGAGGCAGTTCGAGATGTTACTTGCCGAACTCCCCCTTCACCCTTATCTCCGTCATCCCCGACATCCCCGACATCCCCGGCATCCCCATCATTGTCATTTAAACGACTTTCGCCGTCACCTAGGTCACAACCGTCTAGGTCACCATCGCCGGTAGTACAATGTAACAGGCTCTCCCCTGTCCCCGAGGACATGCTTCGGGCACTCCATATTTATCTAGACCAATCTTTTGATTCGGGCCTTTGGTCTTGGTCAGAAAGCCGCTGCTGGAATACCCGCGGTAGAAATGGCCCCTCAGGGCTTCTAAGTGCGGTTCTAGACAGATGCATAACGGCAGGGCTGGGGATGACTCGTCAGGTAGAACCAGTTGCCGTTCGCCATTCGCTTGACGCCCCCTTCGCAATGTTAATCAGAGTTTTCAGGAACCCTCCGCCCATAATGATCCCCAAACTAGTTTCAGCTGCTGCTCATCTAAATCGAATTGGGCGCGGAGAAATAGGGTGTTTGCTTCTACAATTCTGTCGAGATCTTGCATTAGCATTATTCGGCCACGATCATCCTCTTGCGAGATTCTGGACAGGTCTCATATCAATCCCTCAACTCGAACAGCAAGATGCGATGGGTCGGATATTGTCTCTATGTCTATCCGAATATGGTACTCGATTAGGACCAGCTCACCCTTTAACTATTGAGGCGTATCTCAAATACTTCGATACCGTAGAACGGGAGAAGGACCCCCGAGTACAATTGCAGAGCCTTGGACATCAGTTATCGAAGGTTGATGAGAGTTTTGCTGACGGGTCTTTACTCGGCTTACTCAAACTAGAGCATGCTTTGGCGACTTGCAAGTTAAATTTGGAACAGCAGCATTTAGACAAGGCCGAAGAGGCTCTATCCCGTTTAGACTCTAGTTCTCTTGCGGCTAGAGATGAATCATTTCGTTGCATTTGGCTTGGGTACATTCAATGCCTTAGAGGGAATCTTCCAAGGGCTGAAAGCTTCTACAAGAATTCGGTGCTAGCGGCGAACCGAACTGGGTCCCGAGACTGTGTACTCGAAGCTCTTTTTCAGCTAGAAGCATTTTTCTTACATTCCGGACAACCGCTAGAGGCAGAGAGAATTCGCGCCGAGAGATTTCGTGTGCTTCGCAGGGATTCCCTCATCTGGACGGATCAAGAGGAAACGCCGTGTTCCAGAGGTCATACCTCTGGTCCTTCGGTCATGATATTGCATATTGGCTCCGATGAAACCAGTGCTAGATGGCGTCCTTCTGCTTTTGCCGAGATAACTGAGTATGTTAATGCATCACGCTTCATACCATGACATGCACGTGGGTTCCAAAACATTCTTCGGCGTTAAAGATATTACGAATAAAATACTGCCTAAACCTTTACCCCTATTATTCCTAACCCCGTGAGTTAATGTGATGTTACAACTTTAACCTGTTTAGTAGATGTCTAATAAGCACGCCGGTCGATCATCCAATTATCAACTGAATTACAAAATTTGTTTAAAGGTTGAAACCAAGTTCTTGATCCTCCGGTGTCGTGATAGCCGCGGAACGCCGTGGAGTGCCGTGGAGTTCGATTCCGCCGGTCTATCGTTTCAACCGAATCGCGTCGCGAGTACGTTAAAGAAAATGACGAGACGACATCTTAATTACCGGCTTAATGAAATATAATAAGATGGAGAATCTCTGTTTCTCAGAGAGTTATCATCATGTTCCCCCAGCACAGATTGAGATACACGAATACACTATCGCGAAACCTAAAACAGCTTAGAACATGTCCAAGATCCTTGCCGTCTTTGGCGCTACCGGCCACCAGGGTAGTTCAGTCATCAACTATGTGCTGAACGACCCAAAGCTCTCTAAGGAGTACAAGCTCCGCGCCATCACTCGTGATGTCAACTCGGAGAAGCTCAAACAGCTCAAGGGCAAGGTCGAAGTCGTCCAAGGCGATGTCCTTGACCGAGCCTCCCTCGAGACAACTCTAACCGGAGCGCACACTGTCTTCGCAATGACAGTACCGTCATTCGCTCCTAACGCAGTCGAGGTAGAATACAACAATGGCAAGGCTATCGCCGATGTCGCCGTCGAAAAGGGAGCCAAGTACATCATCTTCAGCACCCTACCGGGTACTAAGGAGATATCCGGCGGCAAGTATGCCAAAGTCACCCCCTTCGACGCCAAAGCCGAGATCGAGAAGTACATCCGCGGCCTGCCCGTCAAAAGCGCATTCCTGTCTCCCGGCACATTCATGGAGAACTTCGCAGAGCAGGCTTTCTTGGCCCCGAGGCAGGATGCTGACGGTACTTGGGTATTCACCCGCCACGTCTCGCCTAAGACGCAATTCCCGCTCATCGACGCAGTCGGGGATACGGGCAAGTTCGTCGGCGCGATACTGGCCGAGCCTGAGAAGTACGCTGGCCAGACGTTCTGCGCTGCTACGAGGATGTACACATTAGAGGAGATCGTCGCTACCATAGCTAAGGCTACCGGGCAGAAGGTCGTGTTCAAGCAGATCCCCACCGAGGAATTCACGAAGAACCTTGACATACCGCCTGTGCTTGCGGAAATCTTTGCCGAGGTGTTCCAGTACCAGGAAGAGTTCGGGTACTATGGTCCGGAAGGGGAGAAACTGGTCGCTTGGGCTGCGGCGAATGCTGGGGGTAAGCTGGCGACTTTCGAGGAGTACCTTGAGAGACATCCTCTTCGGCTCGGGTAAATGGCGACGTTGAATCAGTTGCATATAAGATCAAGTGTGGCTCATCTAGTACGGTGGTAGAGAGGGGCTACCTATAGAGTTCAAGAAGGATCGCATATTGCACGTCGGACTGGTATAAGGTATAAAGCATAGATATTCACAGGAACAGTGCCTAGTTATAATCTTTCAAATTTATTGACATACCAAAAATACCTACTCGTTCACTTACCTTAGGTAAATTTCATATCACCAATCTTTCCATATCGTCCTATTGCACCACGCCTCGGGAGTATCCCACACCTCAACAAGCAGCTGCCCTCCGGGCGTCTCCTCCACAACCCTCCTCGGCGTCTCGTCCCCCTCCTGGGGGTCCATAGGCTGCGACCTCGGTATCTTGACCCGAATGCCCACATCCGGGAGGCGCAGCTTAATCGCCATGATCAAGTCGTCGCGCCGCGCTCTCCGGATGCCTTTTCGCTTGTACGTGACGTTCGCGTGCTTGGCCAGGTGCTTCATGTGCACGTCGACGCACCCGCACCGCACGCCGTGGTGGATCGTCAGGTGCGGCCGGCTGCCGGGCGTGGCCCGCTGCGCGACGCCGTAGCACCCCGTCTGCTTGTTTGCGAGCTTGTACGTGCTTTTCGAGACGCGCTGGCGCGCCTGGAGGAGGAGGGAGTCGGTTTTTAACATGGTGGTTTGTAATTAAGGGGTGAATAAATAAACGAATAAGTAAATAGGGAGCTCTGGTAAGGGTCTACGTAGGGGTTTCGGTCTCAAAACTCATCGAAGGCCTATGTTTACAGGGGGTGCTACGAGCTTATATATGTTCGCTATGTTGTAGGACAATGCATTCTAGCCTTTCAATGTGTATTGTCTGCTAATGAAAGAGATTTCTATTGTTAGAAACTGAAACCCATTATCCCAAGGTTCGTAAAGACACGGCGAACAAAGATATTCTAATCAGTAGGTAGCGCATCTTCAGCGACTCGACCTTAGAACAGCGTCCTCAGCGTCCCTACATCCGTCATATTGCCAATATTCGTGAAAGCCGCATACGCCTTCTCGGCCCTCGCGCCGCCGATCTGCTTCGTCACCTGGTCCATGAACTTGGTCTTCAGGTCGTCCACCGTCAGCGGGTTCGCCAGACTACCGATCGCGTGCTCGACGTACTTCCCCAGCGTGGTCCCGTCGGCAAATGTCACGTTGACGTACGCCGCGTCCTCGGCCACGGCGGCGTCGGTCGTCACGTTAACCAACTGCCGCATGCCGACGACCGCCGGATCGAGCACGACCGCGTCGGTGAACTGGGCCGGCGTCGCCGCCCCGTACAGCAGCCCGACGGCGGCCGCGTGGTAGATGCTGAACTTGCCCGCGAGCCCCGTCTGGGGGTCCGTCTGGCCCGTCAGCACCAGCACCTCGGGGTTGACGCGCAGGTCGACGGACCGGACCGCGTCGGCCGTGAGGGCCTTGCCCTGGGTCGCGGACTCGTTGTGCAGCTGGATGGCCCCGTCGATCGTCGGGTGCATCACGATGCCGCACGGGAACGGCTTGAACGTGTTCGCCTCGATCTCCCAGGTCTGGCCCAGCTGCGCGAACTCGGCCGATGCGTTCTCCCGCGTCGAGACTACGTGCAGCCAGCCGTACTGGTCTTCTAGCGCCGTGAGAGAGCTCGTGTAGCCGTTCTGGGCTAGGAGCGCGGCGAGGAGCCCGGATTGCGTGGCCCGCCCGATGTGGAAGGACTTCGTCATGGATCCGAAGAAGGCTTGCATCCCGATGACTTGTGTGGAGGCGATGCCGATCGCTTGCTGCGTGTGCTCCGTGTCCAAGCCCAGCAGCTTGCTGACGGCGACTGCGGCGCCGATGGAGCCGGTCGTGCTGGTGATGTGCCAGCCGACGTCATAATGTTCGGGGAACACCGACCGACCGAGATGGAGCTCGGCCTCGATGCCAGCGACGAAGGCCGTTAGGAAATCTGAACCTGACACTGCTGTCGGACCTCCGTCCCTGTCCGACTGGGACCGGGCTTCTGTGATAGCGAGTAGAGCGCTTGCCACGACCCCCGTGGGGTGGATGACGGTCGCTAGATGCGTGTCATCGTAGTCGTCGACGTGCGACGCGATGCCGTTGATGAACGCGGCATACTGGGCGTCCGCGAACGCTTCACCGTACGCTTCATCGCTGACGGAGCCGTTCAGACCGAGAATACTCGAGGTCGCGGGCCCGCCGAAGCCTGCGGCTACGGTCGTGTTGAGCGCGATCTGCGGCGCATCTTGAGCGAACCCGCCGATGGCGCAGCCGGCCCAGTTGTAGATGCTCTTCACCGCCGCATCGATCACAGGCACGGGCAGGTTGGCGTATGTGAGGTTCGTTGCCCAGGACGCTAGCGCAAGAGTTGCCATGATTATTAACGATGTAGCTCTACTATAACTCTATGGTCTTGGCCCCGGAGATCTGCGCATTCGGGGCTCCCCGCGACTTTTGAGGGCGGCATAGCGAGCGGGACATCGGGATAGCTGGCGCCAGCGCAGCGCGGAGATGATGTCAAATGAGGGATCAAAGTAACGGTCTCCAACGTCCGCTTTGAACCTGAACCTCGGCAATAGCATGCCTGACCGTTGATACCAGGTCCGGGATGGGGGTTGGAGAGGGGTTGGTTGCTAGATGGAGAAGCCAGAGAATAACTGCAAGTCAAGTCAAATTTTTCGAATTTTTTACCTACCTAGGTAGTTACTTGAAGATATCTTAGGATTGACTTAGTAATTGTACAAAATAGGGGCAGATGTCTCTAAGCTCCTAGAAGCGGTTCATGACAACCTCCACATTTTAATTTGGTATATTCCGTTGACTTTATCATGATAATATCAATATCTTTATCGAATGTCTTCACCACGAAACCCACTCTACAGCATAGACCGCGCACGGTAGTATGTCTCACCAGAGTCACCGTTACATACCGCGGAAATGGCGCTTTTGTTCAGATCTTTTGGCTACACTTCGATCTTGTAGCTCTAAAGCACTAATGAAGTATTGTTAGATGGCAATCTTAGAAATATTGCAATTGTTATGGGATACCTAACTCAGTGACGAATAGTCCATTTTCATTGAAATATTCCGTATTAAACAGACTCCGGCAACTGAGACTTCACGAAATATCTAATACTTTTGAAGCTTTTCTTAGAACGAAAAAAAAAGTTGTAGTGATGCCCAATTCATCTTATGTGAAGGTGGGGCTTCGCGCTGCCACGATGAGTCAGCAGAATCCCCCCGTGCCGTATGTTCGATTTTGCATATAAATGATGCCTTTGTGGCACAAAAGCCTCAATATCCCGGTCAGTGGTTGGTGAGCCTTTCCTAACAAATCTCTATGTAAGAGTACGGACATATTAAGTGTGTCGTGCAATCATCTACAACTTACTATAAACTCTTTTAAACATAAACTCCCACTCCTAGCTTAAGTACGTCTTTATTAGCATTTTCATTGATGCTATTAATTAAGCATCTGGTATATTAGTAATGGACGAAATCATTGAATCTGATGCTACTAGTTGTGTCAGCTCCCGAGTTGTTAATATGAGTGATAACAAGATCGACGATTATCCAGCTACAAAGCGTAAATGAGGTTTCTAGGTATGTAGCTATGTGAGTTTGGTCCAAGCGCTGATAGGTAGACCTTCTCAAACTACTCTTGGGATACGACGTAGGGGAATACCTTGGTTTTCAAACTTATAGGGGGGTCTGAAGTGGGAAAATGGGACAGTGGGATAACTTCAGTGACCGGAATTGAGCTCTTCCCGTGGAAATGGATATGTCGGAACCTCCTGATTTATAGTGTGGTCCTAAATGTTAGATGATAACCATTGCCATGGCGGTTAAATATCCCTCTCACCACACTATATATTCTAAATACGTTTATTACCTAATTAAGCACGTAGCATAGATGATTTGAGATCTACAACTAGGTTCTCCGCGTTACATTATTTCCTCAGTAAGACTGCTCGATTTACTACGTTACCATTTGCGATCGTAAAAAGGATGATCTGCATAATAGTGTCGTGATATCCTCACTTATTTCTCTTAGGAATCACGAGCATCAATATCCACACAGGTATCGAGGTACACAAGAAGAGAAAATGGAGAAATTGTCCTACATCAATGAGGTCGGTATTACTATGTTTGATAGACTTACACCCGATATCTATCATAAACCACCCAGATATCTGAGTACGGTGTCTGGTACATAGAAAATACACCGTTTAAACGACGTTTAATGGATACGTCTTTTGGCTTTGTTGCTAAAACGGAGCGGATAGTGACATTAGCACTTCAAAGCATAATACATGGTGGGGTGATTTGGGTACCCTCACGATCAAGGTATCTCTCGTTTTAGTAAAGCATCACATTTACGGCGTCGACAATACTACTGTTCACAGGTCCCTAATCTAATGTACACGAGTTACATACCTTGCGCCTCGCCTAACTAGGGAACAACCCTCTGCTTAGCCAAGAATGGTTTCAAGCGCCTTCTTGGCCACGCCCTTCATACCCTTGGCTTGCACCTTCTCGACGTCGTCGCCGTAGAACCTGCGTCCTTCGTCGAGATTGACAGTGTCAAGGTCCACCCACCACCTTCCCCACCACCACCATCCGTGGTAGTACACCCTGGCGCCGAGCCACAAGACAACGATGAGGATGACCGAGATGTAGTTAGCGAAGAAGTTCTCGGCGCTCGGGGATTCCCCGAGCGGCCAGACCGAAAGGTAGAACTGGACGATGATCAGGAGGATGCACATGATGAGGCCCCACCAAGCGCCGTACGGGTAAATCCACGACTTCCAGGGCAGCTCTTCGGGCGTGTGTCCCTGTCTGGCCCAGGTCCGACGGAATCGGATGTGCGAGAGACAGATCATCCCCCAACCGAAAAGGGTGAACAGCGAGGTCAGGTTGGAAAACCAGGTGAATACGTTGGATCCGGACTCGCTGACGTTCAGGTAGGCGAGGCCGCCTCCGAGAATAAAGGTTGGCACTAGACCATACCAGGGACGGCCCACTCTGTCGGCATACTGCATTTGCCTCGGGGCCATATTGAGGTGAGCTAGACCCATGGTTGTCCGCGATCCACCGTAGCCTGAGATGGAGCCAGTCGAGACGACCGAGATGAGAATGATGGCGTTCATTATATGAGCCATGGCAGGAAGGTTTGCGTCGCGATAGGCGATTACGAACGGCGATGCGTTTGTGCCTGACTGACCGAACAGATTCACATTCTGGGGGTCAACGTTGATAGTGATCATCAGCGATCCGAGCAGATAGAAGAGAGAAAGGCGGACCCAGATCGAGGAAACGGCGCGAGGCATGGCCCTTCGCGGGTTAGCCGTCTCGGCTGCAACAAGACCCGAGTTTTCAGATCCGGACATGGCAAAGATGCAAGTGGGCATGACACTGAGGAAGCCCTTGAAGCCGTGCGTAAACGGCTCCGAATTCCAGTAACGGAAGCCTACCGGGCCGTAGCCCGCACCCCCAGCCGACATGACTATCATGGAGATGATGACAACGAAGATCCAGCCAAACTTGATGCTGCTAGCGATAACCTCGATCTCGCCGAACACGGTGACGGCGCCGATGTTGACGAGGATGATAACTACGAGCCAGATGCTGATCCATGCTGCGACCGGAACGGCGGAAGTCCAGAATTGAATGATAGTATTGGTAGCTGCCAACTCGTTCGCGATCGTGATGCTAGATTATAGGTATATACGGTTAGCTATAGCTCTTCTGGTGAGACGATATGTGATTACGGTCTAGGTATGGACTAGGACCCCAAAGAGACTTAGGGGAAGATGATGTTTGATATAGGTATCGGTAGGTAATTGTGGAGAAAGGGGTATAGTAGGCACTCACCAGTAAGAGAACCAGTACGACCAACCCAGAGCGAAAGCCGCAGAGGGGTCGATAAACTTGCCTTCGTTCAATTATTTCATATTAGACAGCAAATTCCAATGAGGGTAATGTTGCACTAACCAGTCCATTGCACAAACGCCGACGGCAAAGGATACATGCAAGCCATTTCGCCGATAGAATGACTGACACACCAAATCATAGATCCCGCGAGAAGGTAGCCAAGAAAGATACCTGCGGGGCCGCCGCTTGCGAGGGACTTTCCGCTGCCGAGCCATAGACCCATACCGATACTGGAACCGAGAGCGATCATGGTCAAGTGACGGGTGCCGAGGGTTCGTCGAAGCGCGGTCTCGGCGCCGTGATCGTCGCGGTAAACATGGTCGGTCATCGCATCATTCTTCTCATGCATGTTCTCACCGCTGCCATTGTAGGCAGAGGTGGCGCTGGGCGGATCATTGGCTTCCATGGTCGATCGCGACGCGTCTAGGATGATCGAAGCTGAAGGTTGGAAGTGAGGATGCGGAATGTGGAGGTTATAAGGAAGAGAAAGCTTCGAGGAAGATAAAAGATAACTAGGTAGGGATTTCCAAGCGTGTTCTTATCAATGGGCAGTCGTGGCCGCCCTGGTAACGCGGTGTGTAACTGGTCTATCAGCCGTTGTTGCGGTGTTGCAGGATTGAGTCACCGAAGACGGGAACATAGGCTCCTTACCTGAAGAAGCTGAAAAGACTAATATGTTTATATGAACGGTCCGAAAGGAATGAAGGGCAAGGCTTTGGTTGTTACATATATCAAGGATTATTGAAGAGCGGGATGGAGCTGGACCGCGGTGCTGATAAGGGAAGCCTGTCTTTCTTGTCTCAGATCACGCGAATCACAAGCATACGGTGCAGTACTAATACACATAACTCGATGGGATTATTATTTCCATAGGTTAGCAGTCATATCGTACGACATGCCTGTTGGGCTGAATACCGAGCACATCTAACAACAGGCATATTAATAAGTTAATAGACTGTCTTACAATGTTGAATTCTTACTCTGTAAAGCGCGTTGCAGCATGCATTGGTATCTGGGGGAATCGGGCGTCTTAAGCATTCCTTGGGGGGCTTTTCATCTTTTCATGATAATACCTGTACAACGCCAACCATTTGGTGGCACCCGCCGCTGAAGGATTCAAATGAATGATCAGCCATGATAATCCTGCTAGGCAAATTGCCTTGGATCTATCCGTCCTGATTGAAGGATAACTGTTGTGGCTGTATGTAACATCCCACTCCTCGTTATCGCTACCCGGACATTTGACCGTGTATGGTTCAACCGCTCGATCTGCCTTGTCACGCGAAGGCTTTTTGCCAAACCTATCAAGGTTGCACTCAAGATCATTCGTATCTTTCTGAGTCTATGCATGTTCTAGAATCGGAATCGCCTACACCCTAACCGATTCCAGGCGGGAAAACTTGACGGATGTTCCATAAGTTTGCCGAAGTTTTGTTTCGGAGAATCTTCCGTGTTCAAGCCGTATCAACTTATCATTGATAATTGATATCTCATCCCGCATCCTAATGTGATAGGTCATTTCCTATTTGAGAAGGCCACTCCCCTGTACCACCAATCACGATCTGAGAATTTGTAGCATGAGATAAGCTCAAGAAGTGGATTCTGGGGTTGGTATTGGCCCGACACGACGGCTCCAGGGTGTGATGGCATTTCTTGGGATTCCCGATGCCAAGGTGAGCAAGGTGATAGGTTAGGCTCGTGGTATTGAAGCGTGCTGTTCGGGTCCGTTACCAAGGAGAGGGGATGTGCGATGACGACGTTATCCATCCAATAAAGTGTTATCATTCGGTGCTACCTAGGTAACATTAAGAGGCGGCTTTGCATGCTTTGAGGATCCATATGTATAATAACATAGATATGAAACTTTTATGCATTTGCATAGCTATTTTGATTCCAGCTGAAAGATTATGAAAACAGCTGGTCTCAGCTGGACGCAACCCTTGCCGATCTCGTCTTAATATGTGGGTATATAAAAGGGGCATCTGGAGACAATGTTAGTGCTTTGCAGAATCCCTTGTTATAATTGAGCTTGTTTTATTTTTGTTACGTGTCTAGTGAGCTTCGTCGCCAGCTTTCTTCCCTTAAAAGTTAACACTTCTTCCTTTTAGAGCTTTATAGCCGGGCAGATATTTCACGACCATGGCTGTATTGGAAGGCGAATCTCGGCGAATCTCTTTGCTTTCTTGGCGTGGAGACAGACTCACCAACGACATCGTCGTATAAGCGCACGGGTATGTTTCGGGTCCTAATTTACACAGGGACGGCCTTGAGCGAGGTCCCAGCGAGACTACAACGTCGGAATACTCGAATTATTTTTCGAATACTTTTAATGGGACGACGATGGCTACGCGTCAATTTTCTCATTCTGCGCTCCCTTGCGTTGGGATGATGAATCTTGCCCTCTTAGCATGAGATCCTTCTATTTGTTTGCGGCTTCGTTGGCTGCTAGCGTTACCGCCGTGGCGGCAGCTGCTGCATTAGAAGTTGACTTGCCGATTTCAGCAAAGTCAGACGAAGTTGATTCGGGCTTCACGGCCGTCGTTTACGATTCTGCGCACCCTATCCTGGTTGGCAATGACGGTGGCGCCAGTACAGGTGGCTTTCGCACGTTCGATTTAGACAGCGAAACCAATCTGACGGAGACAAGACACGAGACTCCGGGACGAACCAAACTTGTCACGACCGTATACGGCATCGGCGAGAAGGACCTCATTGTTACTATAGCTCAACCGGACTCGTACTTTCGCCTCTACGATGCAAGCACCGCTGAACAGGTCGGTGAACCTCTAGCGCTCACCTTAGGTGATTGGTCCGCACTCTGCCCGTGGAAGAGTGAGAGCAGTGGGGAGCAATATCTGTACTTGTTCGGCAAGAATCAAGCTGTGCAGTTTCTAATGAGAACACGCAACGGCTCTTACGAACTCGTCGAGATTCAGACTTTTGATACCGACGTCGAAGCGTCGTCTTGCGCTATATCTCTCTCTGCGCAGTCCGTTTACTTCACGACTAAGGGTAGCCCAAAGGTTTACAACTTTGCAGCTGCTGAGGCAACTGCGGCGCCTCAGATAAGCGTCCTGGGAGAAGCCGATGACGAGGTGACTGGACTCACCGCCTATCTGGGGACCAACTATGATTATCTCTTGGTTGCCCAGGATGATATCGTAGCGATCTACAATACCTCGTTCACATTACTGGGCTCCACGACAATTACCGGGGACGAGGGCATTGAAATCAAGGGTCTCAATGTCTATCAAGCGCCTACGCAGAAATACCCGGCCGGCGTGCTTACTTATGCACTCGAATCTGATTCTGGGCAAGGGTTTGCCGTGAGCTCTTTGGAATCAGCATTTAACGAATTGGGCTTGGACTTGAATACCGCTTATGATCCTCGTAAGAAGTCACTCAATAATTCTAGCCTTATTCGTTCCGAGTGCAATCTCAGCGGTTTTTCCCAATCCGGCAACAGTAGCAGTTTATGCTCATGCTTCGCGGGATTTACGGGAGCAAATTGCGAGAAGTTTACCTGCCGAAACAGCTGTTCAGCTCATGGCACATGTGTTGGCGCGAATGCGTGCGAGTGCGACGAGGGATGGGGCGGACTTTACTGTGCATTCAAGGTCGTAGAACCTGTTGTTGAGACCGATGCATATGGTGGCGATGGAGATGACCCAGCGATCTGGATTTCCCCAACTAATGTATCCGAGTCGCGTATAATCACGACAACCAAATCCGAAGACGGTTCTGGACTCGGAGTATTCGACCTAAGCGGAAAGATGCTACAGGTGATAGATGCTGGAGAACCGGATAATGTCGACGTCATATACGGGTTCCAGGCTGGAAATAGGACAATCGATCTGGCGTATGCTGCTTGTCGAACAAACAACACCCTGTGGTATGTTCAATCAGATGTTTATTTTTATCGATTCCAAGCTAACCGCCTTTAGTCTCTTCGAAATCACCTCCAATGGGACCCTGCAGACCATAGCTGGTGGCTCTCAGCCTACCAAGGACGACTACACGGTGTATGGTAGCTGCGTCTACCGCTCGCGTAAGAGTGGCAAACAATATCTCTTCGTCAACGCCAAAACCGCCGAGTATCTTCAGTATGAGCTATCATGGGCCGATGGCGCACTGCAGACTAATCTCGTGCGCAACTTCACTGGCGGCGCGGGGGGCCAAGTAGAGGGGTGTGTAGCAGACGAACCGAATGGATGGGTTTTTATTAGCGAGGAACCGCACGCTCTCTGGCGCTACGGAGCGGAGCCCAACGACGACTCTAGCAGTGGCTTTCTCATTGACGAGGTTGGAAATGGCACGATGTACGCCGATAACGAAGGTGTCACCTTGGTTGAAGGTCCTTCAGCGGATCAGGGGTTCATCATCGTCAGTCAGCAGGGCGTAAGTGCGTACAATGTGTATCGCCGCGGCGCTCCTCATGAGTTTGTTGAGACATTTACGATACACGAAAACAAAGCGAAGGGCATAGACGCCGTGACCAACACGGATGGTCTCGCGGCAGTTGGCTCGGCTCTAGGTGATAGGTTCCCTAGCGGATTGATAGTCGTTCACGATGATGCCAATCAGCTACCCGAGGGGGGGACGAGCGATAAAGCAAGCTTCAAGTTCGTTGATCTTAGTGATGTGCTCGATGAGTCATTAATGGCAGATGTTGACCCGAACTGGGATCCTAGAGCTTCGTAGGGATGCTGCTTTCAAAATTTTTGTTTAAGAAGCATTCCGTGTAAATACCGACATGAGAGATACGAGACTAACGTATACAAAAAACGGCTTTAATTTACGATAGTTGGTTCTAATATAAAAAACACTTTGGGACATACCTATCAATTAACAGCATTTAAAATAACCGAGAGCTGTTGATGAAATAGCCCTGGAGGCAAGGTATATTATTATACCGTACCTTAGGTGGGCTCTAGGTGGGGGAAGTCTTGTCTTAGTGGCTGAGTGCCCTGGGCTATAGCGGTTGACCTCAAAAACGTAGCGGAGACATCACTATTAGACCCCAGGCTTAACTTACAGGGGGTGATACCCGATATGATCAGTACCGCGAAAGATGTGTGAAACTTTTAGCCCTCACTTTCATAGGTAAGAGCACAACAGAAGATTCATCTACGACTAGTAACATTTCACACAGGCTCCGCGAAAACATGCATGTATGTTAGAGACAGTCTATGAATTACCAGTAAAAGGTACCTATACTAAAGGAAGAAATATTACCATCGTGGCATAACCAATCCTCCAACAACAACAACCAAGATAGCTTCGGGGTGGGTAACTTGTGTACAGTATATAAGTGAGTCTAGACGTCGTCCCGCCAGATAGCCGAGTTGTATATCATCTCATCTAGACCATATTTCAAAATAGTGCGTTAATGTAAAGGAAGCAAAATACCTAGGTAAAAAGGAAGAGATTAAGAAAAAATAGGAAGCGAATCCTGCAACCTTAATTCATTGCGTGTCATTCTAATCGTGCCGTTCCATCCCCAAATGTGCATCTCGAATAGGTACCCAGGTGGTCGGTGTCTAGGAGGAGAAGTTGACCAGCTTGCTCTTGACGCAGACGGCCTTGGACAGCGTCTGGATGGAGCCGCTGGACAGCAGCTCGAGGACCTGGAGGGTGGCCTCGAACTCGCGGGTGATGAAGTTGCGGATCTCGATGGCGACGAGCGAGTCGAGCGGGTAGTGCGACAGCGAGCGCGTGACGTCGAGGTCCTCGAGCTCCATCATCATGACGGCGGCCAGCTTGTGCACGAGCCCGTCGCACACCACGGCCTCGGCCTCCTCGAGCGTCTTGGCCGCTTTCACGGCCGCGTTGTAGGAGATGGCCTTGGCGCTGCCGTTGGTGGCGGCGTCCGCGGCGGCGGCGGCCTCCATCGCTTCGCGCAGGTGCTTGCTCTTGGCGTCGGAGACCCAGAAGGGCTGCATGCTCGGCGTCATGCGCATGCCGGTGATGGTGTGGTTGTTGCATGCGGTGGTTAGACGGCCACCGATGGCGGCGCCGAGGAGGGCGAGCACTTCGGCTTCGCAGATGGTGTCGCTGCCTAAGTTCTTAGCGACTTCGGCGGCCTTCTCGAGGTCCTCGGCTAAGTAACCGGAGTCGGAGATGGCTGTTAGGTCGAGGGAGGAGGCGGGCAGTCCTTGTGCGAGACGGAATTGCACGAAGGCGTTGAGGAAGCAGTTAGCTGCGGCGTAGGCAGCTTGGCCTCTGTTACCGACGGCGCCGGCGACGGAGGAGATGGCGACGAAGAAGTCGAGAGGAGTATCGGCGAGAGCGTTGTGGAAGTTCCAGGCACCGTTGACCTTGGATTCGATGACGGTGGTGTATTGGTCGTATGTCATCTTCTCAAATAAGACATCCTACTTGGGGTTAGTTGCCATATTCAAATGGTGAGAATATTCAAGGGTTAAAAAAACTTACGCGGAGGACCATAGCACCATGGACCACACCCCTAACAGGGGGCAGGCCATCCAATCCTTGCTTGACAAGCCCTTCAACTGATGCGGGGCTAGCTACATCAGCGCGACGAACAATGATCTCAGCGCCAACCAATGCAGCTTCGTCGATGAGCTCCTTGACCTTTCCAGTCGCGCTGCCGCTGCGAGAGACGAGGACCAGATGTCGGCCACCTCGGCTGACCATCCAGCGGGCCATACTTCGACCGAGACCACCAGTACCACCGATCAGTATGTAAGTAGCATCAGCCTTTAGCAGCTGAGCAGGCTTCTTGGGAGGCGTAGCCTTAACAATGTCATGAGCGAGCGGGACCACGACGAGCTTACCATGCGCCTTAGCGCCGTGGAGGGTCTTGAACGCGGACTCGACCTCGGATATGGGGAAGACGGTGACGGGGGAGATGGGGCGGATCTTGCCATATCGCATCAGCTTGGCGACATTGGAGAGAAGTCTCTGGAGCAGCTTCGGCCTCTCGGCAGCAATGGCCATGATGTCGACAGTCATGAAACTGGCGTTGTGCTCGAACTGGGTCATCTCGAGTCTCGTGCTGGTGTTCGTATCCCGGGCGCCGATGTCGATTAGGCGACCAAATTTGTTAACGCTGTTCCAGCTCTCACGCAGGCCATCGCCCGTGAGGCAGTTTAGCACGACGTCGACGCCGAGGTTGTTAGTTGCTTGCCGGACGGCGTTACCAAAGGACAGGTTTCGGCTGTAGAAGATGCGGTCCTCGGGTATGTTGTACTCCTTGATCAGGAACTCCTTCTTCTCGGTACTGCCGACGGTGGCGAAGACCTTCGCGCCGATCATCTGCGCAAGAGATATAGCGGCTTGTCCTACGGCGCCAGCGGCCGCGTGGATGAGAACAGACTCGTCTTCATTAAGTCGGCCGAGCTCAACAAGCGAGTAATACGCGGTGGTGTAAGCTAGCGGCAGAGTTGCGCCCTGTTCGAATTTCATGTCGCGTGGGAGCTTGAACGCGAACGTGGCTTTGGTACGAGTAGATGTAGCGAAGGCGCCCTTTGTGATAGCTGCGACTCGGTCTCCGACTTCGATGTTCTTAACATCCTTGCCGATGGCAGTGACAACACCGCTGGCTTCTACGCCAAAGTCGTGTGTTGCCAGCTTTCCGTGAGCGGCAGTGAGATCCCTGTGGTTAACACCGACAGCGTGGACCTTAATCTCGACCTCCTCTCCATTGAGTGGGGCCTCGATAGCTACATCATCGATGAAATGGAGAGTGTCGAGAGCACCAGCGTCAGTAATAGCCAGCTTGAGTTGCCGATCAGTCTCGCCGAATGGTGTGGGTTGCTGGGCTGAAGGCTTAGTCTCCCGGTGAACGATCTCGTTCACGACGGGGTCGTTGATGATGCGCGGGGTGTAGAATGCACCATCTCTTTCCTGGAATTCGAGCTCACCATTCAAGGCACTACTCTTGCCGAAGACCGAAGTGAAAACCTTTAGAATAGCTTCGGATATCTGCTCATTGGAAAGTTGGTTACGCCCATCCAAGTCCAAAGTCGCGAAGGGCAACAGGGTCTCAGAACGGATTGTTCGGCTCAGACCAAGAATCATATTCAGGTCTGGTGACGTCGAGTTATCATACGCGCCCCGAACAACCCATAAGGCACCTTGCACTGTGGTAAGCATCTTCTGAAGAGCTTCAAACTCATTTGCCTTCAACTGTGACAGCAGAGGCTTGTTGATTTCGGACAAGAAGATGAGAAGCTTATTGTCAGCCTGAGCATTAAGGAGGTGGCTCGTATTAGGCAGCCTGCCAGTTATGCGCTGCAAGGCCTCGGCTAGGTTGAAAGCAACCTGCATCTGCATGGAACCGTCTCCGTACACAATCTCAATTTCTGTGTCAGGGAGTTCCAGATCCTCGACAGGAACCCAGTCTGATGATGAGCTGTCAGAGTCGACAGAAACTGGATCTAAGATTGGTTCCCAGTCAAGCTTGTAGCAAAGCTCACGATGAGCATCTTCGGTCTGGGACTCACGGTCTAGAATCGGGGCAATTGTAAGGTCATCTAGCTTAATGATGGGCTCGGAAACATTGGGTCCTGCGGTAGCGAACATGGACAATTTGGTCGGCCGGGGACTATCTGTTGGCAGAGACCCAAGACAGTAGGCTCGGAACGACTTGTCCGAAGTTTCGTTCATATCTGCAATGTTTCTGGAAATCGAAATACTCGACACCGATGATGGGAGGTAGATAGTGTCTGGCGATTCCTTGCCGACGCTGGCAATGGGCCAGTACATGGAGATGAGAGACTCGAGGAATGAGGGTTGGATGACGGTGTTTGTTACAAAGTGGTTGGGCATCTCCTTTGCCACATCAGGAGTGAGTAGATCGGCCTGCGAGCAGGTGCTGGAGGCTTTACAGTTGGTGACGCCCTGGAAGGTTGGGCCATAAGCGACGCCAACCTCAGACAGGTCATCGTAAAGCTTCTCCATGGCAACAGGCGAGGATGCAGAATTGTTGATGTCTGCGATAGTTGATTGTAAGCGAATTCGCGAGGCAAGGCTCTGTCTGGCATCGTCGACACCGTTCGACTCTTGAGCTTGAACGGCAATTAAGCCCTTGCAATGCTCCTTCCACCCCTTGCTCTTTGTCCATGAACAGATACGGAACTCGTCCCATACTTCGGACGAAACTAGTGTTCCTTCTTGGTGGGCTCGGAGAGTTGTCGTCATCTCGACATCCTCATCTGGAATGACAAGCGGGGCGATGACTGATACATCACGGAGCTCGAACTTATCAAAGTGCACATTAGCAGTTACTGCTCGTTGGGCAGCGGCCTCTACAGCCATAGAAATGAATCCAGACATGGGAAAGATCGTCAGGGATTGAATTCTGTGGTGTTGTAACCAAGGAAGGTCATCTAAGCGCACGATATTCCTCCACGTGGGCTCTAGGTCGTTAGAGAAGTTGGCTAGAGTACCAAGAATATCGTTACGTGGGGCAGTCCTGTTCTTGTGCATTTGTGTCATGCGAGACTCATGCCAGTACTTAGAGGAGTAGTTCCAGGGGTAGCGAGGTAGATCGCTCAATAGCATGGGCGCCTTGCCTTCCTTGGGGAAGTTGATAGCTTCAAAGTCAACCGTGGCACCCTTAGCGAACAGGGTAGCTGCAACATCTAAGGCAGTTCCTACGGCGTCCTTCTTGCGCGCAAGGGCGGATACATATGGGATCTTGGCTGCATCACCGCCAACAGTCTTGAGAATTTGCTTTAGAGGTCCTTGAAGAGCGGAGTGAGGACCTAGCTCAACCAGCATGTTAACACCAGTCCGGTGCCCATCAATAGGCTCGAGCATGCTCTGAACAGCTTCGTTGAACTTGACAGGGCAAGTAAGGTTCTGAACCCAGTATGTTGGTTCGAGCTCGGTGCCATCGATGCGTCGGCCGAGTAGCGACGAGTGGAATCTGACTTCCGTTGAAACGGGGCCCTCGAGCTGGTCGATTGATGCTTGGTACTCTTTGGCGAGGAGGTTCATGTGGTGAGAGTGATAGGCAGTATCGACGAAGAGTTTCCTGTTGAAAAGTTGTTTCTCTTCAACCAAGTTCTTCAACTCGTCAATACCAGCCTCGTCACCAGAAATCGTAAGACTGCTAGGACTGTTGTAACAGGCAATCTTGACCAGTCCCTCTTTGAGTTGCGAGAGCAGAGGTTCAAACTCTTCTTTGCTGCCACCGACTGCCATCATGGACCCCTTTAGGTCGGGGTATCTCTCCTTCAAAACAGGGATGAGACGACCTCTGTGGTAGGCGATGGACACGCAAGCCTCAAAGGTTAGGACACCAGCGGCGTAGGCCGCTCCAATCTCTCCACTGGAGTGACCAGCCACAGCTGTAGGTCGGATACCCCATGATCGCATTAAATCAACCAGAGCTAACTGGATTGCTGTGCATGAGGGCTGACTGATATGAGCTGCACCAACAGCAGAAGTCTTCTCATCCTTGCTTAGCTCCTCGACGAGTGACCAAGGTGCACCCAAAGTCCTTAAGCATTCATCGGCATAGTCGATTGCGTGGGCGAAGACGGGGTATTGCTCATAGAGCTCACGTCCCATGCCGTACCACTGGGCACCCTGACCAGTGAATATGAAACCGATTCTTAATGGGTCAACCTCCTTGCCAGGTGAGTACTGTTCGCTGTTGATGGCATCAATCAAGTCGAAAGACCTCAGGGCAGGGAGTGCCAATCTCCACTGGAGATGGGATCGACGTTGACCCAGAGTGTAGGCGACGTCGGCCATCAAGTCTTTTTGGAACATCTCAGGCCTTTGCTCCAAGTAAATGACCAGGGCCTTCAAAACACCCTCCAGCGTATTCTTGTCGTTCGCAGTGATAGCGAAGAGTTTCCGCCCAGGGTTGTCATTTTTGAGGTCCGCATCGTTCTTGATTCCTCGCTGGAGGAAAGGTACTTTCTCAAGAACGACATGGGCATTGGTACCACCAAAGCCAAAGTTGTTAACACTAAGGTATCTCTTGTTTCGTGGCCACGGGCGTTGGCTAACTGGTACCTACATGAAGTAAGCAAGGACATTCCAGACCTGTGAGATGTACGTGAGTGGGGATCCTACCTTCAGGTTCCACTGCTTCCAAGGTATCTTCTCGTTGGGGTATTTGAAATCGTAGTTAGGTAAGATGAAGCCTCGCTCTAACATCAGGGCAGATTTTATGACGGCCACGATACCCGAAGCTCCCTCGAGATGACCGATGTTGGATTTCACCTATGCCATAGGTTGATATTAGACATGATTACCAGCATGGGTGACAATGGGACGTATTGGACTAAGACACTCACCGAACCAATGTAAAGGGGATCACGTGGTGACCGACCTGCACCCAAGACATTGTGAATCGCCGTAGCTTCTATCGGGTCCCCGACACGTGTGCCCGTTCCGTGTGCTTCCACAAAGCCACAGTCGGAGGGATTAAGTCCGGCATTTGTGTATACCTGACGCATTAATATTTCTGCGGATAATGGATTAGCTCATGGCTTGTCCTAGGGTCAGGTATCTCGGAGAATTCTTCTTACCCTGCGCATCGCCGGAAGGCATCGTAATACCAGGCGTTTTTCCATCCTGGTTGATGCCGCTTCCGACAATGACCGCTCTTATCTGATCATTGTCTCTGCGAGCCTGCTCTAGCGGTTTGAGAATTACCATGCCACATCCCTCACCTCGGCCGAATCCTGTACCTCTGTTGTCAAAAGAAAACGACCGACCTGAGTCAGAAAACAGACTGATGATGAAATGTGTTAGTGATCAATCTAACTAAGGCATGTCTCAAGCTCCTTACCGTGATTTAGAGAAAGAAATCCAAAACTCCGGAAGCATGTTCAAATGGCATCCGCCGACAATTGCCATGTTTGACTCGCCGGTACGTAAGCTCTGGCAAGCAACATGCAGTGCGACCAGACTTGAGGAGCAGGCTGTATCCGTGGTAAAACTGGGACCCCGCAGATCGAAAAAATGTGATAATCTATTAGATTGCATGGCGTACGCGCAACCTGGAGACGTAATCAGCGCGGGAAACTACATGCAAGGACAATCTTTGGGGCCTGCTTACCTGTGGCTTGATGCATGGGAATAGTGTCCGGATCTCTGAACATGTGTGATTCGTATTCGGGGAACGATCCACCCACGAACACACCGACGTCCTTGCCGATGATTGTTTGTTTTGGGATACCGGCGTTTTCGAGCGCTTCGAAAGTGCACTCTAGCAGCAAGCGCTGCTGCGGATCCATAGAGATCGCCTCCTTCTCAGTCAAGCTGAAAAAGGGTGCGTCGAAGGCTTGGAGGTCGGTGTTGAGAAAGTGCCCACCCACTGGATTGTGTGAGCCGGCTTTGCCCGGGTTCGGGTGGTAGAAGCTGGCGGTGTTGAAGCGCTCTTTGGGTATCTCCGAATAGCCACTCCGGGCTCGAGCGCATAACTCCCAAAACTCCGCCGGGCTTGCCACATTGCCAGGCAACCGGCAAGACATGCCCACTATGGCGATGGGCTCCATCTTGTCTTTAGGAGGTAGCGGAACAGGGCTCCCGTTCACGCCGTTGCTGCTGCCGTTGACGTGACCGTTGCTAGGTCCATTGGTTTGGCCATTAGTCTGACCAACTCGGTGACCGTTGATGTGCCCGAAGGCTTGCTCATGATGCCCGTTGGTGCCGTTACCATTTCCATTGGTATGTGTAGAGCCATTGGTGAATCCGTTGGTATGTCCATTTGTATGTCCATTCGTATGGCCATTCGTATATCCATTAGTGTAGCCGTTAGTAGGAGCTCTCGAATCCTCGTGCACTCCGTTAGATGTGCTGTATGAACTGCCGTTTGTGGCTGACGGTGCCATGGCTACGGATATCGTTGCGACGGTACTATGATGACCGAACGTTCTCTAAGGAAAGTTGCAGAATGTAAACATCGAGTGAGGATTTGGAGTTTATATTCGTGACTCAAGGGGAACCTTCCGGACGCGTAATATGTCGTACGTCTCCGGGGTACCGGGTGGGAGGGCAGTCTATCATATGTGATTATGGAGCCTGATATTCGGAGGATAGGAAAATCTTTCCACCCTAAGCGCGGAAGTATGGTTGTAACTTTAGGCGAGGAACACTCCCATAGATCTCGTGGCGTATATCGGAAACAACTACACGGAAACGTAGGATCCAATAGTCCCGCTGGTCGTCCTGGACCATTTGTCATCCCTGACTATCACAGCTGTCACTGTGCCGATCATATTGTCAATTTGTCTTAGACATCGTACATTACTTTCTATGGTATCATCGATTCGAGGCCAAGCTCTCGAAAAGAAGCTTATGCAGGGGGCTGACCTGCTGAATATGGACACTTTGAACACGACGACGAAGATGACGACCATAACGGCCTCATCTGTTGGGGGCACCTCCCCGTCGGCCGAACCGTGGATCTGTCACGGACGAACTATCAGGGTCCTCGTACCTTATCGCTAAGACGACATCAAGATGGCACCATCTGGGTACTGACGTGCCCCCTTGGTGATATCAACAGCAGGGTCTTCCACACCTCGAGATACTCAATCTGGAAGCTCTCCTAGCTCTCCTAGGGCTACGGACAATCGAGGCAGCGGGAAGCATTGCCGATCCATTTATCAATAGTGACTATACATGCATCAATGTTAACCGAGTAATAGATTAGAGTGGTTAAGATTGGCAGCGTAAATAAACTTATTCGCAGTTTATCTGCTTGCTTTCCGATGTAAGAAACTCATTTCCGGAAGTTGTTTGAGGTCCCCTTTTGGTTAAGCTAGGCAAAGGTTGAGACATTGACATTATGATACGACAGGGATTGAATTGTGGCGGCAACTCGATAAGGATGCAGCAAAGACTTACTTCGCGTCCCTGGCATATATCAAGGTACGTATTAGCGTACGGGCGATACGTAGTACGCAGTGTAAGATGTAGTGCAGGTAGACTTCAGACGAACTACCACCGTTTACCACCGTAGATAGAGCCCCTGGACCATGCAATATGGATAGATTGTATAGTCCCACCCCGCGCCTTGGCGTCCGGCACTTTGAACTCCATTCGATGGATCGTGACGCGGGTGGGGGCATCACCGATTGGGACCGAGTGGAAGAATACCGCCTCTACTACGTAGTGGGCTGGCTTCAGGGGCCCAATGGTAACGGCCTGGCCTTGACTTGTCGAGTCCTTAACATCCGGACAACGTCAATGTCAATAACCCCTGAACGTGCTATCTCCCTCTTTATCCGGGTGGCGCCGAAGCTATTCCTAAACTATCTGATATAGATATCTCGTCTTTATAAACTTAATCGAAAAGTCCCTAGCGTGTCTCAAGGGAAGAGCCTCAGCTTACCCGTTGTGAGCCTAGACACAGGGGTAGATGTGTACTTTACCCACATGTCATGCAACTTGGTGCAACCTGGTGTGATAGGGAATCCCTTGGTTGTCGTTACATGCCTCCGCATGAAAGCTGCAGCGTATTCTGCCAAGATCTATGTATCTAAAACAGTCTACGGACTTTTTTAAATACACCCCGGGATAAAATTCGGGGTGGCAGGGTCTCAGTATTAAACAAGCATATCAAGTAACTTCTACGTAAACTACTCAATACGTAAGCCTTGACCTGAATGAGTCTTCCTATTCTTCAATACGCGTACTCATCTTACTACATTCCTTGCTTCCCAAGCTTGTTTCTTATGGACGGGAGCCCGCTTAACTCTTCTCTATTTCGGTGTAACTCGGTGCACGGTTCTTAGAAACCAACTCACGCAACTCATCATGAAGTTCTTGTGCCTGCCAGGCGCGTATGGAAGCGCCGATGTAAGTCTCCGCGTTTTTGGTTTTTAAAAACACATTGTCTATGGTGCTAACACGCGGGAAGAAATTCCAAGTTCAACTAGGTACGAGCCACGACATCATGCTGTGTATAGACCGTTCTCGTGAAACTCACTGACGATGTTCATCAGCGCCGCTGGTGAATGAAATGCTATCGGATGGCTCTGCCACATTCCGTTTTGTTGATGCGCCATGCGAAGCCGTGCCTCCGGAGGGTTTCGAAGACTTCTTCGGAAAACCGCCCTACTACCGATTCATCGAGCCTGATGAGAAAGATTCGAAGGACACCGATGTCCTGTCTCGAATTCGAGACTTCCCCGAGTGCGATACTCCCGAAGACACAATGCGAGAACTCATGAAAGAAGGAGTTGCCAGCAGTGTTCTCAGCACGAATCGAGCGATTCAGTACCTCTTCGAAATCTGCGAGAAAGAAGGCCCTTTCGAAGGAATTCTCGGATATTCGGAGGGAGCTACTGTCGCATCGACTTTCCTACTTGCTGAGCAGAAAAGATTCGAAGAGACCGGTAGATTGCCTCAGATCAAGTGTGGCGTATTCTTTGCCGGTTGGCCGCCTCTAGACCCTGCCACCTTCGCCATGGTTCTCTCAGATGAGTCCGATCTCATGATCAATATCCATACCTGTCACATTAGTAAGTTCACGAATTCCAATTCCCGACAATTTGAATATATTAGCTATTAACAGTAAGTCTAGTCGGTTCCCTTGATCCGTATGTTGCGGGCTCAATGGCTCTCTACAACACTTGCGAACCTGATACAGCGTTTATCTTCGACCATGGTAAAGGACATACGCTCCCGAGAGAAAAGGGTGTGATCAAGGAACTCGGGGACGTCATCCGTACCATGATGGAGGAAATGTCAGCATAGATAGGTACCTACATATTAGATGATTGAGTTCGCCGTAGACTATTTTCTTGTGGTCTTCACCCAATTTCTGTACATAAACTTACTGCATGCAGAAAGGGTTCTAGATACAATATAATTACCGATACTTGCATGCTTATTACTACAGAAAACACCATGGCGGCACCGAGCAAATGGGAGATAGTTTAGATTTGGAATATTCCGTGCATGATGTAACTTAACGTTTCGAGGCCACTATTTTGCTTGTGACAAAATTGTGACAAAAGAAAATCGATTTGATATTATATGCATGATACGAGAGATACGATGCAAACTACGTAAACGACAGCCTGCTTTTCCACCACGGGAGTTGTTGGCCCTAAGAATGAGCCAGCGTGTAATATGCCGCGTTAGCTATTGGAAAATGCATGCTGATATTGAAGATGATCGGCAGCTAGGGCTTCTGCTAGGGGGTATGACGATCCCTCCAATACTCCCGAGACCTGTACGCGGATAAGGCACGACAAGGGGGCCCTGCCAATGGGGTATATCGGCTCATTTATTTTAATTGATGCTTAGTATTCTTAGTTCTTACTTAGCGGAGCATGCCTCCGACCAACCCTATCATGTTTTATCCACGACCCCTATGCGCCCTTATGGTAGGGGTAGCTTTTTCGAACTTCATATGGTTTTGTACTTAGTGATTCTATGATATCTTCTTACCCTATGGTTCCGTTTGGTTTTCCTTAATCTCTTAGACGGATTTATCCTTGTCCCAACCATCGGTCGTACATACACACACTTTTCCCTTTCTTGCCAGATCCCCTGTTAGTCATTGCTGTTGTTAGTCTCTCTCTCATACTGCATAGGATCTAGGTCGCGCCTCGCGCATGTGCAACATGGGGCAACATGATGCCGGACTGCCTGAAGCCTCTGAGAACCCACACGATGAGGTCTCCGCCAGTCTCCCGGGCCCGGCTAATCAAGAAACCCCTATAGATGTATTTCACGACGGCATCATGGCTACGGATTTCCCTAGAGTAGATACTTCTTCTTCGATAGAAGAGGGTACCCCGTCACCACCGGCGCCGATGATGAGAGAGACCTCAACCATGGAGCTTCTAGGAGACTCTGCTCCGCATGGTCGAACTGACTCGATGATATCAGGGTCGTCGACAGCAGCCTCATTGACGGAGCATGATGGCTCACGACCTATTAGCCAACATAACTTGATAAATCTGAAGCCGTCGCTATCTTCACTCGTCAAACCACCAGAGGCACAAGAAGGGGGAACTACCCTTTCCACTATCCCATCAGTGTCTCCTGGAAATAGTGTTGCGCCAGTGTCACCAGTCGCCTCTCCAAAACAAGCTGCATCCACTCCTCCAGCAGCCCCCAATGCCAAAGTTACTGCGCTGCCTAAGTCAAAGTTGAAGAAAACCTCTTCAAATTTCATAGTAAGTTTAGCCTTCATAAAAGTTCTATTGGCAATCCTAACTTGAATTTAGAGAATCTTTGGATACTCAACATGGAGCGACAGAGTATTCCTATTCATCTCCGCCGCCGCAGCTATGGGTGCCGGTGTTGCCTTCCCCTTAATGACAATCGTATTTGGTACGTTATCTCGCAATTCAAAAACCATCACATACGATGATGATTACTAATGGCTTAGGTCAACTTGTCGGGGCTATTGCAAGTACGAGGTCTGATTTGAGTGCTGATGGTGCAAGGGCACACTACACTGGTCTCATAAACGAATATTCGTAAGTACTACAAATACTTATATTTGAGTTAAGCTAAATCTAGAATCATATAGCCTCTACATGGTGTACCTCTTTGCGGGTAGATTCGTGCTAGGATACGTCGCTACCGTAAGTCAACAACCCACTCTGAACAAGGGACTTGTCACTCACAACAAGTAAAGTTAGGATTTCGTTCGATGAGTTTACGAATCTCTTCGGCGATGCGATTGGCTTACTTCAAAGCGCTACTCAGCCTACCCGTATCACTCCTAGACACTCAACCCCCTGGCCAAGTCGCTGCTATCATAACATCCACGGCAAATACTCTTCAGAATGGAATATCAGAAAGGCTGGCAGCGATAATCCAAAATGTGGCATTATTTGTTTCGTCAATCATCATAGCTTACACTCGAAGCTGGAAGTTGAGCTTGGTTACTAGCAGCGGCTTGCTTCTAATCACAATAACATATTGTGCTACCATCCCTTTTGTCGTAAAGTGCATGAAGCAAGTCGAGGATGCCAACATAAAAGGGTCTGCAGTCGCAAGCGAAACTTTTGGCTCTATTAGGATGGTGGCTGCATACGGAGCCGAAGTAAAAATGGTAAAAAAGTACAAGGAATGGGTGGATGAAGCGGAGCGCAGAGGTCTTCGACTGTCAAAGATTGTTGCTATTCAGCAAGGCGTTAGTAAGTGCACTACCTAGCCCCCAAGAAAGGCGGTTTACTAACACAGTACCTCAGTCTACTTCAGCGTTTATGCGTCAGTGTCCTCACGTCTAGGCCAATATGGCTATGCCAATATGGATGTGCTAACAGTTCAACAGGACCTTTGCTCTTACTTTCTGGTTCGCCGTTAGGTTGCTCATACGCTTTGAAATTGATACCGTCGGGACATTAATCACGTATGTTTCACTATCTAAAACATTACTGCATGTAGCTGACGTATTCGCAGGGTTTTGATGTGCATTATGATGATAGTTATGGGAATTGGCGGAATTGCAGCGCCAATTTCTGCTGCCGCACGCGCGGCGGGCGCAGCTAGCATTCTCTTCAATGGCATCGATGCGCCAAGTCAAGCCACTGTGGGACTCAAGTACCCTGACGTGTCAGCAACAGGTGACATCGTGCTATGGGGTGTCAACTTCACATATCCAACACGGCCAAAACTGAAGGTTCTCGATGGGCTGAATTTAATTCTACCAGCCGGGAAAAACACAGCCATCGTAGGTCCCTCGGGATCTGGAAAAAGCACGATCGTGGCGCTCATAGAACGATGGTATGAGTTGGACGGGGATGCAGAAGACAACCAAATAGTAAGAAAATGTTGCAATGGCTGACTAAGAATTTCGTTACTAATCCAATCATACAGGTCAAATTCTTTCGCAATGGCTCGGTAACAATAGGGGGCACGAAATTGACCGACATAGATCTTAAATGGTGGAGATCTCAAATCGGTCTCGTCCAACAAGAACCATTTCTTTTCAACTCGACCATTTTCGAAAATGTTTCAAATGGATTGGTAGGAACAGAATGGGAGAATTCCGACATTAGCAAAAAGAGAGAACTGGTAGAACATGCCTGCAAGGAAGCCTTTGCCGACGAGTTCATCTCTCGTCTTCCGGAGGGATACGAGACACACGTAGGAGATGCCGGTATCAAACTCAGCGGCGGTCAACGCCAGAGACTAGCCATCGCTCGAGCTATAGTTAAACAGCCTAAGATCCTGATCCTGGACGAAGCAACAAGTTCGATTGACGTCCGCGGCGAAAAAGTTGTCCAAGCTGCCCTCGATAAGGTCTCCAAGAATCGAACCACGATCATGATAGCTCATCGGCTGTCGACGGTCAAGAAAGCTGATAACATCGTGGTGCTCGCCAAAGGCAAAGTCGTCGAATGGGGAAATCACGAAACTCTCATGGCTAAGGTCGGCGGGCCTTACTGGCTTCTTACTAACTCCCAGAAACTATCGATGGACGACGCCACTTCCATAGACTCCTCCTCCGAGGTCACAGAAGTAGAAAAGAGGACCATGGATATTATGACACTCGACGAGACCAAGGAAGATGCTCGGGATAGTGAAAGTACTGTAGTCGACGAGCCAGTCCACAAACAGAAGGGCGTGGCTCGAAGCTTCGGTGCACTACTCATAGAGCAAAAGCCATTCTGGCCTTGGTATATGGTGATGTTGGCTAGTGCTATAGTTGCTGGTGGTAAGTTCCAGGTCTCTGGGTTTTCAACGATTTGAATTCTACTAATACCTGGCTTAGCAAGTACACCCGTGCAGGCATACATATTTGCAGCGCTCATTGCCTCATTCGCATATTGGGGAGACGTTTTGGTTGCACTAACCAATTTCTGGTGCCTCATGTTCGTCGCGCTCGCATCCGCAGCTGGAGTCGGCTACTTCGCACTCGGATTTTCCTCAACGGTCGTATCTTTCGTACGTCAGGTACAATATCCCTACATGATCGCCTCTAGCTAACTTCTTTAGTACATAACTTCTACCTATCGTCGCGAATACTTCCAAAACATTGTCTCCAAACGAGTGTCCTGGTTTGACGGCGAAGGCCGGTCAATAGGGGCTCTGACAGGAATTGTGGCCAGTGATCCGACCCAGCTGCAACAATTGCTTGGCAACAACATGGCGTTTGCCGCAATATCAATTTTCAGTGTTGTCGGCTGTCTAATCATATCCTTCTACTTCGGATGGAAGCTCACCATTGTCGCATTATCATCCGCAACTCCCCTAGCTGTCGCCGCCGGCTTCTTCCGCATTCGTGTTGAGAAGAGATTCGAGGCCATGAACTTGAAGGTCTTCGCCGAAAGCGCCAAGTTCGCTACCGAGTCAATCGGGGCTATTCGAACAGTAACTGCATTGACACTCGAGGAAGGTATATGCCAAAGATACGAAGAATTGCTACAGACGCATGTGAATAAGGCTTTCAAGCGAGCGCGATTCGCCACATTGGTATTTTCAGCAAGTGACAGTCTGCCATTTTTGTGCATGGCTTTCGTTCTATGGTACGTTTTCACATAAGCTGAACATATCTAGATCCCAACTTATAATTCTACAGGTATGGAGGCAGTCTGCTTGTAAAGGGGGAGTACCAGACGTTTAATTATTGTAAGTCATCTAGAATTTCTTGATCTAGATATGAGCTAATACTTCTATTAAGTGGTTGTATATATTGCCGTGGTGCAGGTAAGGAAACCCGGGAACTTCACGAGGAATCCGAATCGGATAACTAAACGAAATGATCTAGGGTGCCACAGGAGCAGGCCAATGGCTCAGCTTCGGACCTAGTAAGTCTTGAACGACAACGCGCGTCCCAGAGGAAATACTGATATTTTGGCAGATATTGCGCAAGCAACAATAGCTGCAAACAGAATTCAGGCTATGAGACAGAAAGACGAGGATGACGGGGGTATCACCCTAGACGAACCACTTGACGAGGAAAAGCGAGGTGTCAAGATCGAATTACGAGATGTTTGGTTTCAATATCCGACACGCGACGCCCCTGTATTGAATGGGTTGACCATGACTGTAAGTGCACCGCCCACCGGGAAACGTCGTATTTACTAACTTGCCAAGATTGAAAAAGGGCAATTTGCTGCCATCGTCGGCCCGTCTGGTAAGTCCTGTCGACAATAACGTGTGATTATAAAACTGATGTCATTTAGGCTGTGGAAAAACTAGTGTTATTTCCTTATTAGAAAGGTCAGTCTGTTCCATATCCCCTTAGTGAATTGTCAAAGCTCATAGTTCCATGTAGATTCTACAGTGTCAAAAACGGAGTCATCACATACAATGACATTGATATCGATACTATCGATCTAAGAGACTACCGGAAAACAATTTCTCTGGTCGCCCAGGAGCCATCCTTGTTCAACGGCACTATCCGAGAGAATATCCTTCTCGGAGTGGATCCGGACACTATCTCGGATGAGGAACTGGAACAGGTCTGTCGTGATGCCGAAATCCACGAGTTCGTAAGCTCGCTCCCGGAAGGCTATAATACGAAAGTGGGCATCAGAGGTGTATTATTATCCGGTGGACAAAAGCAGCGGATATCGATTGCTCGAGCCCTTGTCAGAAATCCACGACTCCTACTCCTCGATGAAGCTACTTCCAACCTTGACTCAGAGACCGAGAAGCTCGTACAGGATGTCTTTGAAAGGACGAAGAAGAGCAGAACCATGATAGTGGTCGCCCATCGGCTTGCAACCATTCAGAACGCCGACATTATCTTCGTAGTCGGCGACGGGCAAGTTCTAGAAACCGGCACGCATACTACCCTTCTCCAGAAGAGAGGTGTATATCATAGCATGGTACGTCTGCCCAGACCCTACTGAACTACAACTACTACTGTATGACATGCTAATTAATCTACGATATAGTGTCAAGCGCAGGCCCTGGACCGATAAATTGGTACACGTTATTTATTAAGCTTAGACAGGTCTTGGTCATGACTACATGATGGGCTCCTGTAATGTCGGTAATGCAGAGATCAGGACATGCAAATTAATTCGATGCGTCGCTAGGTAGATAGATAATAAGGAATACATACACGTTGTCCAATTTGCAATTAACCATTCGCAATTCTCCCACCCGAGCGCGACATGTGCGTACCAGGTCTGTAGGTGTAGTCATCAAGGACTAAACCCTACGATGCAACGTCGAGATAGAGTACCGCCTAGGTACGCAGCGTTGCAATATGATCAGTCAAGGATCGGCAATGCTCTCGGCACTCTAAAGCTAATCGGGCATGCCGAATCCTTTTTCGTCTTCGACAGCGTCGATTTTTGATTTCCAGGGTCCGTTGTATTCACCCCCCCTGAATTCAGGATAAATACTACATGTGCATGGTACACCATCCCGTTCCTGATCCTTCCCGTGTGGCAGCTTACGGCCAGATAACGCAACCTTATCTTCCGCTCCTACGTAGACGTACCTTCTTTCCTACTATGTATGTTGACATAGGGGTCCATATGCAAGAGCTCCGCAACACGGCCGAGGGAGTGTACCTACCACCTAACTCATCCAGTTCCCGCGATGCCCCGGTTCGTACCCAGGTAAGCAAAAGCATGCCAAAGTCTGGACAGCTCTATCTTCGAGCTTGCGTAATCCCATCGTGCGCCAGCGCTTCGGGACCGGGTCTCAGACGGTAAGACATTTACGGAAAACTTCAAGTTTTGAAACAGTATAGCAGGTCATTTGAGACTATCTAGAGCAATACCGTTCAGTTTTTGCACCACCATTCCATCTACCATTGATACACTCACACCCCGTTCCACCGGTGGGTTAGGGTTGATAGATGCACGAGGGAAATCAGTAAGAGCTTCCCTTCTTGCTCTAAACTAGGTATCGGGACGGACATAAGGGTTGATCAAAAGCATGTGATTATAGGTGGCGTGTTATGATTACACCTGTCTGGGTCTGAATCAGGGGAAAGTGAGAATGGTAAGACCTTTTCTTATTTGCAATTAGGCTAGTGAATATTTGAAGCTCTCATCACCGTCATCCCTTCTCGAATTGCTATACATCATATGCGAAGGGAGTTTCAATATGTTGCGACTCATCGCTATGTGAAAACCTGTGTATGTCATCTATCGAGATATGTCAAGATGCAAGCTACGAGTTCTATGCGAGTTTATCGTACTGTGTACGATTGCGAATGATCTTCGATACTAGCTTCACAGATACGAAAAGAAATCTGTGTGGGGGTCGAGTGGACCGACCCAAAGGCCAGGTCCGGAAGCGTTCGATGAACTGGTTTTACGATATGTGGAACGACCAAATTCCTGGAAAGCTATGCCCAATTTGAACCTCCAAATGTCAAGAAAGGAATGTAGTATGAACATCATCTAGTCGAGAAGGCAAGAGATATCAGATTTGACATCTTGGTCTTAGTATGTGTATTTACAGTATGAACTCCGAGGGTTAAGCTTTATATCGTGATACTGCATGCGATGCTGCCAAAAAGGTTACATGGCATTATCAGTGTTAACGGAAGCATGGTACTGGAATCTAGAATCTATTCTTACAATGAATCCGCGAAGAACCAGGAGTTGTGGGGTACCTAAGACTATGTTGGAGCGCAGTAAAACGCGTCATCGACTTGTTACGCGTCACCAATATTGATATCCTACAGATAGGAATTGCTGTGTTTTTTAGCGCCAAGGTTGTTGCGTGACTCCGATAATAACCTGCCCACGATAATGCAAGTAACACATTCCGAGTTTGGTTCAGTGTGGCTCAGCATCGTTCCTGTGTCTCTTGTCACAATCATATGTACCTGGCGTCTAAGAGCGGAAATGCGTCGTCATCATTCTTCATTCGCTAGCTAATGAGCACTGCAGGTCTCATACTTTACAGGAGCTTAAGTTCCGATCTGGCAGGTCTATTGAAAGAGATCATTCACTAACATCTGATGTGCGGTGTTCCCACGATATTCGCGACGTTACTTTTTTGGGCAACTTTCTCATTCGTCATGGGGCCTTTTTGGAGGATCAGACGAGCGGCTGGTATTGACGGGACTTACAATTTCTCGGGTATCAAAAGGCGAAATTAAACAGTGGAGAGGGAAAGAAAGGGGGCGGTGGGAGAAGATTGCTGAAGCCGCGAAGTCGCGAAGCCGCCCTTGACGCAGAAGAACACAAGTTCCCTTACTTTTATGGATCAGGTCAAGATTAACCATCTAGATTCCTATGAATTTTCTCTTTCTTTCATTACCTACCTTCTAACATGCTAATAGTCAACAGAAACCTCCTTGATCATTACCTACTTGGGTAGGTAGGTATCGAACCCCTGACTTACCTAGGTAGTCAGTCCCTAAAACCAGTGTTGTTTCCTTAGATAGTAGTTTCACGACGAAACAAGGCGATTTACTTAATAGTTAGTTACTTAATTATAGAGTAATTTATAGAAGTCTTCAATGTCAGATACGCCTAACAGATCGTGAGTAGGTATTGTAGAACTTTACTAAGGCTGGCATTATAGTCGTATAAAACGAAACGGAATTTTTAGGCCAGGAAAATCTCAAAGTAATTACCTAACTAGTACCTATATATATGTTTAGGACCTTTGTAGGCAACTTATGTACCTAAGGTAGTTGTTACCTTTAGGTTATGAGACTCTGAACATCAGTAATTCCAGAAGCCCCTTAATGGCCCCTTTTTCTTCTCCTTTTTTGCCAGACCCACTTAAGAATGAAAGGAAATATAATAATATACTCAAATATGTGTCTACCGACATAGAAACGGATCCTATTGAGCTATGTACGGTATTTAGAAAGGAAATAATAAGTCGTGTCTAAAAAGTTACAAATAATTCAAGAGATGTTTATAATAGTTGATATTATTCAAAGATAAATAACCCCTATCCTAAGCTTCATCAAGATTAATCCTACCTACCCGTCCCTTCTCCTTTTCGTAAGACAATAACGAGACTTTCTATATAGTGATTTTTATCTTGTCCCGAAATATAAAACATGTAATGTTAAGGTAAATGAATCGCATTTCGGGCTTCGTAAATTCCAAACCAACTATAATGGCATGAACGGCAAAGTACTAACTAAAATACAGTTGGATGTTATTGAAAAACCCCCATCCTTTTTTTCGAGGTTTAAATTCTGCTGTATTAGATATATCTAACTTGTCTAAGGGTGCCTGGGTGAGTTTTGAAACTAAAATAAACAACCGCCCATCAAGGGGTTATATGAAGTTATACGTGGATAGGGGTAGGTACCTACCTAGGTAGACATCCAATTCATCTTGTATAGGTGCCTGCGGATGTGTATATTAATAACTCTATTTTGAACTGCCATATAACTCTATATCGGACAATGTTGCGCGGCAACCGGTATAGTTGCTAGTACTTAAGGTTGGCTCGCCAGGTTGAACCTTAATACGATTAAGTTTCCCTTTTCATGTTTCTTAAGATTGTTTATGCAACAAAGAAGTCACAGTCGCATAGAAGTAGTCGCCCTCGAATTATCTAACCGTAAACGCTGACTATGAAATGTGTCATGTCTAGCAAGAATGAGGCTATCGAGATTCATCAGTCTCTACCTGGGTACATATCTTAGTAACAAAGTCCACAATGTCATCGACTCCCTCTGGCTCATTGATCCAATGCCCTCCATCTTGGTACTCGTGGAAATTAACCTCAAGGTTCAGATTGTGAAGAATATCCCGCATTTGTTTCCCATTCTGTATGGGGACAACTTCGTCGTCCTCTGCATGCCCTAGAAACACAGGTGTCGGCTTAATAGCTACTGGATCGACTCTTTTAACATCAGGCTGGCTTAGGTAGGCGTCCTGTAACGCATTAAATAGCGCGGTTTCGTCCTGTTTCGGTGCGATTAGGCTGTTCGCAACGCCATTTAAAGGCATCCAGCTACAGAGACCGATTAAACCAGCGAGCCCTTGACCGTCGGAGAAGAATGTGGCCAGGGCAGTAGCGAACCCTTGACTTATACCGCCAAGGAAGATATTCTGGCGAGGAACAAGTTTTTCTTCCTGTCGTATTACCTCAAGGATAGCACCGACACTCATTTGCAGCCCTTCTTTTTGTAGCTCAGCCTGCTCTTCTGGGTTCTCAACGGACCACATGTCAAACCATTGAGACATCGCACCCCCGAATCGCGCTGATGGCAGAACCGGAGCTAAAGGGAAGACCCATCTGACATTTAGGAGACGATCCAGCAGGGTTCGTGGTTGTCCAACAGGGATTGAAGCCTCGCTTTCGAAGAATTCGCCGGCAAACTCTTCGCATTCACTATCTCGGCCATGAAGGAAAATAATTGTATGAGTATGATTATTGGGGTCCTGTGGACCTGCAACATAGGTGTTCTGAGACATTTTCGTATTGTCGAAAGGCAGTGCTTGTAACAAATGGTAAGTGGTGATTGCTTGTAAGACTAGCGAGTGGTGTTTACTTGTTAGAAATGGCGAATGGTAATTGTTAAAAAAGAAAATCAGCGTCGCTCACCTTGTTTTATACTACCTAAGTAATAATAAATAGGCAGTGGCTAATAGGTTTGGAGCTCCGATTATCGCGAGAACTTAAGTTAAACCAAGTAGGTATCCACAAACAACTTTCTTGCCAAAAAGTTTACCTACAAACTCCCTAATCTACCTACCTCTTCACATTATGAGTCGCGTATGACGTGAAAGACGCCAGCTTAAAATCCCTAAACTGTGAATATTGGAGGTTTCTACGCCACAGAAATAGGTTGAGGCGTGGTGATACAATTGCAGCTCCCCAGAACTCGCTTCCGTAATCAGTCGTTTGGTCTGCATCTAGGTATCTATAGCACTGGCATCTTCCCTTGGCCAGATTCTTCCCTTCCAACTCCCTTCTTGCATTTCTTGTCCTCGCGCAATACTCATGCCTCAGTATTCGAGCCCAGCACAGAATACGGTCGCTTAGCATCCACGCCCTTCTCGCGCCCACTAGTCGACCCGGCGTTCGCCGCCCCCGCAAGAGTAAACTTCTGCTCCGCAGCCCTTCCCGGGTCGGCCTTAGTTCCGAACTGCGAGAAACTGGCGTTCTTCGACTTGTCTTCGGTGCCGATGCTGTCGTCCTCCTTCAGATTCTTGCCATGCGGACCTCCCTGACTCTTAATGTACTGGCTCTGAACATAAGACGGTGCTATCCCGGCAGCTCTGCTACCCGGTCCCGATGGCTTGCTATCAAAACCGGAAGCACTTTGGTGGACACCGCCCTCGTGCGGCTTTGGGACGGATCCACGTATTAGGTCTTCCTGATGATAGTCCTCGGGTGCGACCTGGTTGCTCTGGCGGAAAGACTGAGACTCTGCGGCGAGAGAGTCTTCCGCTATGAAACCAGGACCCTCGTTGGTAACGGGTGCATTTCGTCCGTCAGTGACCTTAGTTCCTTCACTGGGAGCTTTACTAGACATAGTAGTTGGCTTAGTCGAATGCGACTTATCGGTTAAAAGTTGGTGAAAAATGATGGGTGGTTATAGGACTTCCTGTAGATAACGAGGTTCCAAGTCAGATTTGAAGAGTTAACTTGTATGGGAAGAGACACAATGGAAATGGGTAGTTTTAGGATGTTTTTCTTTCATAAATGTCGTATGGTAAGGGGTAGATAGGAGAAGCTTCTAGTACTGACGTCATATGTAGTACAGCGTCAGAGCTGTACGACCATGACCTCATTCATTCTGTACCTGAGATTGAATTCAAAAAAATGTAGGCATAATTGATAATGATATGGGTAATTTTGTGGAGAGTTGTTGCTTGGTGTCGTTCGTTGCGTTGCGACCGCTACTGAAGATGAGCTTTGTGTCCGGGCGCCAATGTTAATTCGAGCCTAAGAAACTTTCAAGCACATATATTCGTCTATATACATACTCTACTGATACCCAAGTGCTTAGGTTAGGTAGGTATGGTGTTTCCATTATATAGCCTCATCCTACTTTGTGTGGTTTAAACCCACGTCGAAATGCTAATATCAGCATTGGAATGGAGAGGGCAGTTCACCAGCTATCGAAGCCTGTCGTAATGAATATATAGTGGCGTACATCCCGCCAACACATATGAACGCGCCGGCACATACTGTAAGTACGCAGAGGATAAACATAATAGGTCTCTTAGACCATCCGGTATATCCCCCCTTAAAGTGGTAGGTATCATGTAACCAGAACGCTCCAGCAAGGCCGTAAGTATCTAAACGACAAGAGTCAGTGATTCATTCTTTTAATAAGTTTAGGGACACACATATATCTTAGAAAGGACAGCTTATAAACGAGACTAGTTAAGATATTGCAATCTGCGAAACAGATCTAAAGGGGTAGGTTCATTCGAGAGGCTACTTACACCAAGCAGCGAACATGGAAGCAGTAATACCGACCAAGTAGTTGAAAATTGGGATCCCAACTGCGAATAGGAATGCCACAACGTTAGCTAGAAGGATGAGGAAAGTCCAAGTACCCCATCCAACGAGCGTATGCGAGTGAATATGGCGACTGCGTCTGAAGAGACGCACAAAGACGAGTTTTGCGGCGGTATGAATGTTAATACTAGCCGCGATGAAGAAATTCGGTATGGCGAGCCCAAACGAGATCTTGGACCATAGCGGGCTCAAGCTTAGAAAACTCGGACTGGAGACTCCTTGACCAATATACCAATAACTCACGACCGCGAATGTGATGTAAAGAGTGGTCGCCACGATTTGAAGCGTCCAGGCTGCTTTCATCGCGTCTTGCGGATGCTTCATTTCTGATATGAGGATGAAGAACATGAAATGGCCAGCGTAGGCGAATACAGGGTTCGTGATGCTGATAAAGGCCGTCACAAAATCACTTGCCCTTGTGATCACTATATCTCCCGGGTTGACGGGGACAGCTCCGGCGCCAGCCATAGCCACGAGTCCTGCGATTACGATTGATGCGCCACCGGCGACGCAGAGAATGCTTAGATGGTCCATGGTTCGAGGAAAACTGCAAATAGCTACAGCAATAGAAAATATGCCAGAAAAAGCAACTGCGCAAAGTTTTCCTTCCGAGAGGACTGTAAGTGCTAGCTGGCCAGTAAGGATCTGTGACCCTGAGGCACAAACAGCGAAGATGACCGTTCCTCCACCTAATATCTCTCTGCCAATAGGTCCAAACAAGATATATCCAGCGTCACCCATGTTGTGCACTATATCAATTTCATCAGCCAAGTTTCGATTGCCCGGGGAAATATAAACTGTACCTACCTTCGGGGTGCCGCAGCTTGAATTCGATGAGCAACCAGGCCGTGAAGGTGGCGAAAACGCCTAAGAACGCGGTGACGATGACGCCGGGGACTATACCAACTGCATCAAGAGAACTCGGCAGACTAAGCATACCGTTTGACACAATCTCCGTGATCATCAGGACCGCAACGAATGGCCAAGTCATCGTCTTGTACTTGATGTCATGGCTTCCTTCCTCCCCAAAGACATCATCTGGAAGTCCAGGACCAGTGAACCCTATTTCGCGATCTCCTTCAACTAAACGGTTTCTGTCGACACCATCTACCTTCTCATGCGAGAGCCCTTCTGGGTGATAAGTGTTGTTTGACATCGTACTGCACCGCGAGCTTGAGGTGGTATGTGTAAGCGACACCCTTATCTTACCGCTCACCGTGGCCGACCGTCCTCCTCGCCGTTGACGAGATGCCTAACAGTACCTACTTAGGTGAGGGAAATAACGAATCTACACAGACCAGGCAAGGTGAGACATATATTAAGATGGTCTCGCTTACACTTAGTTAATGCCAGACATGAGAAAAAACTATTGATATTTATATCAATTGATCCTCATGCTTCCCCGCAGCATTTTTAGAGACAACGTTATCGACCACCCCCTAAGCGACTTACATATAATACGTAGGTAGTATAGTGAGATAAGCCTCTCATCTTTACCTTCTAGTAAGCACCTATTGTAGGTATGGTGGGGCATCAGTCCTCGATTACTGGCCATGTTTAGGTCTGCGATAAGAGCTAGGCTACCCCCAGGAAGACAGGGATCGGGGTAGGTTTAGACCCATTATCCCCATCCGGAAATAAAAACGTTCAATTTGAGCTCGGATTGGACCTTGTCGACCTGGCCATCGATGATCAAGTTTCAAGCTTTCCTAGACGCTAAGAGCTAGGCAGTTAGATACGGCATCTAGGTAATAGTTTATAACAACGACTTGCTAATTCAAGGACAATCTAAATACCTAGGTTTTGAGATTTAGATGTTGTAGGCTGGTAGGTAGATATATTTGAAGATGGATGCTCGTCAAGAAAGTGGATTGGAGAATAGGTACCTATCAAAGGTTTTTTTCTTGGTGAAATGAAGAAAACAAGTCAATTCTCCGTGTTCTCTGAATTTGAGACATTGAGGTGGTATCGGACTGATGTTTGCTCACGAGAGTGCACTATCACAAGCCTCAAATGATGTTAGTATTTGACTGAAAATAAAATAAAATAAGAATTGAACTGGAGTTAACCTACCTAAGGTACCTCTTCGTAATAGGTGATCATTACCAAAGACTTTGAATAACGTTAGGTATGTTTGGAATGCTCTTTAGGAGGATACTTCTAGGTACCTAGGCACAGGTAGGAGAACTAAACAGAACATCCAACTGTATAATTCTGGAGATTGATTAAGTCTGTGTCAATAATGATGGAATATATTGAATTTGAAAAGCAGCAGTTGTTTGCTACTATTTTATATTTCGTATTTCCAATGAAATGAACAACGGAATTGCAGTTTTTTTTAAAAAAAATTATTATGTGTGCCTTTACAAGAAAAAAGCAAAAGTCGTTTGACCCCAGATAAAGAGTCGCCATTAATATAGTAGGGAGCACCTGCAATAACTGAGTCAAATGCTGCCGGATACTATCGGCCTTGATCTCTTAGCAGCGAGCCAATAATAGTGCAGTAAAAGGTCATAAACGATCCCCAATTAGTGCGGGGTGTAGTGGGACATGACATGGATTGAAGCACCAATTCTTCAGTTGCTTCTCCAATCAATCGCCAGCTATTGTCACTAAGCCGATGTCGCCCAAGATTTTAATTTTTTTATTCTGGACTCACCGAGAATTACGGTGAAATTGTGCGACTTCCTCACACTTTTGTCCGAAGTTGTCTAGTTGCTCCTTAGCACTAGATTTGGCTATTGGAAAGCTCTTCTTAACAATTGACCTCAATTAAGTTGTGGAAGAGCGTCTGTCAACTAACGACTGGCTTCGACCCCTCATCCAAGCTCAGTATGGCATTTCATACTCTCCTTCGAGCTAGGGCTCCCACAGCTCTGGCTCGAAGCGCTCTTGCGCCATCGAGACAATATACGTATGTCTGCGTACAACAAGTTGCGACCCGATCTTAATTAAGAACCTAGCTGACTCCTTTGACTATCCAGTCGCCTTTTAAGCACAACACCTTGCCGCCGCTCCAATGACTCCGATCTTAACAAAGTTTCCCGCAACATCACACAACCCAAAGCGCAAGGCGCATCACAAGCTATGCTCTACGCGACAGGTCTCCAGGATGAGGACTTGGCGAAGGCGCAGGTGGGCATCTCATCAGTTTGGTACGAAGGCAACCCGTGTAATATGCACTTGATGGACTTATCGGCTGTGGTAAAAGAATCTGTCAAGCGTGCCGGACTTATTCCTTATCGATTTAACACAATTGGCGTGTCGGATGGTATATCTATGGGCACGACGGGTATGCGATATTCTCTACAAAGTAGAGAGATTATTGCCGACAGTATCGAGACCGTTATGCAGGGCCAATGGTATGATGCGAACATCTCGTTACCCGGTTGCGACAAGAATATGCCTGGTGTCTTAATAGCTATGGGTCGAGTGAACCGACCTAGTATTATGGTCTATGGTGGAACCATTAAGCCGGGCTGCAGCATGGCCGGTGCGCCAATCGATATCGTCAGCGCTTTCCAGGCATATGGCCAGTACATTTCAGGGGAGATCACGGAGAAGCAGCGCTATGATATCATCCGACACGCATGTCCCGGAAAGGGCGCATGTGGTGGCATGTATACGGCGAACACAATGGCCTCGGCTATCGAAACTCTAGGTATGACCTTACCAGGAAGCAGTAGCAGTCCTGCTGAAGACCCGAGTAAGATCAAGGAATGCGAAAATATTGGTGAAGCAATTAAGAATATTATGAAGGAGGACATCCGCCCACGAGATATCATGACGAGGGAAGCCTTCGAAGAAGCTATGGTAGTGGTCAACATTCTCGGAGGCAGCACAAACGCCGTACTCCACTTGATCGCCATCGCCGACGCCGTAGGCATCAAGCTTACCGTTGACGACTTCCAAGCCGTATCCGACAGAACACCCTTCCTAGCCGACCTGAAGCCCTCGGGTAAGTATGTGATGGAAGACATGCACAAGATCGGCGGCACACCCGCGCTTCTCAAGTACCTCATCGGCCAGGGCATCATCAAAGGCAAGGGCGTCACCGTGACTGGTAAGACAATAAAGGAGAACGTCGAATCCTGGCCCTCTTTCCCCAACGACCAGAAGATCATCCGACCATTCTCCAACCCCATCAAGCCAACAGGCCACATCCAGATTCTGCGCGGCTCGCTTTCGCCCGGCGGCTCTGTCGGCAAGATCACGGGTAAGGAGGGTCTCGTATTCACGGGTAAGGCGCGATGCTACGACCAAGAAGACGACTTCATCGCGTCGCTCGAGCGCGGCGAGATCAAGAAGGGCGAGAAGACAGTCGTCATCATCCGGTACGAGGGTCCCAAGGGCGGGCCCGGCATGCCGGAGATGCTGAAACCGTCGTCCGCTATCATGGGATACGGACTCGGCAATGACGTCGCGTTGCTCACCGACGGCCGGTTCTCGGGTGGCAGCCACGGCTTCCTAATCGGTCACATTACGCCCGAGGCTCGGGAGGGTGGCCCGATCGGTCTCGTACGGGACGGGGACGTAGTCACTATCGATGCGGAGAAGCGCGTCATCGACGCCGACGTCAGCGACGAGGAGATGGCGCGGAGAAAGAAGGAGTGGACGCCGCCGCCAGCGCGATACTCCCAGGGCACGCTTACCAAGTACGCGGCGCTCGTCAGCGACGCGAGTCACGGCTGCGTTACTACGGGGGTGAGTGAATAGATCACGGACGTAGACTGTGTAGGTGCGTATTATAAAATAGGAATTTGGGTAAAAGTGTATTTATCGGTCTTCGATTCTATCTCGCGCGGAGAGGTGGGTCTGGGTTTTTCTGGTCCGGAAAAAAAGGAGGTGCCCTTTATTCCATCCGCTCTAATTTGAAGGCAGCAATAAAAAAAATATCAAAGTTCAAATTCGGATGTTCCGGAAAAGCCTTGCCTGGGCTTTTAGAGGTGTGATCTAAGTATGGCAAGAGTGAGTAACTTATAAGATCCCGATCGTTGAGATTGAGATCAATGAGAACGGGGTAGATGGCACACTTTCTTATTCCTTCATATCTGACATATCCCCTACCTAAATAGGTAGGTACCTAACGTATCATATCGTACTTCATACCCGCACCATTCATCACCACCCCTTTCCCATCGGACTAGTCCTTCGCACCTCTAGACTTGAAGCCGCTCCGCCCCTTCTCTCCTTTTCTCTCGATAAACAACGCGAGGGGAAAAATCAATGCATGCTCCACCCACAAATGCACAAGGATGACGTTAGACAACGCCGGCAAGCAAACAACCCCGACGTCATCGAAGCCGTCTTCTTTTCTTTTCAGATAACAACATCTAACCCCAATCTAATCCAAACCATAGGTCGGGGTTATTTCCTGCCCTTGTTCCAGGCCTCGATAAACGCCGCCTTGTCCCGCAGCGTCAGGCCGACCCTCTTGTTCCTCGCCAGGCGCGCGAGCGCCTCGGCAATCTTGTCGAGGAGCGCCTGCTCCTCGCCCGTCAGGCGCTCGCCGTCGACCTCGTCGCCGCCGCCGCAGTCGTCCGCCGGCGTGTCCCCGTTCGTCGCGGCCCCCGAGTCGTTCGCCACGCCCTCGGCGATGCGCACGCGGATCAGGTGCGTGGGGCGGCTCAGCAGGTTCCACAGGAAGGAGCCGTAGGCGCCGGGCACGGGGGTCGTGATGTCGGGCGGCGTGTACCGCATGCTGACGGGGAAGATGTGCGCGTCGGCCGGCGCCGACAGCAGCGACGGCGAGAACGGCAGCACGCCCTTGCCGTTCGTCGTGCTCATCTCCGGGAACACGGCCACGACGCGGTGCGGGTTCTGCTCCACGAGCGCGCGCAGCGTCGTCAAGTTGCTGTTTGAGCGGGGAGAGAGGGTCGGCGGCGCGAGGGCGAGCAGGATGGCGCGAAATAGGGACACGCGCTGCACCTTGCGGGTGCCCGGGTACGAGATCGTGAATATGGGGTCGAAGATGGCGGCGAGGTACAGCGCGTCGATGGGGCTCGTGAACTGCGCCGCGATGATCGAGCGCCGCGCGTTGCCCGGGAACCGCGAGCTGGGTTGTTGGGACAGCGACCCGCGCTTCACGCCGTCGAGCTGCAGGTCTACCCACCAGATCCCCGGTATGCCGAGCAGCGTCCACAAGAGTAGCTTGCGGGCGACCTGGGGAATGAGGAAGGAGGGTAGGTGGTCGAGGAAGAGGAAGAAGAAGGCGCTGTACGAGAGGAAGAACGGCAGCCGGAAGAGGAAGATGGCGCCGTGGAGGAGCGTGGAGACGGCCGAGGTGGGCGTCGTGGAGGGGATGAAGGGCGAGATACCGGAGCCCCGGTCTCGAAATTGGCTGTATTTCTCCATGGTACGGAGGATATGGATGTTTGCTATAGCTAGAGGATGTCGAGTCGTGTGCTGACAGCTATGGATTAGCTAGGTAGACAAAATCCGCCTAAGCCCTAAGACTACCGAGACATCAAGTTAATATGGCGTAGAAGATTGTCGTTGGACGGGAACGGTAAGGGGCGCCAACGCAAAGAGGAGTCTTAGATAAGGGTTAGTTAGATGATGGTACGCTATGTAAGAAAAGAATAATCCTGTGGGATTTTGGAACCTGTCACAATTGAAGAATAGTATGGGTTTGGATTTAGATGATTCGATTCGATGGCGTCAAAAGGTTGGTTTGGCATGTGAAGGACACTTTTTAAAACTGGCCTAGCCTTACGTTGACTTTACGCTTGAACTTTTTTGGCAGAAATGGGTTGCCAAGCTCGGACCAAGTTATGAAAGTGCAAAGTCAATCTTTGTCCCACAGGGTGCTCCATAAAATCTCCAAACTTTCCCCAAATCGTCTTGGTGGTCTTGATAGGGCGGAATAAAGTGATTGTTGCCGGGTCAACATCGCCAAGTAATCAAAGCAAGGTTAGGTAATGCAAAATGGATAACGGTAAACTTGCACAATTCCAAACATTAATACCTAGTGCTACCTTAGGTACACACAACCTTATTCATCTGCCATCTGCCATCAACGCCAACGCCGCAACCGTTGTCAACGTCGCTTTCGTCGCTTTCGTCACTTGATGGAAGAATAGTGTAACCTCGAAAATCCGAGTATCCCTCGGGTTTGAATGTTATTAGTCTTTAAGCCTATCGCGTGCTATCGCTATTTTATAGCTTGATTTACTATTTGTTTCTTCGAGTACCCAAAGTTTACCCGCGCCTCGAGAATCACGATGATGGAGGGAGAGAACGCGGTACGTCGTCGAACCAATGCGTTGAACCGACGGCACCCCTTTTACATATATCGGTCATTCACGACTATAACTAACTACGATCGCAGCAACATCGAACGACCGGCCTTCAAAAGCCGATGACACGAATCCCTCAATTCTCGACGTCTGTCTCCAACAGCAGCGGTCTGCACGAGATGACTAACTCTCAGACCAATATGCGCCAACCCGCATCATCGATACCCGCTGCAAATGGCTTGAAGCGCGGCGTGCCGACACCAGGTGCGAACGATCAATTCGTCGATTCCAATATCCTTTACTCACAGCGACGAGATGTAGCCGTACAATCTGATGCGAAGCGGGTTCCTCTATCTAAGAGGGCCGGCGAATTCCCAGATAGACCTATTGCTTCAAATTCCCAGCTCACTTCACAGAACGTCAGGGGCGTGTCTTTAAGAGATACCGTAAGTAGATTTCGCGTTTGGATACCCCGTTTTCGAATATTCGATACCGCTCTCAACCTCGACCCGAATCTTCGTTGCGATGTTTACTGCGCCGTTGTATAGGAGGTATTTCTATGCCTTTGTTTATGCATCTCCAAGACATGAGAATCTTCCTGAATGCATGCATCGACGACCATAAAGGATACAAAGTTTCCCCTCGTTCGAGCCGAGTTTGTCTTTTTCCCCTCGTCTTGTAATAGGCTCAAATATCGGCGATGATTATATCTATTCGTTACCGTCTTACTATCTTGCAAGCTATTCGGTATATTAACATTTATGATGAACAGGCGAGACCCGGCCCTCCAGGTTCCCGACACACTTCCAACAGCAGTTATGGATCCAGTAACAGTAACTACGCCATGAGCGTAGGCCCTGGTACCCGTCCTGCCTCCCGCACACGCATCGGACACAACCGAGCACGGTCGACTACTAGAGTTGGACGACCCGCGACATCTATGGGCACGCGCGAGGAAGTACCACAGGGCAATAATGGTATAGTGCCCCCATCTACGCCTAAAACTCTTGCATACAGATCAAGTTTCACCACACTGCGCAATAAGAAGCCGCGGAAATACCATTCCGTCCAAGACATGGCAGGGGCAACTTATAAACAACCTCTTCCAGCATCTAGAGAAGCCTCTATCAGCAGCCAATTCCAGGCGCTGTCGCTCAACGATAAGAATAGACACGAACAAGGATTTCAAGCGAATTCCAGCAACCTGAGTATGCCTCCTCCGCCTACATCCTTCATCCCTGTCTTTAGACAGAAGGAGGGTGGCGGTGCAGGCCAGTGTGAAGTGAACACTGAAGATACCCAGATGGACTTAGTAGTCCCTACGACTCCGGGTAATCGACTACTGCTCAGCGTTGAAAAGAGCATCGCCGCTCTTAAGAAGACCCCAATACCACTCATGACTCCCTCACCTACAAAAGGGCCATATTTATCCAAGTTTTCTAACACAACAGGGTTTGTAGTCTCGGAGATCGCAGAGAAAATCCTTTCAATGGACACCGAGTTCCAACGGCTCAAAGAGTTCATGAACAGTACTGAGAAAAACAGCGTTAATGTGAAAGAAGAGCTCGAGATGGCCAAGAAACGAGGTAAGATGCGGCACTTGTCGTGTTGATGTAGGATTTATTGGGTACTAAAGCATAACAGTGACGAGCCTAGAGGATCAACGATCCGACTTACAAGCAGAGAGATCCAAGCTCACGGACAGCTTAGCTGATGCTGAGCGTCAAGTTCGCAACCTGAATTTTGATATTCAGGACCAGAAGAGGCGCCATGAGAAGTATTGCGAAGATCTAATCTCAGACCATGACAGGCTGATGAGAGCCAAAGTCGATGATTATGAACGTGAAATGGACAAGGCAATCAAGCTTCAACAGGAATTTGAGGACAAGTGCGGCGCCAATGCCGAAGCACGTCTAGAAAATCTATCTCATGAGAATAAGGAGCTTCGTAGTAATCTCGAGTTCCAGAAACGAGATCATGAACGCGAACTTCACCGACTAAATATGGATATCGAAAGACAATCTCTTCGAATGATAGAGGTTGAGGATGGGTTGAAAAAATCGGAAGAGGGCCAGAGAATCCTTCAAGCCCATATTGATGAGAATCTCAAGACGATCGATCGGTTAAGGAAGAGAGCCGAAGATGCCGAAGAAAGTCTCTCCAAAGACAAAGGTCATCTAGGCGGACAGATCAGTCTTCTAAGTCAGAAGTTGGACTTCAGTTCCGAGCGCATCCAGAGTCTAGAAGAACACAACAAGGCCATACAATCGGAGTGTGAGAAGAAACTACAAGAAATTCAACTCAGGGCGCAAAAGAAGATCGACGAAGAGACAAGAATCCTACGAGACAGGCTCATCAAGGAAGAAGAAAGGCGACACAAACTCTTCGAGCAGGTCCAGGAGTTGAAAGGGAACATCCGTGTTATGTGTCGAATCAAACCGCCTTCCGATCCAGAGAAGGAAGCTCTCATCAAGTTTAACCCGCGGGCAAGCGAGCTCGACGAAGACAAGATCGACGGTCTAGCCATCCCAACAGAGCGAGGAGACTTTAGGGAACCAGGGAAAATGATTCCCGGTAAACCGAAAGAGTTCAACTTCGAGCGGGTATTCGACGACAACTGTACCAACAAGGACGTATTTGACGAGATTAGTCAGCTCGTGCAATCTGTCATGGATGGTAAGAAAGTTTGCATCTTCTGCTACGGCCAAACCGGATCGGGCAAGACGTTCACGATGAGTCGAAAGGGAGACGGCATTATTCCCAGGACACAGAACATGATATTCGGCGAAGTCGACAGATTGAAGGCGCTAGGATGGGAGTACACGGTCGAAGGCAGCTATCTAGAGGTCTACCAGGACAAGCTATACGATCTCCTCGCCTCACGCAGCGCAAAGGCGGAACCTCTAACCGTAGATCCGATCGGCGAGGAGCTCAACATCAAGGGCCACAACTTCACACTCCTCCAGGAGGAAAGAGACCTCGACGAGATGGTACGCACAGCAGACAACAACCGGCACACGGCAGCAACAGCCATGAATGACCGATCCTCGCGATCACACTCCATCCTCGTCCTCAAGATCGTAGGAACCAAGAAGAACGCCGAAGGCGAAGTTATAAAGACGCGGAAAGGAACCCTCAACCTAATCGATTTGGCCGGCTCCGAATCCCCCGACAAGGCGCGCGGCGACCAGATCTACCGCGAGGGCGTCGAGATCAACTCCTCCCTAAGCTACCTGCGCACGGTGCTGGCGAGCCTGGGACAGGGCAAGACCGAGGGTGTGGATTTCCGGAGTTACACCCTGACGCAACTCCTCAGGCCGAGCTTGGGCAAGGGCTGCCGCACCCTGATGTTTGTCATGGTCAGCCCGCTCAAGGAGAACGAGAACGAGACCGTCAGGAGTTTGGAGTTCGCGAAAGATGTAAGTTTTTCCCTATTTGATGAGTGAGAAGCGAAAAGAAGAGAAGAAGGAAAAAAAGAGAACGGAATGACTAACGATTTCGCAGGCCCAGAAAGTCAAGATGGGAGGAGGTACCACAAAGGGGAAGAAGTAAATGAGCAAAGTCGGGATATACCTACTATCCAATACCCAAAATCTGCGTCTTTGAAAGCTTGATTGGCGAGTTGAACATGAAGGTTAGGCACCTAGGTAAGCAAGAAAGTGCTTGGAGCATACCTAGCTGTCGGAGTTCGATGGCGGCGTCGGCGCAGTTTTCAGGAGTAAGGCACGCGGCGTTTCGCAAGGCGTTTTTTAAGATACATCCGACAAGGAAACGCTCCCCTTGTTTGATAGGAATTGAACTCGAGCATGTATACTTTGAACTTATGATTATCACGCCCTTTTTCATTCCTATCTCCCGTTCGTATGAGATCCGATGCCGTAGAATTTACTTTCGCACCGTACTCTTTTAGGAGGCTAAAAGGCGAAGAGAAGGCGAAGAGAAGGGGTCGTGATATATCGTGTTCGTACATACCTAGGACCTAGGTAGTTCTTGAATGGAATTATTCAGGTTTTGTAATTTGTTATTTGTGTTCTTCGTCGAATAATTGGCTTGGGCGGTTGTTGCTAGGGGAAAGGAGTGGTGGAAGTGAATAGAACAGAATGCTTCGGAACCTGAAAATATTGACTGACCCAATTTGGGTAGTAAAAAGGGGAAAATTAGGGACATATCTGCCAGATTTGAATGAAGGTTTATTGTGTATGACCTGTACCTAGTCATAGTTCTCTATCAGCTATTGTGGTACGAGAATGTACTCGTCAGCGGGATTCAGTCAGCGCATGCCCCTAAAAAATGTACCTAGGTAGGTACCGTAGCGGCAATGGGGGGTTTCTAACAACGGTTATTTACCGCGAAATAACGGTTATTTTTCGAAGATAATGGTCATTTTTTCCTAACAACGGTTATTTTTAGAAAAAAACGATTGTTGTTTTTTTGAAAACGATTATTAGCCAATCAAAACGATTATTTTCTATCAATAACCATTTGAACTTCAAATATTCATTCTTATTTTAACCACCATTCGTATTTTAATAACCATTGCTTAGATATAAACCTTTTTGACTATTTCAACGGCTTAGCTTTGATTAGTAATGCATACCTAAGTAAGTAGTACAGCTAGTAACCTTTTAACTTAAAGATTTTTTTCTTCAAAGTAAACAATCCCTTCTCATCCTTCTCAACCACCTTTTCAATTTCAACCACCTTCATATACATCGAATCTAACCAAGTCAAGTCAAACCAGGTCAGTCTAATCCAATCTCTGGTCAAATCAACTTAATCTACTCACGTGTTAGATCTATCTATTCGAAAGTCAACAACCTAATCGCGTCAAATAAGTATCGCCATCAATCGCCATCAACTAAGTCAAGCTAATCAAGCCATTTCTACTAAGCTAGTCAAATAGAACCAGTTCGAGTAAGTCAGCTCCAGTCAAATCTACCTAATGAAGCTATTCTAATCTAAGTCAATATACCAGGTAACCTACATAAGTACCTAGGTAAGTAAGTAATTAGGTATTCAGGTTGATAATCTAGTCGCGTCAAATCAGTGTTTACCTAGATCAATGTTTACAATAGCCACTCCATACCTACCTCCTAGTAGCAACCAGCCCATAGTAGCCACTTTTACATAAAACAATTATGCAAATAAAACTAGATTTACAATTACCGTTGCTTTGTTGATTATCGTATGAAAATAAGAAACATTTGCAGGTCAAAAAGCGTTCCCAGATCAACAACCGTTTTCGAGTGACCAATCATTCACCTCCAACTGGATGATCATTAATGGGCACACTCAGATTTACGTTCAACTACCGTTATTGAAAAACCCCCTTGCCGCTACGGTACCTACATTTGAGGGACAGGGATAAAATAGGAGTATCACCTCACCTCGCGCAGATATGGCATCAACACTAAATGCGACGTCTCGCGCCAGCCGAACTCTATCTAAATACACTTCTCGTTAATATTAATAGGGAGCGTGAGCGAAGTGCCGAGAAAGAAAAAAACAGGCTATTATTCAACATCGCATATATTTCACTCCATGATCGCCGTGCTTCTTATCATAGGTAGGTTAGGAGGCGATATTGAATACATTGCCAGTAGCTAACAGCAGAAAACTTAGTCCTTTAGAAGGAGCATGATCTTCTAGGGTATCTCAATATTCGGGAATGTTTTGATTACGACTGTTGAGTCTATCATGGAACTTTTAAGGCCCCGGTCGCTGTAAGGACTGATTACGATAACCCTCCCGTCGCCTCTTTGAAAAATCTATCTGCGATTATGCACTCTAAAGCTCTATGGTCGAAGTCTTAGCTGCTCAGTAACGTCCCCAAACTCCCTTTCCGTAGCAGGCCATGCCCGTAGGTGCGTGCCGATAATGCCCAACCCCCCCTAAACATACCTGGAAAAGAAATAATTCGAATTCAAACCTCGGTCGGCGTGATTATCGGTGTCGGTAACGGGGGAAGCGACATGGGAACCGCGTCAGAAGCTTGGGGCGGTGCCGGTACCTGCGGTATCGTCGGTATGGTGACGTTGGGGAAAATGAAACTCCCATTAGGCCACGGCTTTGCAGTGGCATCGTCAAGCAACTTATTAGTGAGGTAATAGGTGGCGGTCGGAACCCATTTCACGTAGTCGAAATGCACCGGGAAGACATAGAGGGTTCCGGTGCACACGGCGTCTCCCGCGTTGCAGATGATGAGCGTCCGGTTTGGGTCAAAGTTTTTGATCCGGCCTCCGTCCTGCCACGCCTGGGTATCGCCGAAGGTCACCACTCCTGCGATCTTATCCTTCACCTGTTGTGTTAGCCCCTCGATAGCTCGGTGGGTGAGAGCGGCTCCTTGGCTGTGGTTTGATTAGCAGCGAACCTAGAGATGAGTTGAAACAATTGTTGGCTAAGCTCATAACTTTCTTTATAAAGAGGTTTCTCGTTCCTAGGAATAAGAATAAGAAAGGGGGAAGGGGGGGTAAATAATTACCTATAACCTCCAGCAACAATCTTCGAGTCTGGGCAAGTCGCCGCCGCGTTCAGAAGAAGTTGCATATCATAAATTCCCCAAGGTGGTGCCCCGCCGGGATAGAAGTTCGTTTCGATGAAGCCCCAATAGTCCACCCCCTGAGTTGCGACGTTGGCCGGTCCAAAAACCGCCTTCAGCCCATCCGACAGCGCCGGTCCAACTGTATTGCCCTGCAATTTATATGAGTAATGCGGTCTCCATTTGCACGAATACTTTTGTGTGGAGGCCAAGTCACGTACCAGATTCCCAGGCTCTATGGTCGCCTTGGCCCAGATGAATATGATGGGCCTGCATCCGAATTGTGTTAATTCATGCGCGTAATACCCTATAGTCCACGACTGGCGAGGTTGCAGGCTTGCTGGAAACGCCGATACCACTGCGATGCATGTGAATAGGAATAAGGATAGATGGGAGATCATCTTGGATAGGCCGATATCCCAGTCAGGGAACATTGTTGTCGACATCTTATGTCGCGTCTCCCGTTGTGGTTTTATTGACTGGGAGAGCCCGTGCAGGCCTCGGACAGACGTGGGCACGACGGTGTCTTAGTGACGATGAGATATCTATTTGAACATTCCGATCTGTCGTTTATATCGATATTTCAATGCGGCCAGGGATGTGGTTATGAATCCAGGGAGCCTTACGATCGAATAATATGGGGCGAACCGCTCGAGACAAGATGTCTCGTAGATTCAATGTTGGAGCGCAGAAATGACTAACGTATTACTGGGCGATTTTCCCAAGGGTCCATCGGATCGCCAACGGCTTAAGGGCGATTTGAAAAAGCTTAACTCGTAGATGGGGCGTGATAGCGATGGTTTATGGCGCAAGATCATGGATGAATGATCGTCATGATGCATCTGTGTTCCTGATATCCCCTTAATTAGCACCTTACTACAGCCTCCATTGAGTACGAGTCCATCTAACCTAGTTAGTCCCAGCCAGTCAACTCCGAGCTTTGGTATATGTCAGTACAGTCCCAGGTCAAATGAGCTTTTCCTTGGTGGAGTCTGTGGTAAGGTGCCAATTAAGGAGATATTAAGATTCGGAGGTGAGCCGCCCGTATCTGAACATGGCTCCCTTTAACCGCAATGGGGTCGGCCAGCCAATTTCTACTATTATAATTGGATCACAGATCTATTACCCTCCCGTTCATATTGTATAACACACGCGTCAGGCATATCAAACCGTTGCTTTCGAGCCGGTAGTCCCTCGGTCCACTCGGGAGTAACCATCAGTTATTTTTAGCGTGTTTCGGATATTTATTAAAGATCGTAGATATTTATGCATAGAGATATATAGTTACCCTTAGCTGGCAGGTTACTGCGGATTCAATTGCATGTAAGTTCATGGCATCGACGGCATGGTAATAGTTTATCGGTGTCCATGAAGGTTCGATTTTGGTTTGTTGGGTGTGCCAGCAAGCAAGATGGCCGGTGACCGGTGAGCTTGTAGTAAGTTACCAGTCAAGATAAGATACCGTTGGAGTCGATAAAATCTCTAGTATGGGAGGGAGATCTTTCACCTATGGATTTCCTATAAAGGAGATAAACACCTAGGTAGTATTATTAAGGCTTAGTTATGGTTTTGAATAAAGTGTTAGTCATTGGGGGTGTGATATAAGTGTACAGATGTTGAAGCCACCCCTCCCCCATACCAGTTTGAACAAGTCTATTCACCATACAAACACAAAGCTTGGCCAGGTCCTCATTCTGTTCATATCTAAACAATATTATGCAGTCTAATATCACTAAGTTTACCAGCTTCTTCAAGAGCATCGTGTGTTTACCATCCCGATACCGTTATCTGCTTGATCAGTTAGGTGTGATTGTTCAATATTACCTACCTACCTACAAATATTTCTACCTCTTTATTGAAATAAGGTGCAGTCTGTATCACCTCGGAAACTATATAAATTCCGGTAGCGTTGGAATACCCAACTGGATGGGTGTCTATTGATATTCCCTAAACGAGTATGAGATATGCCCGACGTGTAACGTTCTCATGTCGCACAACACCGTCCAGTCCTCCGGGCGGGCCATAACCCGGTTCTACGGCGCCGGGCTAGCGCCGGTGGACTACCGACTTGTGAAAACATGATCATCGCCTTTCTCAATACAGTCCACCACAGCTCATGCAAACACCGGCAAAACAGAAAGGGCGGGGCGGACGGGAAGTAGATGATAACTACTTAGGTGCGTATCCCCATGATATTACTTAATTTAAGGGATAATCACAGCAGGAAAGATCAACATATAGCTGCCCAAATCCGGGTTCTGCCTTCTTCTCAATATATTAGTATCCCACGTGCATGTCTTACATTTTTAGAGTCGTAGGCCCTAAACGAGTCGCGACGCGCGATAGTCGTCCCTTAATGAGCAGCAGGCGGATCAATTGACTAGGTAGCCCGGAATTCATCGCGCTCCGATTCTTTTATCAAGTTTCCGCAGTGAATGGCTACATCGACAGGTATATTACAGGTAAGGGGTATATCATGACCATATGCGTCGGAAATAATGAGGAACTTGGTTTTTATACCCGTAGATCGATATTAAGTTGACAATTCTGGTGGAATACTTGCCATGATGAGCCAATATAGGAGGATGCTTCTCTAGCAGTAAAAATGATTTTTGAATTGATTTGAAAGAACTCTTCTTAGAGATATCAGAGTTTTCATCTGTTAATTTCTTTATCAACACTACCTTACAGTGAGCAATCTGGGCTGGGAAGTTGAAAGTCGAAAGAGATGAGAGATATCTCATTATACTTATCGGAATGGGAACTTTAGGCCTCTGCCAGAAACTTTTTGACACGTCATTTGAGTATCAGGTCGTTAGGATTTATAAATGCCCATCTTAACAGGAAGCCGTTCAGATCGAACTGACCGGCTTGAAATCTCTCTTAAAATAGAACCGGGTGTCTTCCTTGAACTCTCCCTTAAAGCTACAAACGCATGAATAATACACAAGTAATAATATGAGAAAGCGCCATCAAAGATATAGACTCGTAAATATTCGCTAAGCTATAGTTAAGTTACATTACCAATTTGGCGATGGAAGTTTTCATGGTTATGATGTTAGTTCAGGTAAACCCAATATAGTTGAGTTCGATGAGACTCCCCAAAACTAACCCAAGCTACCGGAACAAGTTTCTCACCTCAACAGTTCATTGAAAAGTCCAAATAACCAAAATGTAAAATATAAGAATAAGGAAGGGGGTTATATGGCACGACACGACACCCGACCTCATATCACACTGACAATCATGTCCGACATTGAAGACTAGAAACTTCAAAGTTGGTTAAGAAGTCACGTGACGAGGGAAAAAAGGGGGGAGCGCTTACGTTTCGAGACGAACCGCATTTACATTTTCTACCTGAGGATCCATATGTAACTATTTCCACGCAGCCTACAAGGCCGCACGATCCCACCTGCCTTGCCCAAACCGGCCCTTCTATTCCCAACCCTCTCTAATACAAAGCCCGCACTACGACCCAGAACTCAAGACGCCATCCAGCTCGCCAAACTTCTCCCTCAGGAAAGCCTGGACCTCGGGGTTTCCGCCGAGCCCGGCGAGCAAGCCCTTAGCGTCGCCCTCGATCTTCAGGCCGTGGAGCCCGGTGGCCCTCGAGAGCGCGACGTAGACCTGGCCCTCCTCGAAGGCGCGCGACAGGTTGACGATGACGCGGTCGAGCGTCAGCGACTGGCTCTTGTGGATGGTCATGGCCCACGCGGGCGCGAGCGGGATCTGGGTGCGGGCCAGCAGGCTGTAGGGCCGCTCGTCGCCGAGCTCCGTGATGGAGCACTCGGCGAAGATGGTGCGGATCTGGCCGTTGTGGAACCGCACGACCGGCCACGTCTTGTACCTGGCGCCGGGGTCCGTGATGAACTTCTTGATCATGGCCTCCTTGATCGGCGCGCGGTCGCCGAAGATCTTGTTCACCGGCTCCTTGCCCCCGGTGACGGCCCGCGGCAGCCGAAGCGGGTCGTACTTCTCGAACCCGCAGATCATGCCCTGGCTGCCGTTGCACAGGCCCATCGCCAGGTCCAGGTTCACGAGCAGGACGACCAGCATCCCCTTCTTGAGCTGCACGCACTCGTCGAACCGGTGGTCTTCGAGCGCGCGCAGAGGCCCCGCGCTCTGAGGTCCCGGGGGCTTTCGCATGCCCTTCCAGCCGAGATGGGGGTGTTTGTTTTGCTGCCACATGAAATCGTCCAAGCACCAGTACGTATGGTTCATGGTTTTTAATCTCTCGAACTCGCGTCTGTTGACATTAGCTACTTCGTCGCGGGTGGCGAAGAGTCTGGTGGCGTGGTGGACCATGCACTTGTGGTTCATTAGGAGCTCGGTATCATCCGGGCTAAGCACTCGTCCAATTCTACATTTCTGCAGTATGCGAATGAAGGTCTCGTCGTTCTGACGGTGAATGGTGTTGAGGTGGACGTGTTCGAAGTTACACTCCTGCCACGCCTTACTCCGGAAAGCCCATTTATCTTCGTTACGGTACTCGCCGTGACGTTTGCAAACGTGGACCTTTCCGAGAGGGGTATTTTTCTCGACGAGTTCGAACCCACATTCGATGCAGTGTTGGAAAGGCTTCACGGGGGGTAGTTGACAAAAGTCGCCAGTGACCACCACCTGAACTCCTCCGAATGCGGGTGGCTTGCTTCCATCTGACTTGCGCCGCGCTTCCTTCATAACCTCGTTTAATCTCTCAAAATGTAAGTTTTCTACCATGCTAATCTCGTCGATGACCAGAACATCAGTATCTTTAAACCGTTTATGCACGAACGTTCCGTGGGCTGCGCCTCTTAATTCGTCCAGGGTGCGCTTGTGATGATCCGGAGTCCAGCCTGCATATGTCCAAGTAGTAGTCCCGTTGATTTGCAAAGCTGCGCGTCCAGTTGGTGCCAGGATACGGACATTCTTACCCATAGTCTGGAGTCGTGCGGTAAAGGCTTTCAATACAGTTGATTTACCGCAGCCGGCCGAGCCCGTGTAAAAGACATTCTTTCCACGTGCTATCAGTTCAACGAGACGTGTCTGCTCCGGGCATAGCTGGGGTTCTACATATTTGGTGACTTCTGGTGCTTTGCTCTGAGTTGGTTGGAATAGGTCTGGATCGAAAGACGAGGATGGTGGGGGCGTCATCGTCTGAGTCGAGCTTGTTAAGTCGCTACCAAAGCCATGGTAATTCGTGTTCAGGCTTGACGGAAGCGCCGAGGGTACGGGCGGTGAAGATGGGAAATGCTCTTCTAGCTGAAAAGATGGCTCCGCTATCGGAGTTTTACTAGAACGCTTCTTGATTGCAGATTTCGTTTGAGCCTTAGTAGCACGCATAGATCCAGCAGATTTAGAAGCCTTAGTTGATTGTCGGTTGATCGCCTCCATTGCGAGATCACCTTCAAGAGTGTACTGAAACGGTACTGGTATTGGTCCATTATACACTCGCGGTGGTTCTTCAATATTCTTCCTCTTGGTGCTAAAGGGCTGTGTTGGCATAGTCATAGCAGGCCCTTGCTCATCATCACTAAGTAAGCTGATGACCTCTACCTTAGAGTTTCGTACTTTGCGTCGCTTCGGGGCGTGTAGAGCAGATTCGTGGTCCTCGGGTCCGTTAGTGCCTAAATTTGGCCACGAAGGTGAAGGATAGGTCGATTGCCATGGCTGCTGTTGCGGCGGATATATAGGAGGCGCCTGATATGGAGAGGTATATGAATACGGATAAGGGTATGGAATTGGTTGGACGGGCGTAGGAACTCGGTAACCTATACTAGTCCCATCGGAGAGAATTGGTAAGGGCGAGGACGATGGCTGAGGGGTAGTAAGCTGTGCCTGATACTGCGGTATGGGAGGCAAGTCGTTGTCCACGTCATGGTGTCTGAATGTCATATAGGTCAAGAGCTCCTCTGGTTGATGAGAAGCAGAGAGTCCCACCTTTTCCCCGGGCTGGCCGGGTCCTATAATCGGCATGGTATTGTTCTTGCCCAAAATGTGAATCCACTAAGACATATTTTAGAAGTTGCATTCGATGGGTTGGCATGCATGCATGTGCCGAGTGTGACAGTTCCTTCCTACCTGCAGATAAAACTTAGGTAGGCAAGTAGGGAAACTTGACGCGCTTTCCCGCTACGCGTCTCGAATTAATTATGGGGTCGGATATCCATAGCACTGAGATCCACTGAAGCAAACGCTACCAGGTACGTACCAAGTAGGTAGGTAACACACGGTACCGGTAGGTAATGTTTTGCAGGTTATTTCTGGATAGTAGTAATTCAAGGGTAGGTATTTTCAATTTCATTTAGATTGAAAAGTCAAGATTGGAAAAGTTTCATCGAGGAGATGTATAAAAACATGCTACGTCCATAGTTCTCAAGTCATTGGCTAGACCCCCTGTAGGTCTGTCTACAAGAGGTATACGCTGCATCTTGCACAAACTGATTTCTATAAGTTTTTTTACTAGATACACTACTAGAATGATCTATTGCTTAATGCTGCACTTAGTCGTGAGCTTAGAATTCGACTCGTAGAGTGATATTACATAAGTACCTAGGTAACATAGAGTCAGAGAGCAACCCCTTAACGTAGGTAGCCGCTTAAAGAGCACTGCAAAATCGGCTGCTCCTGCTCCTATGAAGTGTACGTAAAGGTCGACTGTTGAGGCCCAGACTACAAGGCCAAGTACAATGCTCCTCGCTGCTAGCCTAGCCACGAATAGTAAAGCACATCGAAGACGTGTCTGTGTATATAATTTTTACTTTATTCTCGAGTATGATTCTACCTAACACGGTGATACCTGTACACCAACCTCCAATCCCTTCGCTCTCTGAGCTATTCTCTCCCCCGTACACCGGAGCCGGATTACGTACTGCCGATCCAATACTATCTAGACCATTGTCGTTCCTTCGTCGTGATCACTTGCGTTCGTCCTCCTCTCATAAAAGAGTATCCAACCTCCTCGCTCGGAGACTGGTGAAAAAAAATACCGACATGCAGAATTGTACACACGGTGTTTCTTGCTCCACAAACACCGATTTATCCCTAGACGCCTCAATGAACTCCCCTTAAAAGGAATGTTAAAAAAGATTCAAGAAAGAAAAGTCAGAAATCCAGTTGATATCCCGGTCGAAAGACCTCCGTATATTTCGACACGAGGTTCCCGGTATTCGGGTACCTCGTATAGGCCAAGTAGATGTCCATGTTTTTTTCTCCTCGCAAATGCAATGCCTCGCTTAAAATCGGTACGTCGTATATGCTTCCACCGATGCTATGATGCAGATGCTGGGCATTCGTGCGAGTAAATATCAATGATATATAGTAAATAAGTCATGCTATTATGACTGAAGAAGAAGTGGGGGGGTCGCGAGCCGAAATGCTAAGGCAGGCCCTCGTCTGAGTGCCGTGCCGGCGTTGTTACCTTAGTCCACTAAAGTCTACCTCAGCGTTCATATGACTAAGGCCGAGTGTATTCATCGAAACATTCTCGGAATTCGCTCGTTGAAGTGCGTGGAAATCGCCGACGGTCCTTGGTATTTGAGATGGCTGGTGTTGATGCTGCTGATGCATGATGAAGCTATTTTGTCTTTGCGGAGGTTGCCGGTGCAACATATTATTCATCATGCCGAATTGGGAATTCTGTGTCATATTCTGTTGTTGACCCATATTTGCAATGTTTGCGGGTTGGTTTAAAGCATGGCCCAGGTTCGCGTGCATATCGGTCTGCATGGGGTTACCCACGCTGTGGTTCTGGTTCATGTTGTGCGACGCCATATTGTGGTGCTGATGCGGATGCTGATGATGGGGTTGCTGTGGATTCAGTGGGCCCTGCTGGCCAAGTGCGTGTTGCGACGATGGTCCCATCGGACTCATTATGTCGGGAATCGAGTTAAAATCGGTTCCGTGGAATTCCGTGTTGCCCGGGGACATAATCGGTGGCGAGCTAACCATAGGGAAAGGCGATTTCATATCGTCGCCACTATTCGAGTGACCTGAATCGGTTCCAATATCTTGGATGTGCTGCATGCTGGCTGGGGTGTACGGCTCGCTCTTAAAATCAGTCATCATAGGAGGTTGAGCCATACCGGCGTTGCCGAATCCATCGAAAATGTCAATGTTTTGCATGCAGGCATTTTCTGGTGCACGCTGAAGTAAGGGGTTAGCCAGGCGAGGCAAGACGTCGTGAACCTTGTTCATGAGAAGCGGGAGGAAGTGGTGGTCTCCGTTGCGAAGAACCGATAGAAGCTGCAGGAGTGAGTTGAGTTGCTCACGGGGGCCCATGCTAAAGGGATCGCCAGATGAAGGCATTATGGACAAGACATCAATAAGAGCAGATGAAATATCCAACAACTTGGCAACCATGGGTAATCCAATTAACTCGTTGCTGTGAGTCGAGAACTGGGATGTCATGGACATCAAATCCCGCGACATATCGATGGGGTACTGCATTTGCATCTGTTCCTGACTGCCGTTTTGCATGCCGAGATGCCAAGTAGCCGTCTTGAGCCATTGCTGGTTCGCTCGCTGGTCGGAGTCCTGAACGTTCATGTATGGTGGAATCATGTCCGAAAATTGCTTCTGCAGAGCACTGAGATACGAGGGGGATGACTCGGCACGAGTCTTGTTCCATAGAGTAAGGAACACATCGTCGAATGGCCTAAATAGATTCACCAATAATACATAGCCATTCAACTGAGGGGCCAAAGGATCCGACGGGTCATCAGTCACAGTCGGGAGGTTGATAGATGCTTGAAGCGTCAAAGGTCGTCCACGCTGCAGAGCATATGCCCTTTAAATTCAGGTTTTAGCAAAACAAAACAAGTCATATTATTCGTCAGGGGTAAAATTTACCTTTCTGTCACAAACAAAAGCCAATATAGGCGTCGTCGTCGCGAAGCCTCGATATTATCATACTGCAGGTACGTCTCCTCCTTGTTCATTCCGATAATATGGGCCAAAGTTGTAGCCTCTCGGAGATAGAACCAAGCCTTGTCGTGCATGTCGAGGGCGTAGTGAGAGCAGAAAAGGAAATAGCTTGTGCAAAGGCTGTTCAAAGATGGCGTTTCCTGGTATTCGTATCCTTTTCGAACTCGGATCGTTTCTTCAATAAGCACCATACCAGAGGCAATATTGGCTCCAGGTAAATGTTCGAGGAGAGGGTCAGCACCCGGTACGTTCATTCCAGGCTGGAACATCATCCACGCGCAAAGAGAAGTGATCAGGCAGTACGTGTCGAGACTCTGATCAAGATACATCGACTGCTGTTCAAGTCGCTGTCGATGAAGAATCGGCATAATCGGATACATGTTGGCGAAGAAGAATTCGATGCATTCCTTTGCCATCTCGCTAGCCAGTAATCCGGGAGTAGGTGACAACGTAGGGCTGCATGGAGGATTAGTGAGTCCATTCAATCGGCTCTGGACCTTTGCTGAGAGACTCGTTTGTCGCTGGGTTTCGCGCAACTCGCTGATGACCTTCGCCCTCGAACCCTTAGGCCCTTTCTTCTGCGGAATCGCATTGTACGTGCAAGTCAACTGCGCCGACGCGCAGTTACGGCACGGGTTGATGCCATCGCACTTGACTTTTCGTCGATGGCAAGCATCGCAAGCCCTCTTCACAGCCTGCGACATTTTGGCGTCCCTATACTCGAGTCTACCGAGATCGAAGAAATCTGATTTGTGACAATTCGACGCAGTCTTATTATGCGCCACCTCGCTCGTCATACGTCGTCTTCTTGAATACTTCCAAATCCAGCCTCAGCAATCTTTACAAGGCTCGTGTGGAGAGCAGGACCTGGGACACGGCAGTATTTGCGGAGAGAATCTGGAGTGAAGCAATTGGACAAGCGTTGTTTAATCGGCCCGTCGCTGAGAGAAAGGCGGAGGAATCACGTTCATTGGGAAAAACGCGGGGATTCGTTGTCCGGGGTCGTAGAAGGGGTGGGCAACCTCCTTGTCACCAACAGCGTGATGCGATGCGATGCCAAAAGAGTGCGGTAGACAAACTACGGCCACAATAGTCCAAAAAATGAGAGAGTTTGTAGGAATAGAGAGAAAAGAGATCGTCGTCGAGGCAATCCACGACACTACAACAAAAAGAAAAAACTGGAATGGGAGAGGAGGCGAATTAGGCCAAGGGCAAAGAAAAAGATGGGGAGACGAGGGAACGGACGGATGGGATGATGAATAGCGCTGGAGCGAGGCGGGCTAGGCTAGGACAAAAAGATCTCGAGGAGGGTTCCCCGGCTAGAGAAGAAGGGGGAAAGGGAAATGAGAGCGGCTTAGGGTGCCCTAAGAAGGCCTAAAGCAGGGCACAGAGGCAAGAGTTCAAGACAGCAACCTTGAAAACACACTGTGAGTGGCCGATGCTACTATGCTGACTCGGGCTAGCATGTCCTAAAGAGGTAATCGTCTCCGGCGAATGGTCGTGTGCGTTTGTATATGAAATGAGTAATAGTAATATCAAGTAAAATACCCGAACTCGAGAAGACAGCCAACGCTAGTACTCTTCTGTCACTGGCGAGTCCTTGGCGATGGGGAATCCGGCACTGTGTGGCTTAGGGGGAAAGACAATGATTTGAAAGGACTGGGTGAACTGAATTAATCTGTCTCGCAGCCACCGATCGCCCCCAGTTTAGCAGTGTGTGTGCAAGTACCGCCTTTTTTTGAATATTCTGCGTTCGTGGAGACCCATTTTAAAATGGCTTTAGCCTTATTGAGTTAGTAAAACCTGGGGTTCATTCAGCAACACCTGATTAAACTGTCCCCACTCTTTCTATTGAAAATTTTTCCTAATCATGCCAAGCCACGCTAAAAATCAGCAGCCAATAGCCCCTTAAAGATAAGTTATCAATTTCTTACTAAATTCTTACTAATCATCTTATCATTTCTTATCGGATTCCTTTTGATATTAGAATTAGTAGAGCCTCACGCTTACGCTAGCTGTAATAGGTATAACGTTCTTAAAAGTGGGTCACCACGAACGCAGAATATTCAAAAAAAGGCGGTAGTAAAACTGTCCCTAAACTCGGAGAGGAAACCTGTCCGATCGGTGACGAAGCAACAGTATAAGTATTTGTTTTATGTTAAAGCATTAAGTATAATTTAACAATGAGCGGAATTTACGATAATCAATTGGCTAATACTCCGTCAAAATATCCTGATAGTTAAATCACAGGCACATCTTCTGTAGCGTATCAGGTATTATAGCGGATGGATGTAGGATCTCGGTAAGTAGGTACCTATTGTATTGTACCTACCATATCAGTAAAAGCACCTACATATATGTAAGCTTGAGACCTGGGGAATGTCAAGGATGTTGACGACAAACCCCTAGCAGATTTAGGAAAGATACACGTAAGGTACCGTACATTGAATTGATGTGGTCGGCTTGAAATATGTAACATCTGTGTATCGTAAAAGTTCCTGCCCTATGGGGTTCTCGTCGTACAATACTAGTATTCTGTATTTTCATGCTGCTTTTCTTTTCAGAATTGCTAGTATTAGGTTAAATAATGGTCTGCGTTCTATCTACGCCAATGTCCATAGATTCGAGAAAACACTTAAATTTTTCTCATAGACGACAACAACGATTTGCACTATTACCGACTACTGGCAACGGGACGTTACGGGCGAGTCGTTAGATGAAAACAAAAAGGCAATCCATGTTACTCGATATTGATAGCAGATGAAAAGGATTCGATGCTGCTCCTGTAACCGTTCCCGCTCCCGTTGAGGTTGAACGAACGTCGCCTACTCCGTTGTTATGTTTGTCTACAGGGCTGTGTTGATGATTAATCCGATGAATCCGATGAGGCAGGCAAGCAGCCTGCTTCTCCCACACACACCTTACGCACATAACAATAAGAGGCTGACCGCATATACAAACTCTGGTTCTGGTTCAAGAATGGGGAATACCGACTGCTAAAATGACCGCAAATTTACGGGAGGATTATCCAAGTGCCAGTGCCGCAAAAACGCGATTGCCGTGGCACTTGATATTAGATGTGCTTGAATGGAATGCCCGTCTGCATGGAACAGATCGCTAAGCATTGTTTCTCGAATAGCAAAACAAAAGAGCATTTCGCTTCGTCCTATGCAAGCATATCAGGCAGTTTCCATTTATCGCTTGCTTATCCGTCCCGATAGGTAGTTGAAGCGATAGAGTTAGCGAATAGGTGTGCTGATGTGTTTGTGAGCGCTCAGGGCGATCTCCCGCGCTTCCTGATGAGCCAAAAATAGCCCTAGCACTGCGGGTGCTCAGCTGCTACGTTGTATGCAGGCAGTTTGTCTCCTTGGTCTCATTGGTGGGACGCCAAGTGATCGCCTAGCATCGTTTTTTGCGTGCAACCTGCAAAAATACCTAATCGTGTGGAATCTTTGGAATGTTCTCGGAGTCTTCCCGCGCATCCTGCTTAGATGCTTCGAAAGGAATTATCACCATCGTAATCAAAGGTCAACACCATATTACAGCCTCAAAATATATACGTATACCTATGTATTTACAAATATGTAGGTATGTACATATGTCATAGGTATAGTTATATCAACAATTCCAAGATTTACATAATCCACCCGAATTATTATCTAGCTGTACGATCACATAGGGCTAAAGCTGGTTAGGGATAGATGTCCGTCGCCCACGTCTCGTGCTTTTCTGGAAAGATCTCCTTCCCCTCCACCTTACGACCATCATCTCATCGATCATCGTGACACCGATAGCATGGGTTAGCTTTGAAATGGCATCCGATTGAACCCAAAAGACTTGAATATTAATCTAAGTTGAGATTCAATCCCTAAAAGACATCTAAAAGACATCTAAAAGAATAATAATCAGCCATCGAGGGTCTTAATGCATAGCATTGAATCGTGCAAGACATTGGCGGTCGGCTTTGCCCGTCTGACTACCTAAGTATATATTTTAAGGCATACCCTCGGTGAAGATCATCCTGGATGACTGCTCGATCTGAATTCCGAAGGTCAAGCAAACCACCCATAACGAAGCTCCAATAACCAATTTTAACAAGTCTTCTCCGTGCCTGGCCAACCCGTCTAAACCTAAATCTAATTAAGCAGGGGTAAACATTGGCCAAAGAATCAAGTCGTCGTATTCGAAAAGGGCATCAAGTCATCAATTAATAATACCGTCTTAATATCATCTTAGAGAAATGTTTGCTCAACCATAACAAATATATCTCAGAAATATCTTCACCCTATCGTGACCACTCTTGTCACCGCTATCGACAAGAATTGACATTTTCAGCTTAGGTACGCCACATCTCACCACCTTTGTCATCCCGTTCGACGACGAGTCGTCATCATGATTGATTGTGCTGGGCGGGTGTTGCACAGCAGCTTACTAGAGTAATAAGTGAACGTCTACTACCTCTGTATGATATGTATGATACGTGACATTTGCAAACATGGATGACAATCCGTCAGAGCTATCTACATTTATGTTCATAGTGCGAGGAATACTGTACGCTTCAGCCACAGCCTCTTTGTGTTTCCTAACTGCCGTAGGGATTGTTGTCTACTTGCAAATCACAAGCGACAGAGCGGCTTGGCCAGCCGAGGTATCCATTTCCGTCGTCGGTAAAGGCAAAGCACTGTGTTCCCCTAGGACTGCCGAAATCCGAAGGAGATTTATTTTCGACGATCGACTTCATCAGGAGTAGCAGGCGGAACTGGCCTCCGTGGCATCGTGTTATCGTGAATAGAACGACAGAACGTCCTTGTACCTCGTAGTCATCTCCCATCGCGACTGATGAAAAGCCTCATCTCACATGAAAATATTCCATTCATCTCACTAGAACTCCGCCTAGATCGTAACTGTGTTTGTGGAGAAAAGGCCAAGCGAACCCCAGCTTTTCTCCCTCATGCTTAAACCTCCTTTTTCCCCCGCAAAATAAAGACCGACTACCAGCTACATGCCAGTAGTAAGCTTGTTCATTTCGCTATCGCACCATAAACAAGAACCCCATGGGCGCGTCGGTCCGAATAAATACAGAGGATGCGATGCCATATCTATACCTTTCCCCGGCTTTGCGCATCTTGAAACGGGGCCGCTGCTCTGGAATTCTTCTCGACTGGGGGTCGGGGGTTTTCCCACCAATCCCACCGTATAATATTTGACAGATCCCTTAGCTGGGCACGCCCAGATGACAGCAATCTGGGGTTCGCTTCTACGTCCGATCGTACGAAAGAGTAGTATTTGTCAAATCAAGAGTCTTCAATTTCATATTATTGAAGGGTTGAAGAATACATATTTTCAAACATCTCTATCGCGGTAGTTGTCGAACCGTTCTAGAAATATCCCCGACTGCGCCGCCATGAAGCGTTTACGATTCCTACACCAAATTTTATAACTAGTCGAGTGCCATGCAAACCTCCTAACTAATATTATGCTTCCCGCGTCGGACTGTCTAATAATCTAGGTTATGATCTGACATCTGACACCGGATCGTACGAGATGCAATTCACTAAATATACGCATGCTCATAGGTTAACTATTAGAAGAAGGGGTAACCCTACGACGATGTGTACCTGGATAGGCTCATACGCATGTGGGTTAGGTATACGTGATACAAATATAGTAAACATCTGCGTACTTGGATTAGTGCAAATTTCCAGTATCCTCAATACGCACTAAGGGGGAGCAAGAGCTCCTAGGATACCGGCAAATCCCTTCTAATCTCATGGAGGCTCCAAGATGCTCGCATCTAGAAGCTTGTCCACAGGTCCGTATCCGTCGTAGATCGAAGCTAGACAGCTCCTAACTACTAGACTACCTCGCTAAGCGAAGGCCCCCTATGATCCCCAGCTCGCCTACAACACTCGTCACTTTCCTACGGTGAGATTGTCGGTGTGATATACCTCTTCCGTTGCTGTTTGCAGGTGCATGCGGCCTACAAGCGCTTCAGCTGCAACAGCTCACCCGTGTATGTGGCCTCTGGTGCCAGCTGGCTCTGGAGATGCCATCAATGCGCCGTTGGAGCGCGCAATATTATGCTGGGTGGGTGGTTGAAACTACCCCGTGATTTCCGTGACCTCCGATATTATCTTGAACAAACTCCGACTCCCCTGTCCAGTTGGTTCTCGCGTATCGTGATGGCGGCTTAGCAGCATGCCAGCCTACATATGTATATGAGATCGAAGTCTATTCCGCCATATCTTAGACTCGGCAAGACTCGGTCGATTGGTAGATTAGCAGCCTCCATGACATCCCTCGGCGGTACTTTCACTAGCCACACAGCGTGCGCCAGTCCCTCCGAAGCTATACTCTGCGGCCTACAGATTAATTCTTGTTTTAAGTCTATGCGCAGCCGAAGCCTTGGTATTTCGGACCGGAGCAAGATGTGCGGCGGATACGAACGCCTATCAATGGGGTATCGATTCAGCTTCACGAATTCTTTACCCAATCTAGCCTGCGCTGAATAGTATTTTGCAGATGACATAGACAGAACGCTGAAGCGATATTGAGGCAAATAAATGACGCCGATGAGCCGGTCTAAAATGATTACATGTGATCGGTGCTAGATAGGGGCGAGACCCTTGATGCGACTTGGATGAATTCCAGAGCGTTCGTCTCCAGTCGTTGGATCCATCTAGTCCGAAGAAATCATTCGATTATCTAGGTATATTGATGACGAAGGGTCGTCAGTACTGAGAAGATCTAGCAGCGGAAAAATAATTAAGGGGTTAGGTGTTTGGGAGGTTGGTGTTCGAGCCGTAAAGCTATGGCTTGCAATCTCATCGAGCCTACCTTGGGTTCTACATCTTAGGCATTGGAATTTCTATCTTGATTTGTACAACACAAGAAATTCGACGAGTAATTACTCTCTTGGTGATAAGGCTTCGAGCTAACCCAATCTTGAGGGGGGAGATGAGGCATCATGATTGGTATTAGTTCTCAAGGCTTCACTGGTCGTTAAATGTGCAATTACCTACCTAGAGGTACCTAGGTAGGTACCTAAAGTACTCATTGTTCATATTAAAATATGCTGACTACTATACAAACATGTTATCTTTAGTACAAATGTTGAAATGTGATACGATTAGGACTATGGTACCTAGAGAATTTGTCATCCATGTCCCGAGTTAAAAATATAGGGGCTTGAGGTTGGAATCTTGCTAGAAGCCCCTTTCCCCCTATCAGTGAAAATAATGTCTGTTTAGGTTGATTTTACCTTTAATGAGGTTAATTGTAGTATCAATTAACTTACTAATACTTCATTGATGCCATAAACAAGAGAATACCGACCTGGCTTTAAGTGCCAAACATGGATTTCTTTTTATATTATTAGATACCTACCTAGGTAGGTAGATAATGCTTCTATGATCATATAGTAAACCTCTCGTATATTATTTCCTTTGCGAGGATATTTCTGATCAAGTATTAATCGTTACTATACATACCTTGATACGACAATATACACGTCAACTTTGCTTCCTTTTGATAATACCTAGGGCAAGCTAGCAATAGCTTCCTCGAAGTCCGCTCCATAGGCGGAGAGATAAATGAAGTTTATCATAGAATCTTGGAAATAATCTCTTGGCTCTCGCTTAAGATACTATCTTCACTTTCTACGCGCATTAGTAGCTACGTCTATCGCTTCGCCGGCGTCTCGTAGCGACTACATCCTGCATGAGAATCGAGAAGGGTCTAGATTAGATAGCCACAGTCGATCCGAGAACGAGCTTGCTAATGCGATTGGCCTGAAGCGAAGCAATCTACACAGCAGCCTCAACTTGCTTATAGATGTCTTGCGGCCCGACTCGCTTAACTGATATTATACTGCAGAGGAAGTTTATGAAATATTTGCCCTGACCACAGAGGCTGCGGAGTTGGTCCACGAGTAGCTCGAGGCATCTAGTATATATAGAGACAGCATCTCCCAGTCCGTGAACGAGGCCCGGCTTTAGTTCGATGCTAGTACAGAGGAAGCCGAAGAACTGCTGAAGATGAAACATCACATATGCCAGCGTACAGATGCCGGTAGTAAGACAGTTGCCCATGATGAGTGAACTTTTCGATCCAGCAAACCGAAATACCTAATTATCACAACGAATCCACCGAAACTTATTCGAGATCAGGTGGACTACCTATGTTACTCCGAGAATCGAACTTAGTCTGGGTGCGGAAACAAAAACCGAGAGCCGTCGCAGAGAAATGACATCGCCTTTTATCAAAAGGGGGAGGGTCTCCGCCGTGTTCTCGTCCGCGGACATCAGGGCCGGGTGGACCGTGAACGGGAGCCGCGGTAGCTACTTTCGGACCGCAGACCCGATTAGCTTGTCCCTTAACAACAGACGTCGCGGCTCTGACGACGCATCGGGCGGGAGCATCCGGACGTTAGCGCGGCGGGTGTGGAACCGGCGGGTCTATCGCATCAGAGAGATGGGATCCCGCGATGGGGCCGGGGACGCCGGATTTTCCGGCGATGCTGAATTTGCGAGTTTGCCTTTGGGGGAGCTGGGTGATGAGTTAAGTTGGGTTGAAGTAAGAGGCAGTCGTTCATGAGCTCTAAGTATCAGTGTGCTAAATGCCATCGGACCGGAGTGCCAAATTTGAGGCTTCAAAAATGTTTGGGGGTATTTAGGTATGTTCTCATTCATACCAAAAGACAGTAACCGTTCCAAGATTGAATTGGTTATTCCTTGTTTCTCCTATTTTACCCTTGCTATGTAAGTTGATTTTCGGTTCATACTATACACACCTAAGCATATATCCTAATCTTCGACCAGGACCACAACGAAGTAGGGCTTCGCCATGCCGCAGCCATAAGCACCTGCTTATAAATCTGCTCGAAATATGTATCTTCCACGCATTTTAGCTCTCCGCCGATTTTGTCTCCTCAGCTACCCCCAAATCCTCAACCGCGCCGTCCTTACCCCAAGTCTCCTTTTCGATCTTCTCGACCTCCACTATAAGCTCCCATATCCTCGCATTAGCTCTTTTCTTTTCCTCTTCTTGTTGGCGCCATACATCCTGAAACGTATCCACCATAGGGTCAGTGACGGGAATCATCTTTCTAGTACTGTAATTGAACAATGTGATAGCCTCATTGGTGAACGCGGCGACGCGTTTATATTTGTGCGATAGCGTGACGCTGGTGATGCAGATTTTCCCCTTTTTGGTCGGAGGCCAGGAGAAAAGTCTGTGGTATGTTGAGAAGCTGTCTGGGCATGTCATGGGCTGTGGGTGTCTAGTTAGTCTCTTGGTGTTACCTGGCGTCAACCCGACGGGTAGCACGATGGCAAGAGATGGAGACGCACGTGTTTGTAGCGAGAACTAATGCTCCGCATGATAAAACCCATATTCTTGGGCTCCGTGAGCCCCTTCCACTGGAGGCCGAGCTTCGGGTCCAAGCTTGCGAACTGTAAGACCCAGTTGGTGCGCGAGGTTTCGGCGTACCGAAGACAGTCGTCGTTAATCGCATGTTCCTATCGACCACGAGTTATTCATTGGTGTCTCTGTCCGTATTCCCCGTTGCGTTTGCAATCATCTGTTCAGTCTCTTCTCCCGATCGAAAGGGGGGAACATAGCCCAGGACAACGTACGAAGCTGTCCGTCTCTTTCCGCTCGACCTGATGGTTCTCGAGTCCCATACGACCGCCTGCCAGAAAACCCCATTTGCCTACAGTCAACTCGCGCCATTCTGTAGTCATCGCCCTCAGCACGCTTGCTGCTTGCTGCGCTTGCTCCCGACTGCAGCCGAACATGATGCATTTTCCTAGCCGCACCCTGAGATCCAAGTACCAGTTGATTTGCGGACCTGACTCGGTCTCATCTGCGGAAGAATTTGCAGACGAAGGTGGAGCTCTGGAGGGGGCAGATGGGTGACTCGAGGAGCTTAATCTGAGGGAAGAGTAAAAAGGTTCTATTCGACGCGCTTGAGAGTTGGTGACCGGACCGAGGCTGAGGAGCGGAGACTGTCGCTGGAGCGTAGCTGGGGGGAAAACCCTGCTGGGAGGCCTTAAGCGAGGTTTAGGAGGCATCGTGTATGTTGGTGTGTTGAATAGAGAGAGAAATCGAGGGAGCGGAAAGGTTCTAGGCCAATTGGCTATTTACTAGAGCCCCGGAGATCTAAGAAAAGTTTAAGAAAAGTTTAAAAAAAGTTACACAAGCTTTTAAGGGCGTACTGTAACTCGGAGGGGTAGCTCGGTATCGACGTATCCACGATAAGATATGGCGTCACCTCGGCCGCCGATTTCTGTTTCGTCTCATACACACCCTCACCCTCATCCTCTGCCTCATCCTCACCCCCAGTAACCTTCAATACCTAGGTACCTAAACAACTAACTTGATGTCGACAAGAACTAGGCGAGACGTGTTACCGCAGTCAATGGATTGACCACTTTCTACAATGCCAATGCTAAACCCAGAACTGCGGCGGCAGGTAATAGCCATCTACAAAGAGCTCCTCTACCTTGGTCGAGACTATCCCCAAGGCTTTGCCTATTTCCGACCGCGGCTTCATAAGGCCTTCATGGCCAACGCGCATCTACGCGACGACGAGGCCATCCGGAACGCCATAGCTAGGGCGGACTATGTTAGAAAAGGTAGACCCCTCATTTTCCACTTCCGCTGCTCGTGTACAACAAAGCATCCATAGACTGACCTGCTATCTCACCAAGAAATCGAAGCGCTGTAAGTCAACAAATTCACCAATTCATCAACCATCATCATGAGCAACGCGATATCCCAAATCAAACTTGTCCATTCATTTATACCGTCTATAAACATCGGGCTTGGTGACCGCTCCCTTTATATATCATAACTAGAACGACACGAACATACCCCTGATCGAGTCAACTTCCGCACACACACACTTATATTGCATATATATTCGTAGTATATTTCCAACCATATGTTCCAAAAAAATCGTGTTTCCATCTATCCCATCCGATGCATCAAATAAAAAACAAGAATTATAGGCAAGGGCCCAGTCCCGATATGCACACCACCTAGATCTGTCTTCCCAGATTCTCTTTGACTTTACCTTGTTACTAGTTAAAACGTTGTGGCCTTTCCCATCTAGTCCGACTTAACGTAAATGCCAAGTTTTGAAACGTCTGTTGGCTGCGGTGTTGACGTGTGGCGTATAGGTACTACCTGAAAAGGTATCGCACGCTTAGGAAAAGATACGACGACGGAGCTTGAGAGGGGGGGTTGATTAGGGCCGGAAATTTTCTGGGTTGATAGGAATGGATGCGTTGGGGGGTATTCGCCCCTAAGGTTGTCGGCACCGTGCAGGTTTAAAGCGGTGGAGTAGACCAAATACATGTCTAAGACATATCGAATGAGCATTAGACACAGAATGACCGGCCACATACGGTGACCGGAGACTCCATATCACGATGTCGAGCTGCTTAGCTTCTTTCTGGCGCTCCATGCTCCGACTTCCAGACACTCTCCCCAGCTCGTACCGCCTTCGCGCAGTAGATCGTTCATCATTTTGCCGCTCCATCCATCCCATTCGTCCTGGCTTTTCCCGCTAACCTCCCGAAGAATTGGCTCTAGGGCGAGGATCAATCCTACGACCGTCTCCAGCGCGGTCCGTCTGAGGGCGGCCTGAGAGGCGGTCAGGCCCTTGCCCCCACCTTTCGTATCCGTCGCTTTGCCTTTTCTTTTCATCGAGTCGATATAGCTCTTGCCATCCTTTGTTACGACACCACCAACACCTTCACGCTCCCATCTGATCTCGCTTAGTGGCACTGCTAGTCGCTTTGATCGCAGTTCCATCAGAGTTTCCGCTTCTTGTAGAAGATATGGTCCGATCAACGTGCAGGGTACGGCCGACACTCCTAGTGCATCCAGTCCCTTGGTCACCCAACCGTTATACTCGACCAGATATGGGTTCAACGGTGCGCTGAGGGGTGTATTGTTTGTCATGATGTATGCTCCTAGCTTCTCCGTCTCGTCTTCTTCCTCGCTGCTGGAGTCCGAATCAGAATCGGCTTTCGTCACGATAGGGGCCTTGAGAACATGTGGCCGTAACATGCGCACGCTGTGATCGGTCTCCCAGAATTCCAGCACGCCACCCGGTTTTAGCATACGTAGATACTCCTCGAATAGTATCTGTGGATCGCGCATAAAGGTCGAAAGGCACATGGTCATATCTTTGACCATGATCAAGTCGAACTCGTTGTCAGGTAAAGGCCACGGCGTTCGTCGCATGTCGTGTTGGATGAACCGCCATTGCATGTCCTTGTCGGGTTTCCAGTTCTGGTCGAGCCCCGAACCAACTAGGGGAACGATATCGAGACCTGTAAACGATATGGAAGAGTGGCCATGCTGCGCGAAGTACCGGTGGCACATCATACTCCAGAAGGCAGAACCACATCCTACTTCGAGGACGCTCGACGGCGGTTTGTTGGAGAATTCAGGGGCTGTCGTCGGACCACCGAACAGCTGGAAAAGCATGAGCGTCCGCAGGGACTGGCGATGGAGCTCTGCCAAGTCGACAGGTAAGGGGTACAGCAATGTGGGCTCGTTGATATAAGTACGGTTGTTGCGAATGATGAAGGGCTTGGCGACAACGGAAGACGATGGCTTGGTGGATACCGAAGAGGATGACGGGGCGACGCTCCCCTCGGTCGAGGAGTTCATAAAGTGGTCGTTGGAAGTCATGATTCCAATCCGATGGGATGGACCCGAAGGATGGGAGATGCTCCCAGCACGATAGGGAGTGGGGATGTATTTTTGAGAGACAAATTGACTAGGCTCGGGGGGCATTGCGTCATCATGGTGTTTACCCCTGGATGTTCTTCGGCGGATGGGCGAAGATAAGCCCGCAACAGCTTGAATAATAGGTGAAGTTGGGGATTGTGGACGTTTGGAAGTAGCTGATGACTTGTAGAAAAGAGAATCACGTTTCTGTAGTCTGTTCGTGGGAGGGTGGGAGGCGGTAAGGGGTTGATGATGATACCCACTATCGGTGCTGAAGATGGGTATGTGCACGGATCTAATGAACCTGGAAGACTTTGGCGAAGAGGGAGGCTTTTCGGGATCGGAGAAGTTCGACGTGGTAGATACGGACGGAGAAGGCGATACGATCGAAGTCGAGGTTGAGGCTGAAGCTACGGGTATTGGCGGCGGCGCGGGTGCAGATGTCGATGCAACGGTCGAGTCCAGAATGTGGGTTTGTGTGGTAGTGTTTGTGTCACTACCTTCGTTATTGAATGCAGGTGAGGAAGAAGCGCTTGCGCCTATTCCATCATTTGGCTTGGAACTAGATCTAGAGGCGGCGCTTATGGCTATGGCTATGGCTATGCCTATGCCTGTGTCTGTGTCTGTGTCTGTGTCTAGGTTTGAGATATCAGGCGGTGACGAGGAGATGAGGGTGCCACTCGTGATACTGCCAGTTGCAGCATGAGTGGGGCTAGATCTGTTCAATTGTTGTTTTGCCGATATATTTGAACGTGTGGTTGGAGATGTATTTGTTTGTGGATAAGGATATGAATATGGATATGGATATGGATATGTTTGTGTTTGTGTAGATTGTGTTTGCGCTCGCACTTGTGCCTGTGCTTGTGACTGTGCTTGTTGTTGTACTTGTGATTGTAATTGTGCTTGTGCTGCTTGTGTTTCGTGCGACGTTCGGGTGCTGACACTAAAGGAGGAGGAAGTTCTCGAGTGGGAATAATGCGACGCCGGCCTGTGAGCGACAGGTTGCGGAAGACTTCCGGCGGGCGGAGGCCGACGTCTACCAGGGATCCTTGACCTAATCGAACTCGTATCGATACTCTTTTTCCTCTTCGAATTTTTATTAGAATTTTGAAGCTGTTGCTGATCTTCTTCTTGTTGTTGTTGTTGTTGCTGCTGCTGTTGATGATGATGATAATGAGGATTATTTTCAACTTCTTCGATACTATTTTTGTTATCTTTATTTTTTTCCTTGTCTTTTTCTTCTAAACCACCGTCAGTATTTTGATTTTGATTTTGTTGCTGTTGTTGTTGATTATGGTGGTTGTGATTATTTCCATCCTGCTTATTGGCTCCGTGGACAAAAGTGTAAGAGTTGGTGTTGGAACTCGATTTTCTAGCGTTCGTTGGTCTGACCCTTACAGGGGGTGAGTACATCGACAAACTGTATGCGAACTCCATTTTGCCAGCTGCGATGCGCTATAATCGATGTACTGTTTTGTTTCCGAAAAGTACCAAAGTATCAACCGCAACCGGGTTCCTCCATAAAACTCGGAGTCGTACACTGCTTGGAAGTTGCCCCGATGCAGCGTTAGTACTTCCGCTGTACTTGAAATTCCTGCTCGGACTAGGCAATCAAAACTCTTCAACGAACCTTGTGGCATGTGGCATGCGCTGCTGCACTTCCACTTTCGGTTCGCAATAACCGCAACCTTCTCTTTTATTTCTTTCTTTCTTTCTTCCTTTCACTTCGCCTATAACAAAAATATTTCGACTCTTCAACGTTTTTAATAGTCAGCGAATTGATCGATCAGCAACCATCGATAATAAAACTCGAATCTTCAACGCGCTCTTTTTAATACATACTTTTTTGTATGCGATATTATCGTCTCGATCTTAGAACAACGACGACGATGATGATGACCCGCTGCAAATCAACAATTGTGGGCTGTGGGTTGTGGGTTGTGGGTTGAGTTACTAAAGTCGCTCTGCTGATCCGTTTTCTTCCTACTACTAAGCCATGCTGGCCATGGTCTATAGCCTTGGTTTGCGTCAACCCGTTCGATGATTGGATGTTTTCGATTTCCGGCAACACTTCCGGTCGTCTCGTCTTCGTTTGGGAAACCTTTACCCGAAAGGAATGCTTCTCTCGTTTCATGAATCGGTCTTGCTTCCCGATCCGAGGATATGCAGCCTTTTGCTGGATCTGCTAAAGAAAAAAAGAATAATCCGCTAAAAATCTGTTGTGACAGTTGATCAACATATGACTGCATGCGCTGGCTGATACCGTTTTACTGTTGCAACGGAATGGTCCGCTGTTGTAGAAAACACACAGTCATCCGTCACCCGTCGTTGCTTGTGTAGCCAAGCACCTGGGCATTCAAATGACAAGTTCTGACAGTTGTGCACCCTGACAATTCTTCCCCAGGTTCAGGTTCCCCTCCCCCGCTTTCAACTTATAATAGCGATGGGACCCTATATTTGGATGCAATGAATTGCAACTGATGCGAACGAACGACCCGAGCCCAGCTAATATCTCGTGGTTATGGAGCCTTTTGTGAGACCAGACCACTTCAGATATTTTGCAGGATCTCTATTCCCTACGGTTTCTGAGTGACGTCCAATTGGCAATTTCGAGTTCCCCGTCCGGTGCCTTTCTCGGTGAGTTTGTAAAGGTGTGGGATGGTGTCAACCAAAAAAAGTCTCTTGGCACGAGAGACCTCGGGATATCGGGAATTTTTCGATCTGTCCTATCAAGCTGATCGGTAACACCTCCGCGGATCACTTCGAGCACCTCTCCGATCAGTTCCTTTAGAAATCCGGGGTCGACTGTCGCATCCCACATGCGCTGTCTGCCTTTGCACGTGACACCTGGAATTTCTCTCCGATCGCAAAGCGTTCTCGAAGGTAATCGTCTGCCTGTTGGCACTGCATGAACTATCTCTTAGGATCTCATCTCAAGTATGTCCGTGATGTTGACCATCTTTCATAATAGCTTAGGTGAAGGATATTAGGGACCTCGATCTGTCTGCTTGTGTTACTCAACACGGTTCGCTTCTCGAGGGTGGTAGACCCCGGGATATTCGACACTCTTAACGTTAGTGTCTATCTCGTAGCTTAAGAAGTTGCGATTCATATCATAGCAATATGTTTCGACCGCAACAAAGACGACGATTGATGTCAAATGGGAGTGCGCATAACTCATCGCGAGTCATAAGCGACTCGGGTGCGGCTTGCTAGTTATGTAGGTATTGTATTCACGTCTATGTACGGCCTCCAAAAACAGCCCCGGCCTTATTCCGTCTTGCGCTTATCCGCATTGTGATCACGATGCTTTAACCCATCCTCTTAAGGCTGTTTTGGGACGATTGCGATTTTCCATCTGTCAACGAGTGGACCGGCCGATCCCTGCGGGTAAGGTACGTAAAGGGTATGTGTACGGCTCCCCCGCATTTACACCTGCATAGCGGCGTCCAGCCTGTCAGCTATCCTCGCTTGCTCGCTCTGTGCTACTGCGCATAGTACTAGAATGTGATCTCAAGGCGCACTACAGCGCACTATAGCTTGTGATCGATCCAAATTCGTAGAATCCCGGACCCTCGTTCCAGCCATTCTGGAAGACGGGTAGGGGGGCTCGGTTACTTCCTGCAGGATACTACTGGGAAGTCGGGGCAAGGGAATGCTAGAGGGTTCGGATAACGATTCCCAGGTAATTGGTCCAACCAAAAAAAAGAGACCAAGATCTCCTAGCCTCCGAATATACGGCCTTGCACGCCGTAGGATGTTGGCCTTGCACAATAGGCCCTATGTTCGGAGCGATTCGAGTTAGGCGGTCTGTCCGATGACGCTCCACCGGAGAACACGTCGATACTATAATATGCCTAAGGTAAAAAGGAAAATAAAGTGTGCATCTAATAGCCCATCATGTTAGGAGCACACGACTTGGTACGGGCCAGATTTGGATCGTGCTTCTTGTCTTAAGATATTAGTTCGCTGAGGCTTGACAGCCTCGACAAGCTTACGCAAATCAGGTTTTACGAACCCTTTGTACGAATAATAAGCGTTCTAAATGCGTCTCGCTTATTATCGTGCAGATATGCAACGATCAGGCTGAAATGCAAGAAAGCCAGTCAAGTCCCTCCCCGGTTTCCCCAGCTTCCAGACTCTTGGCGTAGAACATGACTATTGAGGCTGAAGTGGTCGAGGATCAAGCTTCGTGACAAGTATACCCTATTAGTTGGCCTTTATCCGCAGGGAGGTAACGACACAATAATTATATGTGCAATGCTAATGATGTTTTGACATATATGTGAAATCTCTGAAGCTATAGTAGAAGTACCCAGACGAGTTCTATCTACCTACCTAGTATGGAGTATTATATTAAGTTGGTACTTACCTAATCAAGCAACAGTGGGTTGAGCTTAGAATTGGTCTCAAGAAAGGGATTGTTAGGAATATATAACACTTTACTTCTCACACCGCTTAACTCGGGAACCCTTTTAATAAATGGATCATCGACCTCATCACCTCTATACTATCAACGGAAATAACTTATCGGTATGATGGTCCGATACTAGGCAAAAGACTACGATGGTACCCAATAATACTATGTCGCCTCTATGAAGCTCCTTATTCTCACAAGGATTTTCGAAAGCGTAGAAGAAGTTAACATTACCTAGTAGCTTGTAGTCTTGATACGTCGCGGAGGTGGCACAAATATGAACCCTCTTCGGAGAGGTGGGATCTTGAGTATCACTCTGGCTCTTCTAAGAAGTTGGTCATCTAATCTTAACTAACGACACTGCACATTTAAAGAGAATATAAGAAAGAAATCAAGTATTAATTTTAAGAACTATTAAGCATAGGATTGATAATGACGGGCATGTAAGAAACATGCATATATCTAAATGCTAGACCAAATCGTGCTTACCTATCATCTATATTGTCTTAAACAAAATGTATATGTATACCTACCTAGATATGTATTCAATTCTGAGTAAAGGGGGGCCATTCATGTATAAATCTAATACATTTGGTTGGCGGTACCTTTAAGGAAACATTAAATATTATCGGAATATTTTGAAAGCAAGAATGAACATCAGATCTGATAAAATTGTATAACCAACGAAATGTGGATATTGTGCCCGACAATTCTAATCCATGGTACGCACTTTTCTCCCGTACCTAACCCGCCGCCTTACCCGCCTTACGTAATCATATTATTCAATGTCGAAGCGCAAGGCTGCCCAGTAGTACCCAGTGAAAAAAAGGTCAATGCGGTTCAGGGTTTGACTATTTGGGTCATGTGACAAGGCTAAATCGTTGATTCTTTCTCCGCGCGTACCTTACCAAACTGGATCAAAGATTGGAGCAACCAAGCACCAAGCACGGCGGCTCTTACTGGACTTTCTTAGGTACTTGCCGTTTTATGTACAGCACCGGGCACCTAGGCAAGAGCAACCTTACCAAGTTACCAAACCTTACCACGCTTACATACGTCGGATCTTATCTTCCACGCATTTGGATGTAGCATTCCCAACTTTCTGCTTAAGTAACCAATTCAATCGCGTGTTCCTCTAGTCTTCTGCCTGCAAACCTCTTTTGAAGACTTCAATTGTAAGTTTACCTTGCTCATTGCCCATTGCTCATTGCTCCTTGCTTCCTGCTTCTTGCTTCTTGCTTCGTCAATATCCCTTCCCTCTCATTGTCATCATCAATCAACCTTAGCACTTCCCATCATACGTCCGACGCTCCATCTTCGTCGCCTTCCAACTTTTTCTATTCAACGTCTGGGCACTTATTGCCATTGACTACCCACCCCCGCCTTGTACGTTGATTCGTCGCGTTTTCAAGCTCTTTTATGTTCCCCACTCCCCAACCTGATGGTCCTCATCCGACCTGATCTTACCTTCTACCTCTACATCGATTCCTAACCTGTCTCCTAACAGGCTGGTATCAGAGCAAGGACCTTACGTCGCGAATTCCCTAAGCTTCCACTGGAAGCTGGCAGAACAGAAAGAGCCAAAATTTACCGATTGTCATCCTTTGCGCTCCAGTTCACCTTTACGTTCCATTCAAGTACCCATCGAGAGTAATAAGCTCCTCCTACCTATCTAGTACCGATATAGAAAGGAAACGACAACGATATCCTCTTCCTCACGGTTTCGTCACCGTCTAACTATACCTACCCTCGCGATTCGGTTCCTTTGTCCCCGGACTCAGGGTCTTCACATACATATCGTTTACTGAAGTCAACTCTTCGAATTTTCTATGCATCAGGACAAGACCCACGATCTCTATGCATGGATATTCGTTGAAACTTCATCCATTTCTTCATTCGCTTATACCAGTTGTTAAAGCCGGTTCTGCAAGGCCCGTTGTGATTCCCTTCACTCGGTGCGACAGAGCTGCTTCTTAGCAACTCCATGGCAGCTAGTACTATCTTATACTTCAAGCGATTACTTCTATATCCTCTACAGTCACGATACGACACGACTTCAATAATAGTTATCACACGAAAATTTTAAGAGTACAGCTAGGAACATAACCCGATCCGAGTGACACATAACCATCCGAGCTCCATCAACGTGTCCACAGAACATCGTCACCCGTATATCGCAAATCTCTAGTATTCCGTTCTATACCATAAGCCGACCAATATTCCGCGCGGCATGTATGGTCCTAACCATCAACAGGGCCACACCTCACGCCTAAATGGTGTCCCCGGTGGCGGTGGCCGTGGCATGGCGCCACAAATGATGTATAATTTCGTCCAACAGCAGGGTGCTCACCAACACCATACCCACCCTCAGTCGCACCATCAGAACATCCCTCAAGATCATGGCGCTCATAGTGGCGCAACGGGCGCCATAGGCCATTCTACCTTCTCTTCCGGCCTCATGTCTACTGTGACCCCGTTCACACCGAGCAGCCATCAGAATGGAAATGCCCCAGGTTCTCGAGGCGGGCAGAGTCAACAATATAGCGAGCACTGGAACGAGCAGCTCAAATCATTCAAGGAGTCAGAGCGGGCTCACCAAACGATGACCGAGCAGCATCAACCTCACTATTTTGCTAGGCTCCGAGCTAGCGAAAACAAAGGTATCGGTCCGGTTCCAAGTGCCAATACAGCCGAAGCAGCAGTCGATGGCGAAGTGGAAGACCGTGGCCGACCCGTTAACGTTGATAAGGCCCTCGATAGACAGGATTGGCTCAACTTGGACTTCAGTGGACAAGGTCTAAAGAACATATCCTTGATGCTCTTTGACCATTACGCCTTCGTCACCGAGCTATATCTCGCCTCCAACAACCTCACCCGGCTGCCCCGTGAAATTGGACAACTTCGGTCCCTACGTCTCCTTGACGTGTCACATAATCAGTTGACCACACTGCCTCCTGAGCTAGGCATGTGTACTCCCCTACGGCAACTACTTCTATATAACAATCTTATTCAGACCATCCCTTCAGAATTAGGGGCTTTACACTTTCTCGAATTGCTTGGCATCCAAGGGAACCCTCTAGAACACGACCAAAAGCAGAAGTTGGTGGAAGACGGCACTAAGGCGTTGATCGCTCACTTGAAAGAGCAAGCACCGGGTATGAGAAATTTACTTTCCTTCCTGTCTATCTATTTTTTGCTATAAGTTGTTGACTAACTTCGTTATTAGTGCCTATTCCCCCCAACCCGCGCTTACCTATCACAGTCCAAGAAGACGTTGGATCGGAAAAAGAACGCGTTCGGGTAATATCCTGGAATACATTATGCGACAAGTATGCAACCAGCACGCAGTATGGGTACACTCCCGCTAGTGCTCTCTCGTGGGAATACCGCAAAGATAGTATCATGCGGGAGTTCCGGGACCGGGACGCCGATATCCTCTGTCTTCAAGAAACTGCTATGGACGCTTTCGACAACTTCTTTTCTCCCGAGCTCGCAAAGCATGGATATAAGGGTGTTTTCTACGCCAAGACTCGCGTCAAACATTTGACTGGCAAGGACCAACAATCCGTTGATGGCTGCTCGATCTTTTATAAGAGTGAAAAATACATCATGTTGGATAAACAACTGGTGGATTTTAGGCAGACCGCTATCAACCGGCCAGATATGAAATCGGCTGACGATGTCTTTAACCGTGTTATGCCAAAGGATACTATTGCCATTTACTGCTTCTTTGAATCCAGATTCACAGGTAATCGGTTCATAGTCGTCAATGCGCACTTATGCTGGGAATCGTACCTGGCGGATGTGAAAGCTGTACAGACCGGCATCCTAATGGAACTCGTTACTAAGCAATCCGAACGGTACACCCGAAGGCCGGCACTGCCGATTGATGAGAAGCGCATCTTTAAGTTCTCGTCGACAGACGCAGATAGCGATACGGATGACGACGATGAGGAAGAACCTCGGGACCCTGCGCCTTCTCAGGAATACCGGAACAACACGGATATTCCTCTACTAGTTTGCGGCGATTACAATTCAACGGCCGATAGTTCTGTATATGAACTGCTCGAGAAAGGTCGGATCGCACCCGATCACCCTGATCTGGTAGGCCACTCGTACGGAAATTTCACGAGGGATGGTATCGAGCATCCGTTCAGTCTGCGAAATTCATATGCGCACCTGTTCGGAACGCCCGATGAATTAACCTTCACGAACTATACCCCCACCTTTACCGGTGTGATCGACTATATTTGGTATACTACAAATACGCTAGATGTGGTCGAATTACTCGGCCCTCCAGACTACGAGTACCTGAAAAGGGTACCAGGCTTTCCTAACTATCATTTCCCTGCCGATCATATCCAGATCATGGGCGACTTTGTCTTCAAGTCACGTAAGGACAAGAAGCTTACGTCTGACCAAGACAAGACCGGCGGTAGTTCGAGAAACCAATCTCGAGACTTGAATTGACGAATTCCTCGACACCTTTTATTTAGGTGATCTTATGTCTCGGGAGTCTTTGCCAACTTCCCATTAGTCGATGCTAGGTATGATAAGGACGCTGATGATAGTTGCATTTTAAGGGGTTTAGCACATTCCGCGTATATGGATGGTATGAGGAGAAAATTAAACGCATCTTTCCCATACTGTTAAGGATGGGTTTTGGGGCGAATGGTTGGACATCTCGGAAGGAGGGGGTGATGAAGTCTTTGCTACGTGGAATGAGGATGGTACCCTTTTTTCACGATTTGACTCCACTGCAACATCCTACAACGAACAGTAGTTTCATTTTATTTTGGCGTCAAAGTAGTATTGTACGTTAGCTAGTTGCTGCTAGTTGCTTCTAAAGAAATCCAGAACGGTGAGGCTGTCGCGTTTACGCGCCGAGCTTCCCTCTATCAACACACGCACACTTGACGACGTCCAACATTGCTACGTGGTACGCTTCGGTTTTTAGGTGTTTGATCTAGGCCTTAGGTAACGGTTGGATCCCGGAGTTAGGTGGCTAGCTTACTATCCAGGCATGAAGTTCACGAATTTTCCCTTTTTTTTTTTCTTCTCGAACTTCGAGTCTTCAGGGGTGTAGGTTAACTATGGAAGAGGTAGACCAGTGAACAAGCTCGGTACTAAGTGTCCCTGCCTCTTCGAATTAAGGGTTTGTAAGGAAGACCTCGTTCGTAATAGCTTGAAATGACCTGCTATTAACGTGTTAAATGGAGATGATTAGAACTTCTCCCTAGTTTTGGATGAACGAACTTGAGCATTGCTATAGTAGGTACCGATGTAATAACCACCTACTTTGGTATAGGCACCACATGACAGAAAACGCAGGGAACGTCAACAAATGTAGGCACCTACATTACAGCATGTTGGCAAGGAACTTTGTGACTACCTAATGCAGCTTTGTGACTTTGTGTAGCTCGATGTCATCTATAAGGGGCTAGGAAGGGCATATGATCTAATTGGTCGAAGCCAACACCACCTAAACGTGTTCTAATGTCAAAGAACCATCTTCAACCGCCCTATTGAGACCGTTTTGCAAGATTCAATAAACCTGATCAATATCTTCAATTTTATTTCTACCTAGTCAGGACTCAACACTGATTTGAAACCCGCCTGCATTTTCCAACCCAAATCTAAAGAAGTATCTACATTCCTGTCCACAGTCGAGCCTTTCGTCACTACTGGTGAAGTCGCATTTGCTATTGTGGGGGGTGGTCGTCAGCCTGCCCCTGGCTGCTCTAACATCAACGATGGCATCACTTTAAACTTGGCGCTCTTAAAGGGCGTCGATATCTGTCACGAGATTTCGGCTTCTCGGTTACCGATCACGTCACGTGATCGGTCAGTTGAGCGTGGACTTAAATAGATCACCCGGGGAATGGAGCTACGCTTAATAAATCATACCTTTCATAATGCACGAGATCTGGCACCTATTAACTACGTGACAATATCCAATATGAGTATGTGTCTATCGCTGCTGGCGAGCAGTAAGGTTCTGTCTACGAGAAACTTGGGGAGCAAGGACTTGGATGCGCAGGGTCGAGATCAGCCAAGAGGGGAATAGGGGGCTCTCTTTAACAGGCATTTGATGATAAATTTAATAAGTAAGGAAAACTTTTTTTTAAAAGAAAATTAAAAGAGAAAAAAAAGGTTTCCTAATTATGTACTGCCGTTCTTGTTGTATAATACACCAGCTAGTCCTCATAGATGGTCTTTCCTTCTTTTCCTCTCGGCAAGGCTTTATCTGTGACGACGTATGTGCATTTGTATTCTGTTTTACTTTTTCTTACATCGTCCCGCTTCATCGCTGACCTTAGTGTTTAATCTACCTAGTCATATAACAAAGAAGAATATGAAATACTAACAATATCACCTAAACCTAGGTCATGAACTACGAGGTTGTGTTAACTTCAGGGGCTATTGTTGATGCGAACTCTTATGAGAACTTCGATCTCTAGGCTTCGGCTCTCGAACTTGTTAAATTTTTGAGGGCTTCGTTTGCTCGTATACTCTACAGCCCTACCCACCCTCTCTCTTGTACCTACATATCGGCCAAAAAAAGAAAAAAGGGGGTGGGGGGCTCTAGAAATGAAGTCGAGCCTCGGCCCCATCGTCTCGATAGCTTTCCTCATGTACTGGGTCAACCCCAGCAACGGCGAAAAATTCATAGCTAGCTACTTTCAAGAAAATCCTAGGGAAGATAGAAAAGAAGGCCATTGGACGGTGCCAAAATACTGATTTCAAGTTCATAAATTACTCATTCAATACACAAGACCCCATTAGTTCGTAGGGTGCCAATAATAAGGCAAGGCTGCGGGAAGCGAGTAAGACTTACGATCCCGAAGGAGTGTTTCTGACAGGCGTCCCAGGAGGGTGGAAGCTGTTTCCTTGAGATTTCTAGCGAATGATACGCTCATAGACATTGACAGCGAGGAATGATCTTCTATCAATTCATTACTTACCTCTTTTCTGCAGATTTTGGATGGCATGTTATGCCCATAAAGGATGCTTAGGATTATGAATTGAACGACCATAGAAGGAATGAGTAGGTGGTAGTTTCGTTTGATAGGCGGTTATGGCACATAGTTGGCCCTTAACTAGGTACCTAGACCATGTGACTAGTGTAGCTAGGTACCTAATGTAGGTAGAAATGTCAAAGCACAGTTGTTCAATAATGAGTTGGAAGTCTATAACATTTTATTTACATACCTAGGTATGTTGCCTGGTATACACACCTAGGTAACAAATATATAGGTAGGTACTTCTCTAAAGAGATGCTGCACTCTCACATGCTCCTTTTATATCACTTCAGTGCGCAACATTCAAATAGGGGTTCGGGGGTCTAAGTAGGCAAATCTACACTTTAAGGTATTTAATTGCCTATGTTAACTACCTACCTACTTACCTAGTTATAAAAATAACCTATTAAGCTTCAAATGTCTTCTGTGTCCTAACAAGGCATAATATATTATCTAAGCCTACCTGGGTACCTATGGATCTTGAACTGGAGTAGCTTTTGCCAGCTGAATTCTAGAATTGACCAAACCTATCCTCGGCCCATTAACCGGAAATATTGGTAATGTGACTAGGAGTTAGGTTCATTGTGTAAAGTCACTTGATTTTCGAGAGCCTCATGTGAAGGTTGCCTAAAGAAGGCAAAGTGCACAGAGGAAACGATCCAATGGCACCTCAGAGTTTATATTGACCTACAGCTAAGCCTGAGTCCTACATCACGGAAAGCCCAATCATAGGAACAGAAATAACCAATGTAACTAACGGCAGTCAGCAAGGAGTAATTTTTCGTTACAATGCGAGTAAAAGACCGGCCAGAATGAAATGCATATAATTCAGCACCGCTTCCTCAGCTGATCTTACCGAAATTAGGTATTTTGTAGAAAATGACGATAGGGAACTCCGAAAAATGCACGATAACACAGCATTTTGCACTTTCAAGTTCTTCGGTGATTAAACCAGTTATATTATAAACAAAATGGATTGGTTGAGGTATTTTCTTTTGAATCACACCCTACAACCCGTAACTTGTAAGTGGGCCATGGAAACTAAGTGGACAAAATATTCGTGTTTTGAAAGATAATTCAACTATAGAAAGTAGGATTTACGGCGTTGATCTTTCGAGTAGATGGCTGATATCACGAGTAGCTGACCAATTACCTCTGTACGTGTTTTAAGCCTCATGTATCATATCAGGTCTCTTTCCGGTAGGTGCAGTCATAGATAAAGGATGTAATAATGATAGCAAACCATGTTTAGGTGGTGTTTGCTAAAAACGAACTCGGTAACGTCTAAAATGGTAAGAATAGCGATGATCTTCACGTCAGCGCTGATTAACATCTCAGTTCGGCTTATAACTTACTTATGAAAATAATTGTTGTTTTCAAGTACCTACCTATTTTTAGTGAATGTGTAGGTATATAAAATTATTAATAACCTTAGAACAGTTTCATTTATGCAATTCTTATTGCCGTGACCGAAAAAAACGCCTATTGCTGACTTTTGTCTTGAAAGGTGCATTCTTAGGAGGTATTCAACATTCAGAGTGGTGTGGCATGCTGGAGATTGTTTATTCAGCTGATGATACGAAAAGAGAAATGGAGCGGTGGGGTGACAAGAGTACCGTAGCCTTCTTTCATTGCAAAGATAGGTACTACTTACAGAAGATAAAGGTTCAAATCTTGGTATAGGAACTCAGATCTGCTTTAGATTTACTTCGTAATTTTAACATTGAATATTATACGATTCGTCCGTTTCTAGCCAGGTAGACACACATGGCGAATGCCAACCTTCAAACCAAGCCCTTGCCGTCCGGCGCCATCAATGAGCTCTCTGAAGTCGCAGGGTGGCTTCAAAGCAACGATGCTGACTTCCAGTCTGTTAACAATATCAAGATTTGCAAAAACATTCATGGACTGGCAAGCGCTACGGATAATCTTTTGAAGCAATTCGCTAAAGAAGTCACAGTAGGGACATTGCCCACCATTTAAGTAAAACTTCTATTGAAGATAGCTAACCTAAACCGTCCTATTCAGTCCCCCCCATCACAAAACCGCGTTACAGCCATCCATTTCGACCAGCCCGCTGTTGTTCCCGTAGAGAAAGGATGGGTAGTTGATCTTATGCCTGTACAGATAGTTGAAGGATCGGTAACAGTGGAAAGCAAGGAGCTGAATCTAGGGCATTATGTCCATCTAACGGAAGAGGCACGGGTCTCTGGAAATTTCTTTGCTGTTCTGTTGTTGTCCCAGCTCGATGAATGATGGAACGGTCTAATTTATATCTATCTACCTACATCCTATGATATCTAGCAAATGGAGGTTTCAAAATTGGACCCTAGACCCTGCCTCTTTAATGTTTCTTAAACTTAAACGTAGACCTTAGCGCTGTTATCTCTTATTGTCCCGAAGCTAGGCTGCCCAAGGTTGAGAAGCGAAATCAAGGCGCTATTGTCTTGTAGGTCCCCAAAACCGACCATACTATTAAATTGAACGACCATTGTAGTATCTATATGTTAACTGCTTAGCTTCCGTTATATATAACTTTATGGAATGGGCATATTAAAGTAACAAGGCTTCTTACTACCGACCAAATTCTGATTGCCATTGGTAGATAAATCACCATAGCTTGTGTGTTGTGAGAGACTGATCTGTCTCATGATGTCCTTTAGATTAAGCTGGCGGTCACGTTCAGAAATTTCCCAGAACTTTTGGAAACCGCATTGGGAATTTGGACAGAGGACTGCTATGGATCCTATAACGACATTAGTCAAGTATCATAAGAGATGTGGTGTTTTAGTTTAGCAACACACCTCTGATAACATCCGGATGTATCGAGTCTTTGACCATTGGTGCAATGAACATGTAATGAGCTTCCGATCTACAGTCACATTCCCAACTCCGCTGCCACTCCTTGGGCGGATCGTTGAGCGGCATTGCCATTTCTACTTATTTGGTGACTTTGTGGATGTTCGGTGCAATTGTTTGACTAGGTATTGGCTGCGATATGCTTTGTGATGATAAAGCAATTGACAATATATTGGCGCACAAGAGATATGTGGAGATTACATTGACAGACTGAGGATAGGATTAGATTCGAGGAATGAGAGCGGCAGGAATACAGCAGGGGTAATAAGAGGATTATAACTGCAATATGGACATGGGAAACCCTTAGGAGCTGGACATCCAGACTACCTACAGCCTACATTAGGTAGGTAGGTAGGTATGTACCTTACTACATAAGAAGTGAGGTCGTACATACATAGAAATCCATATATACCTAGGCAGCGCTTGGACCAGGCCAGGCCAGTCAGGCTTGATCCAATGAACTGATCTGATTGGCCAGTTAGAAAGTAGTCAACTTACCCCGGTCCAACTGAACGTCTAAACCGCCAAACTGCTAATTCAATTTATTTACAGTATATTTAGTGGCTTACACTGTATAGGTTCACACTGAATCTCTCCTTGTAAGGCCTTTAGCGCATGCTGCTTTTCAGCCAATCAAATTGTGCCTGCAAGTAGATACTTGCACTTTATTCAGTTGCGCCCGCACCAATACTTATTTATTTAACCTGATCTTAAGCTTATTTGAAAGCGCGCTCGAAATCTAACTGATTGCAACTAATCATAATGTTTAAAATTGTATGTGCATTGACTTGAGCGGGTTTAAAGGGTTGAAAAACCGGCGCATACCTGAAGTAAATACAAAGAATGTTCAGCTGAGGGTGACGAACATGATCCGGGGTGGTAGTCCGTGCTGTCATGGTCATGTGACCCCAAATTCAATACCTTTTTGTATTTACTTATAATATGGGCCAGCTTTCCAGCTTTTTGCACCCATCTAGCAGATTGAAAACACGATTTATAATAATAAAAGGCTCGCAGTTAAATAGAGCTTTGAGAGAGCTTTCGAATGGACTAAAAAACAGCTTCAAAGAGCAATCATTATCGCAAGCGCAATTGAATAAAGTGCAAGTATCTACTTGCAGGCGCAATTTGATTGGCTGAAAAGCAGTATGCGCTAAAGGCCTTATAATTATAGCCTCTAAGCCCCCTAAGCTTACAAGGAGAGATTCAGGCCCTGGCCTAATCCAAGCGCTGTATATGTAGGTAGGTACTGTTAGGTTGTAAAATCGTTGTTGTTTTTTCTTAGGTTCTATTAAAATCTCGATCTGAAACGAGAGAAACTGATCTAACCCTTTTGCTTACGTAACAGCCCCACAGTACCTAGTTACGAGCAAGCCCATAGGGTCAGGTGATCAGAAGCAGTTGGTGATGACCATGTGTTATTGATACTGTAGAAATATAAAATTTTATCATTTAAAACGACTGTGGGGTTCAATATCCAGCTGTAATGTACCTAGGTACCTAGGTAGTTCGAATAGGCAGAAGAGAGCGTTGGACAAATAAGAGACATAACACCACCTCCATGATTCTTCATCGCCTCTATGAGTGGCTAACATGCCTGGGCCGCATTGATAGTCCCTAGCGGCCTGGGAAGTTCACGAGTCTCTGTATTTACATGCTATGGATCGATGTCCATTTTATCTGAGTCTTCTTCCGTTGATTCCGTATTCATGGCGCTGCTCGTGTCGGAGGCACCACTCGAAAGACTAGGGCTGGACTCTTGCGGTTTAGAGGCCAAACCCGAACTTCTCTTTCCAGTGGACTTAGGGTCGCGATGGGACTGTGACGCCGCTATAGCTGCGTCTGTCCACACCCCAACCGAAGTATTATTACCGTTAATATCGACATCCTTAAAATCCGCCTCGAGCCGCTGTGATGGATATGCATGACTGGCACCGACAATTGTTTGATTTCCATTCGCCCTGACGTTGCCGAACCGAACAAATTGTCCGCTCGACAGAGGTTGCGAAGACATGTTTCTGGAGGGGTATAGTGGACCTAGGGCACGCGATCCGGTGGAGTCTGGTGTAGAGCTCTGTAAAACCATATTTTGTTAACAGCAGGGCTCTTTTCAACTGGCACGTTAAATACTACTTACTCGTGAATGAGCCGAATTGCTATTGTAACCAATCCTGCTATGAGAATCTGGAGAGTGTCGATACGGAACTAGGATTAGTACCGTAAGCCCAGTACCTTATGTATAGATATTACGGTCATGGATGCGAGGTGGGGCTGTAACTTACGGACGGCGCCATTAGCGTCTCGGTTTGAGTCCATATCCGACATATCGAAAGTTATATTAGTCTCTTTCTTCACACGCGTACTCTGATCTCCGTTTGAAGGTTGCATGTTTTGACCTTTTTCGCGATGTTCGGTCGAAGTTGCGCGGCTCAGTGTGCTAATCGTAAGAATAAGAGTTGTTTTATCGTGCTCCAAAGATTGAAAGTTTTGGAGAATGCAGGATTCCACAGCCCGAGCCTTACGGGCCCGGTTCAACTTTGAGATAAGTCGGAATTGTTTAGGCTGCGAAGTGTAGGGCGCGCACAACTCTGTAAGCCTGGTTATCTTGGGGGCCATAGACTTGATAATGCGGCTAACTTGGCACGTGTGCAGAGCCCTGTCGTCTCGAATGGAAGTAATTGTGTCACCAAGAACAGCTAGTTCATCTCTCCATCCTTGGTATCGAGCTGGGGCATGCCGAAGGAAATCTCGAAGTTGACTGATTGACTCAAGTATCGCAACTGCTGTCCCTATAAGCTGACCCGTGGCCGCGACGGCCCCGAGGACTTCCATGATCCCGGAATCCGGCACGATCTGATTTCAAGAGTTCGGGAGACATTTAGTCGTGTTGAGTGCATGCATCGGACGCCTAGTGATGAGCTGACATTATAACTAGGCAAGAAAGTAATTAAGGGAAGGAAAAGAAACAATATACAATCTACGGAGGCTCTTATAATCATTTTTTTAGGCACCTGTACCTATCCAGCTCTCAAGGTTGCCTGACCACAAAGCACATCCACAACATATGTACAAGTGCGAGAAATCGGAGGGGTATTCGTACTACTACCTACATCTCAATAACTGCACAACATAAGGATATCAAATATTTAATTATCACCATTTACGACGCATGGGCTTAGCATTCTATTTATCTCTAATTAATTTAGAAAACATCCGACCACTTTGCTTTGTTTGAGGCCGTGTATGAAAACGCCAGCAGCTCTATTAACGCCACACGTTATCAAGAGTGAACTGCATTGGCGAAAGAACTGCACCATGCCATAGATCGAAATGCCCAACTTCCATTTACATACCTAGCCAGGTCGACAATACATATCCAGACACTAGGAGTACATTAGAAATTCCGCTATCTAGCATCATAAGGCTACGACCATCGAGAAAGGGGTCCATAGGTCGTGGGGTGCTGGCGAGTTGACTGGAGAACCCTTTCAACTCAGACGATGTTGATTTTGACATCAATGGACACGGTCAAATACTCGAGGACTAGGAGAACCCTCTTTGGCTTGATCTATGTAGGTAGATGACGATCAATGGAGCCCTACCCGCCCTACCCGCCTTATCCACTGAGCGGGTCAGGCTCCAGCTCTTGGGTTCTTTTTTATTGAATCTGGTGATGAGAAGTATTGTTTTACACTTTATGAGGAGAGGTAACTAGTAGCTCTACAATGAGCCCCTATCCCGCTATGTAACACAAATGGTCGGCCTCTTACAAGTTGGCTCAGTACTTAGGTAAGTATTTTTAGACATCGTCATTCATTGATGTTATGAGAACCTAGAATAAATTGAATAATAAAGATCAGTAACATTTTCATAATTGTATGACTCATATTGCTTATTTATTGCGTGGAATAGTAAAGGGGCTGACTATGTGTACCGATAAAGGCTCTCAAAACATGGGCTGGCTTTATTTACCAATATAATGCGTATTGTGGAGTTGGTCATCATGATAGGTTAAAAGGGGGTTTCTAGGGCTACCTTTCATAGAAAGCCACGAATTGTAAAAATATTTATTTATTACCTACGCATGGTAAACCTATTAAAGCCAAGTAAGGAATATCTTCCATAATCCATAATATGCCCAAGTGCCTACCTATCTAAGTAGTACTTTCCCCTTAATAGCGATAGCAGACTAACATTTCGATGCATATTACGATCCTTTCAAGACTAAGATGTATGGGATGAGGAGTAGTAGAATATATTTCGTAGAACTGAAGATTGGATGCACTTGATGAATGCATGTCAACCTAAGTACCTATACTACCCAGCTAGTTTATGCCAATCCCTCATAAAAAGCTGCAAATTCGATGGCTATTTCCACAGCTGAATCAAATTGGAGAACTCTATTATCATGAACATAGGTTGGTTAACGAATGTTAAATCGTAGAATTAAGCATACAATCTGCAGATCAGGGGCGACACGAGTACAGGCGGAGTCAGGCCTTGAGGTTAGGCAGAAATTTCAGTACACATTTACATATAGTTAGGTAGGTAGGTAGTCGTTCAACAAATCAAATATCCCGTACTGGTTTGTGATAATCGCAACTTGATGGCTCAACTCAAAAAGTTCCGAGATAACGTACGAGACTTGCTTTTAAATCTCCGAAACTTCACAGGTTTACATAACTATGAAAAAGTCTAAATCAATACTTAACCTAGTGGAGAGCTACCTACACGGTTCCTAAACTAGGCCTTGACAAAGTAGATTCGGCTAGAGCAGCGAGGTTGATTGATGGAAAATGTCTAAGTCATTGACTCATTGCTGGGGCTGTAGAATCGTCGATAATTCCACGGCGACTAACTGAGGTTACAATACTGTGACAAGGAGGATAGAGGTAGGTATCGGATTGAGCTGTCACGAGACTTTTCTGCATCTATTCTCATCGATGGCCTCTGAGATGCAAATATTTTATAGAAAAGGAAAACATAGGGTTAGTTACCCCTTAACCTAATTAGAAGTTATCTTCAGACAAGGTTTAGAAGGCAAAATACATCTAAGCACCTACCGACATCTACAGAAACTGATTCTATTTTGCTGGGAATGCCAGTAGGTCAAGTGAAGAGTATTCTAGGTACTTATTTAGCGTTATCTGCGGACAATTGCCAGTTAAGGGAATAGATTATATCTAATTTTATGCTCTATCTGTCAACGCATGTGGGCCATACCTATAAATTGAGATTTCCCTAATGGTAATCCTAGTTTCAAATCCGTCTTTCAGGGGCCATGATAAGGTGATATTGTCTAGCATAATATGTAGTATGGAAATACCGGTTCCCCCGAGAATTTGCACTCAACTCCTAATGGATTGCTAGGTATTATCGTACGATTGAGAACCCAACCCCTGAACATTAATCATGTTGCTTTTATACCGGATTTCCATCCTCGGATGAACTATATCTCTCGATAGTTACGTTCTTGATTTATAGTTACAGCGAGGAATGGTTGGGAATGAAGAGTAAAATTTAAAACAAACATAATCCCCAAGGGATTTATCTAATATTGAAATATTAGGCTACACCTATTGGATTAGTCTTTCCACACACCTGTTATATACATCCAGATAAAACCCCCAGCAGAGCGATCAACAGTCGATATGATAAGCCTCCATTAACGAAAGTTAAGCTCCCATGAATTTTCTTCATTTAATATCTGCGGCTTTATCGAAGCGGTGCTGTTTACCAGTCGCCGTATGATCCTCGGCAATAAATACTCAGGCTATCTAACACGGGGTTTAAGATGTGTCGTTCTCTGTCGATTCGCCAAAAGGTGGTCTAAATGGCGGACCGCCATATGGTGGCCCATGAGGAGGTGATCCGTTCGGTGGCGATCCATTAGATGGCGACGAAGGTGGAGATGATGATGGCAAAGGCGATGGAGCCGGGAGCCGGTCTACGGTATAAGCAACCCATTCAGAGGGAGAGTTATTGCAGACGATAGGGGATCCATCCTTTGGTATAGACCCCTCGATGGCAGTCCCATTATCTGAACAGTTCGAGGTGCTATAGGCATGGACTTGAGTAACGGATAGTCAGCATTGCCGGTTATCCTTTATCACGTCACGATAGTGAGATTTATGCGTGACGCGAAATGGGAAATACTCACAGACCCATCCATCCGTGATGTGGATATAGAGGGAGCTGAATGTCTCGGGCCATTTATTGCAGATGCCGGTCATTGACTGGGTGAAAGTGCCGACCCCTTGATTGTCGGCCGAGCAGTCCACTTGACCGAATGTCCTGAGATCACCTACGTATGGATCTATTCGTGGGAGGATTAAGGCATTGGTACTAGACGCGAGGGCGACAAGGCCAGTAAGGGTATATGTAGGATACATTTTGGGAAACGATAGTTTCGAAAGATCCTAGTTTCTAGCCTGCCGCAGTAGGGGGCAAACGAAGAGCGAGCGCGTGGACAGCCAGTCGTAATCTTATAAAGAACCAATGCTTACGTCGCGTTGTTTTGATGTCCGCCAAAATGGTCGAAAGTGTGTGCTCTCGCTAATGGCTCGAATCTTAAATACTTCAGACCTTTGACCATTGTGGAGGGACGGGAAAGCAATCCGGCTTCAGGCTTGCGGATAATCTAGACCCGAGAGCAGGATGGCTATGCTGACGGCGGAAGCGCTATTCCAACCTTATTCCGATATACGGGTAATACATGCGAGATGTGAGGAGGTCGGTGACGACCGTCGAGGCTCATGATGCTGTCATACACGAGGAAACATGGATACCCGTACCGGGCAGCAAGCAACCAATATTCTCAATATAAACAGCGCATCGGGGCAATATAAATCTTGGCGGCATTTCATACGGAAAGCTGCTTGTTCTAGCCACCATCGTTGGAGTACAAGGTCAAGATTCTTTCATGCGGGTTGCCGTACGATCTCGTAATGAGCAAACTGCTATATATTTGAGGCGACCAAGATCGATAAGTTAAGGGCAGCTCGTATTCACCGACCAGAAGGCTAAGATATCTACTAATTCAATAGTATCGTAAAAAGGAATTGGCTTACTCACTAATTACGTCGCAGACTCGTAGATATGTATACAGAAAACAGGCCACTCCCCTAGAGCTATTAGACCATGACTCAAGCTCTTAGGGTCTGACCGCATAACGAATTAAGAAAGCTTAGGAACGATTAGTCATTGAGTATTTAGACAGTTCGAACTTTAACAGATATACTAATGACTTAGTAGGTATCTATCTTGGTGAGATGGATTGATGAATATGATGGAGTTTAGTGGTTGGGTGAAGCTAAGGAGATGAGAAACCCCTTTTTAATTGAAGGTGGATAAGTAAGTATAGATACCTATTATATCATGCTGGGTAGGTACAAACCTTATTTTCTGTATTTCATCCGATAAATATAGAATTTTTTGGTCATGATTGAGAATAAATATAGCAATCCTAAAATTATCAGACAAAATATTATCCTACTCGAATTAAGAGGATAGAGATATGAGAGTATTTCGTAATATTTGCGAAAATAAAGGAGAATATGTACCCATGTACTGATGACGTAGTATTCTGCCGAAGCTTTCCCGCCCCCTGGCGCGTAGTAGGCGCGTCAACGGAGATAATTATTTTTAGTTACCTGGGTAATTGGTTTCTACTAACAACCAAAAGGAAATAACGACCTTCTCGTCGACCCTAAATCACCAACATTCACAAAATACTAGTGACTCTTCAATTTTCACTCTTCGTCCCCCGTCACCTTTTTACCTTGTTTTTTCCTTGATCGGGAAATCAAGATTTAAACATATTATTCCTCTTCCGCCCAAACCTCGTTCTCCCAAGTATGTCGTATTCTGACAATTCAGCATACACACCTCGTTATCATATTCCCCCAACTCACCGATAGAAACGATCGCAATCATGCCCGGCGGACTAGACGACTCGCGCTGGGCGCCAAAGAATCAGAACAATCGCGTGAATAAACATCGCGGACGTCGCCAAACTACACGATCTTCTTCCACCAATGCAACGTTATCAGCCTCCCAATCTGATAGCCTCCTTCTCCGACTCGAAGACAAACCTTTGCCAGATCAAGAATTCTCACGATTCCTAAAGATTGTTGCTAGGCTCAATTGGAAGCTACCATTCCTTAAGGCGGGATATAGCTTGGCCAAGAACACCACCGACAAGGAACAGTCGCAAGTTGTAGCATGCGAAACCCAGTTCAAGCTAGACTTTCATGAGTTCTACATGCTAATTGAACGTGCCCTCGTTCGTCTAATGGGCATCTTCGGGATTGTGGTCAGGCGCGACGGAATTATCATCGATGGGGTAATCAAAATGAACAGCGTCCAGGACGAAAACCTGGGCCATGACACGACTGAGGACCCTAAGGAACGTTTCATCCAACATTTTTATCACAAGAATGTTCTCACTGCGCTACAAGACCCCCACAATCCACTATACAGCATATTCGGCAAGCCCGAAGTTCGAATGCAGCTATCGAGAGCCAAGGACCTCCGCAATCGCTGGAAGAACATCGACGAAGCCGACCCCGTCAACTTCACCCCACTGCCTCTTTCAAGCTACAATCTCGAGTTGATCATGCAGACCATCCTCACGGCAATTGAGGAAGCCCACAATCTTGCCGCCGATTACATTCGCAAGAAAGGAGGTGGGCCTATGGAGGTCACCGGTAGTGCCGCCAAAGAGGACGATTGGGAGTTTATGGTGGATGCGATGGATTGGGAAGCTGTTTGACGAGATTTTCTCCTAGCAAGAGGCCTAATATGGCAGTCCCCATCAGCAATTTCAGACGCCAAACCCGGACATTCAGCAAGTGTTGAACGCCAGATTGATTTTTGTACAAAACAAACGGGATACCTAGGATGGACTTGGACGTCATGGTTTGGTATGTTGGTCGAGCAATCTCACGTTTCCACCCATGGATATTGTCAAAGTTGTGCAAGAGACGGATTGTCTATTTCCCAGTTTCGATGCTTTAGGTGGCGCTTTGCAAATGGACAATACCTACCTACCAGTTCCAGCTGGATATTGCCATTTTCTCTATTGGCTGTACGGTTTAATAATAGTAAGGTTCTTTAAAGAGATGGCGTTTTGATCGGTGGTGTGGCTAGAGCATAATGACATTGATACCCAGGCAAATAGGATACTCCTCACGCCCAGTAGAATATATTAGAATTAATTAGGTAGTAGCTGTAGCTTGCACTGCCTCGATAGACTTGCTAGTAACGTATCTCTTATTTTCTTCGGCGATAGAGAGTAGTGCCACATCTTTTGATGACTGCTTACCTCTATCGTGATGAGAATATGAGACTCTACCTACCTAGGTAAGCATGTAGACATCCCTCGACACCAAATGAGTGTTCCAGTAAGTAGAACGTGATAAAAAGCATCGAATTAAAATCAACGATATTCCCAGGGTCTTCATAAGGATGTAGCTCACATGCATTAGGTTCCTAGGTACACATCTAATTGAACCAATTAGACGTGGCACTCAATCCTAAAATAGTCTAGCTCCCCCAGCCAAAACGTCAGAGGGATCCACTCCCCTTTATCGAAACTCTTAAGCTACCTCGATAAGTTCGTAAACCACTTCCATTCCTCTTACATTCTACAAGAACCATCTTCGGTCAACGAGCATCACCTACCTAGATACTATCCTATTATTTATACTTATTAACATTTATCATTTGAATCAAGAGTTCATCCGAGAGCGTATACGATTATGCCACCTTCAGCCGCTTCCCTGCGGTCCGTACTCGCATACGCGAGCAACCTCGTCTCGCAATTCCCGCTGGGTCTCTCAAACTTACCGAACCCGCTCTCCGCCCTCGGCCCCCAGGCACCTGTCGACGTGGACAACTCGATCACGCCCTACGAACCTTACGAGCCTCTGACTGGCACGCCGTCTTGTCCTATCGACGCACCCGTGAGCTGCAATAACAACACCGCGGCTGATTCGTGTTGTTTTATTCATCCCGGTGGACGCTTGTTGCTTACGCAGTTCTGGGATTCGAAGGTCCATGTCGGTGGGAGCGAGGAGGATTGGACTTTGCATGGGCTATGGTTCGTCGAATCCCTGCGCTTGTCGAAGAAGAAGAGGTTGCATGTGACAGTTAGCTAATTATCGATGTCTTTCCTCAGGCCGGATCTATGCGATGGCTCGTATGACCAGTTCTGCGGCATGGCGCCGCGGTTCGAGAATATCAGCGGAGTACTCGAACACTACGACCAGGGGGAGTTACTGGCGGATATGAACCGGTATTGGATTGCGAACTAGTACGTATACTCTGACTTGACTTGCAATAGGCCAAGCTGGGTCCCCAAATAATAGTGGAGGGTATGCTAACCAAACGATAGCGGCTCAAACGACCACCTCTGGGCCCACGAATACAACAAGCACGCCACATGCATCAACACGCTAGCCCCCAACTGCTACGGCGACAACTACACGCCGGGCCTCGAAGTCGTCGACTACTTCGTGCGCGCCTTCGGCCTGTTCAAGATGCTGGACACGTACTGGGCCCTCATGCACGCCGGCATCGAGCCCAACTACAAGAAGACGTACGACCTAGCTAAGATCCAGGCCACGCTCGAGGCCTTCAGCGGCGGCAAGGTCATCCTAAAGTGCACGGGCAGGCACCACAACGTCCTGCACGAGGCCTGGTACGTGTACTTCGTCAAGGGCAGCCTGCAGGGCGGCGACTTCGTCCCGGCGAAGGACAGCTTTAAGGGCAGCGAGGGGAATTGCGCTTCCCAGGTCAGGTACTTGCCGAAGCATGGTAGGTGAAAGGAGAGCTCTCGAGCTATGAGATTGTTTGAGTAGGGATTTGGCAATTTGCATGGCACGGTCTGGCGTTTAGGGTCTTGGTTGGGTGGATGTGTCTAGTGTTTTGATATTGACGACTGGAGACTTGGGTGGGCCATTTATTGTGATTTACAGCTAGTTATTTGGCATTGCATCTATACACTTATTTATACTCATCGATTACCTACCTATGCTCCGTGTTGGACAATGATGGGGAAATTACTTCGACGAGGACTGTGGGAATGAAGCTACATTATACATATGCTAAGGTAAACATAGAATATGTGGTACTGGGGACGAGTACGTAAAATATGAGGTTAACTAGAGTCCCCAGTAACTAGACATATTGATATACATTTTCCTTGGTCTATTCTTAGAACAGTGTCTCGGTATAACAACTACGTTTATTCATGCCTCGAAGACATATTAAAACTAGTATATGAACTACACCCTAGTTACAATGCGCCATATCTCTCATAATACATAGGTAGGTACTTCATCACATTCGCAACGTAAGGGATGATTTAGAAGTCGTAGCATCCTCATATATGCGAGACATATTGTTATAAATAAGATAACTATTTCCTCAACCTAAGATGAATAATGAACTTATATATATTTAGCTCTTGAGACGACTAAAGAAATGAAATGATGCTCCATTACAGTTACTTAATATAGGTAAATATTTCATTATCGTTAATACGACCTCGTTATCGAACTTTCAACTATGGTCAATTGCGTAGGAAGTAGGCATTGATGTTACGGCTAGTAACACAACTTGTAACCAGCAATATAAAATGCGTGTATATCTCAATTGCCCATAATTCTTGTAGCAAAGTAACCTCTCTCATCGAAGTGTGTTCTTAGGTAGATACGCGTATAGAGGATTTAGCGTACCTAGACGAGCAAGCTTGCCAAGACAATCGTAAAGCAGACCTGTGATAAGAAACCAGCGTGACAGCGTATAGCACACCATATACATATATGCCCTTCAATACCACCGCACGAGTCCAGAAGCCTCGAAGCTACTTATAACCTGCAAAGGAACGTCGTCTGTATGTACGAGCACCATGCGGCTATGCCCCTTAAAGCGCGCAAGCCGAAATGTCTTCTCTAACCTAACCCACATAACCAAGCAAGCTTTTTAATCTCCTCAGGCTAGCTAACTGGCAACCCACCGTGTCCTTCTCTTAGTCCGTCAAAAAGAACCTCAAGACTTTTTAAATACAACCTAGGTAGTTAGCGGTGGCCTCACATATACGTCATCCTCTTGCGGCTTAACCCCCGCATCGACGCGCACGTTAGATGAAACTTCCGCACCGCGCCGGCCTACCTGCCTACTTGGGCCGAAGCAGGTTGAGGAAAAAATACCGTGATCTGGGGAGCACTCGGTAGGGGAGCATCCAGATGCAAGCCACCCGCCTGCGACTCTATGTATGTAGGTCCGGCCACGCCTAGGCTATGTATTTATTAGGACGGGTCCGCGGGCAGAGCTGGGCTGCGAGGGAAAACCGCCTGCCTATCCGAGTAAGGATGGGATCCCTCTTTAGGGGCGTTAAGTCCGGAAGAGGAACTGGCGTGTTACATGTTACGAGTCTATCGACGAGGCATGTGATAGGTCGTGTAAAAAGGACTTAGCATTTCTTGAAGTTACTGTAGATTTTTTTTTGTGACGATGCTACGGTGTTAGTCTTCGCGACGACTAGAGACGCGGTTCGTGATCATGTGAAGTTGAAGACTTCTTCGACTAAAGACATGCACTCCACAATACTGCAACTTTGACTAAGTAGCTACCTAGGTACTAAGTGGAAGCAAGAAACGATGTGTCATCGGCGAAGTTGGGATAATAAATATCTCGTAGCTTTGGGTAAAAAGAGGTAGATCTGGTATAAGAACTTGATTTGTGGTCGTCGAGATCTTACGATGGTTACAGTTCAACCGAGTCAATATAAACCGGCGAGAGATGAGGGGTTTAAGCGGTGAGAAGCATGTGTATGTACGCTAGCACGCGCAAATGTGATAGCCGGGAAAATGGGGGATCGGGAGGGGACTCGCTAACATGCACGATAACCTTTGGACGGTTTCTCTGGCTTGAGTGCCCCTGAATCGTTAGGAAGAAAAAAGCAAGACAGGCGTTAGTATGTCTTAGTCCAGTTTAACTCCCGCATATAGCATCGGTAACTGTGACTTTGTATTTGTATATCGGGTGATGCCATGAGAGCGGCAGGGCTCTATTTTTCGGTAGACGATCTCACAACCGCTCAAATGCCGACAGGGCCATCGAATTGGCTTTGGCAGTTTGCTGCTAGTCTCTGTAAGATGGTGGTGTGGGGGCACGATGTTTTATTGATCGAGTGTTTGCTGATGAAACATTGTTAAGTTAGAGCCGTGATCAGATTGGTCGAACATCTATATTCCGTCATCGTCTCTCGCATTTGATAATCGTCCAGTCATGAAGCCCTTCCGTTCCGGGTAAGAAATCGCGTGCTTTTAGGTCAGTACGGCATCGATAGCGAAAAGGAGTCAGCGGAGGGCGTGTCCTGTTCCTCGCCGTGTCTCCCCTTTTGAAGGGTATTTTTGCCTCAAGCAGCAATGAAGGAAAAAAAGAACCAGTGATAATGCGCCGTTTTTTCGGATTGCTCGCGAGCCCTACTGATCCTAGTCGAATATAAAATGAACATTATTACTTAGGTAAGAGCTAGACTGGGCCTAGCGGTGCTTGTCGGGCAATGATCGACTATGCAAGTTCAAATTTGCTGCTCATTCACTGGCTGCAGAAATGCTGCATGACTTTTGCTGACTCCGCTCAACTCCACATAGATTGCCGTCGTTCGCCCTGGAATCGGCTCCTAAACTCTCGCCCTAGCCAGTAACAATTCGGCATTCCTCGTTACCTGGAGTAAGAGGAAGCATGTACTGTACATAGTCAATGCCAACCTTGTTAAGTTGCATCGATGATCATCGAGCATTAAACTGCCCCGCGTTGGGTCTGCCTGATACTTATTGCGATGCTGTCATGATGAGTAGGAATTGGAATTGCTGTCTTCTAGTTATAATGAGTAACGATATAAGAAACTTTCTCTTTGGTGGGCAACGTTGGATTGTCGTCGAAGAAGTGAAGGCTTGAGCTAGAATATTGCTGTAGGTAACTTGGCTTGTCTGCTCTTGGTACAATGGGCGTAAAATAGAGTAGAATAGTTGAAAAGGAAGTTGGAAGTCTGAACAAGCTCAAGGTATGTATATGATCTCCTGATACAACGATGCTGCGTTATCACAGTACATATAATGAAACCCTATTCATCAACGTGCATGCTATGAAGTTCTGTCGTATGCGTTATTCGTTGGAGCATCATATGGTAAAATGCTATTGTACGGACCGTCTTGATCGAACTGCTCACTAGAGCTGCCTGAATTCTATACTGTTAGATGTCGATAATGGCGGCACTTGTAAATATTCTTGCGCAGTAGTCTCCATATTGTGTGGGGTTTTCGTTGAAGATTTCGAGATCTCGTATATAACATAAGAGGGGCAAACGAGAGGGTCAGATGTGACCGAGTGAAAAATTGCTGCAAGAAAAAAAATTAAACATGGAAGAACCTTACAAGTACATATAATGAACCGACCCCTATTGGCTGGTTAGGGACTATCGTCCACGGCTAGACATATTAATATTTTCTTTCCGTCGATCATATACCGAGTCATTGGAGAAACCAGTGGATATAGTATGTATAATATTCTATACCAAGAATATCAAACCCCTCGATTCCATTCTTGTGGATGTATCATATTATATTGTAGCTGTTGTTGGTCAGACTGAGAGACTTCAACGGACACTCAGTGAATATGAGTTATTTTGGTCCAACAGTGACGCGTCTTTGCACCCCCACGGCTTGTGTAATCGTAAGAAATCATATATCTAAAAAGCAACGCAACGCGAAGCAACGGTAGTGGTATGTGGCCTAGTTGTCCGGTACGACAGTAGAGATCCTGGATTTCTCCGTTCCAGGCGGCCTGTTCGATGACTATGCCAAGCAACTTGGGGAAAGTCGCCAAGTCTTAAGGAGATCTTCAAGTCCATCTATCCCAATTCTTGGACATTGACGGATTGGCTGTTAACGTTTGTTTTGCTGCTATCTTGATACGGGCAAGTAATGCGCATATATAGCCGCGTGTATCGATACCTAGAAAAGAACCAATGGTTTTCTAGTAGCTGAAATGCTGACAGCAGATATAACTGTAAGTCGTTTCTAAAATCAGGGTCGTTGGTGCACGTGTGTAAGAAATATGTCAGGATGTTTTATGGAGAGAGACTAGGGCTAGGGGAGACATTGACGAGGGAACTCCGACGGGTTACATCTATCGCAACTGCCCAGCTGCCTCGCTGAATATTGCTAAACGTCGCTGAAAATCAAACTAACAATTACCGTATGTATATAGGTACCTATGTACATTTTTAGTAAACCACCTGGCAGGCATAGACGTTGAACCTTCAACCTTGGAAACATTTTATCTTGGTGCTACGAGCACCTACCAGATTTCAGTCAATGTGTCGGCACTCGTGATGTGTTCAGACTTTTATTAGCAACCCGAAATAGAGATCCATGGAGATTCCAGCCACTGAAAAAACAGAATCTAGTGGCCGAGTAGCTTCCCCCGACGCCCCGAAATAGTGCCTTGTACCACATAAACGTACTCCGACCTTCCCGCCCGCGCACGTTGAACTTTCCCATTTTGCCCGTTCTCCAGCTGCCATCCGACATTTACAGGGCTAATTGTATCGTACCTGCCGGTAGACTACAGGTAAGCAGGGTAGAATTACAGGGTTCCTACAGCCTAGAGCATTAAAAGGCTGGAAGGTAGGGTATCCTATCCAGGTACTGCCCCAGCTGCCCGTACTGTAAGGCGCCCTCCCGGCGTTGCACGTTGTACTGTACATGCCATTTTCTATCCTCGCGCAGGCATGTGCGATCCTTATGCTTGTACCTTGGTACATAATCCACTTAGTCGATCGCGGCTGTTCTACATGTATCTATGGTACAGTACCCATGGTCGATGCTTTCGTTCACACTGAACCGTTGTACTGCTTTTTTGTTCCTTTTTACTCCCACCAAGCAATTCCCGTCTTGATCAAATAATCCAATAATCCAATCCCACGATCTTGATCTTCCACATCTAAGCACCCGAGTCCGTTGCGGATTCAAGATAATTCTATCTCGGGTTGCAATTTGATATTATTTATATATTCTATCACCTTAATACGGTGAATTTAGAATATTTTAGAATTGTCCGTTGAATTAATTCATCGCGCATGACGGCGGCAAACCTCGAGAACCTTCTTTTTCTCTTCGCCTCCTTTCTCATCCGGAATAACCTCCTATGACTCCTACTTCGGGACGACCTGTAAAGCTTAACCTCACCTCCCCTCTTTCCTTTGGTCGAACCGATCCCCTTCAATCCCCCGAAGGAAGAGATTTAGGTGTTGTCGTCCTCGTCGCCTTCGGTTGACTGGCTGGCTCGGAACAAGCTTCTGGGTCGGGTCAGCACTACGCGAGCGTATGCCTCGCGCTTCAGCATCGGCAAAGCGACAGCACGGTGCCTCGAATCATCGCGATACTAGACACGAGAATGGCCTTGTAGGTCCTGGGAAGCGCGTATCCAAACAGAAGAGCCTCAACCACCTGAACGGAAATGCGAAGCAGCCCTCCGACGATGCGGCTATCCCCCCTGTTCCCCCGACACCGCCACCCTCTGCGAACGGCTACTCCAAGCAAACGACCGAGATGCCCGCAGAGAACAGGATTACCGAGTCTCTGAGAAGGGGCTCGCTTGGTGGCTATTCGGAGTCGTCGTCATCTGAATCCTACCACTCTCACCTCGGAAATGTCATCCTCGAGGATAACCACCGTCGGATCGACGTTAATGCTACCAAGAACTCTAACGTCCACCGCGACCCCGGTCCACTTGGCGTCGACTTCGCCCTCACCGTCCTACGGTCGTGTCCTTTGCAAGATACTATCGCCATTCTCATCATTTTGATGCAGATTCCCCCTCTTGCATTGTCTGGCATTTATGTGCTTTTCACCCTGCTTACCTTTGTGACCAGCAACGGCCTGACCTTCAGCGACGTATTCGAGTGGAACCTAGGCGCACCCTCCCTGGCAACCGTCGTTTGTGTTGACGGCATTGTACTTCTGATCTGGTTATTTCTATGGGGACCTATTCAGCACGTTATCCTTGACCTGGCGCAAATGGTTATTGCGCTAGGGCTGGGTGGCGGATCGAGTTCAAGAGATGGAGGATCTATGAAGAATACTCTCATCTGTCTGAGTATGATACTTCTGTCTCACGTCTTACGTCACACCAAGATGAAATATTCCCCCGTAGGATATCTCCTAGGCTCAAGTCGCTTTATGACCCCCGATTTCGACGATCCACTTGAATCCTTAGAGTCTATACGCGGCTATGATAGGGTGCAAACAGGATGGTTCGGTTGGGTCAAGAGCATATTAGCCATTCATATTTTGACGCAGGGTCTGGTAAAATATATCCGCGATTGGTATTTGAGGCGGGAGAGGCGGGATATTCTGGCTCAGAATGCCGCCGATCCCGAGGCCGGAAAATCATATCCAGCAGAGAACGACGGAGGATTTTCAACGCCGGACAGCGATACTGCTTCCCTTCAAAACTCAACAGCGTTAACTACAAAAAAGAAAAGAAAACAAAGCGCCCAGATTCGGAACCGACAACCGCTCTGGGCAGCTCTAGCGAGCACCAAAATTGTCGTTGTGAAAGAATACGAACTTACTCATGCCGCAGCAGAGTCCGCAGGTTCGAATGCTACTGACATTCATAATCTGGGGAACGCCCCATTCAACACGCAGCCTGACCAGATCTGGATCACCTACGTTGGGTGTGACGAGGTATGCTTTAACACCAGCTACTTCATCGATACTCCAGAACCCAGTGTGTCGCAAGATGGGACGAGAATCGACTTTGCCAAACCCTTCTATGTCCGGGTTAATAATGCGGTCTGGCAGCCTACTCGGATGATACCCGTGCAGGATTCCGAAGGAGACTTTAGTCATGGGACTCGATGGAGCGGAGATATTTATGGGCTTACCCCAACGTCGAACTACGAGTGTGAATTCGTCAGCACGACGACGCATGAGGTTTTGTTTTCGACCAGTGTAAGAACCACCCAAGCCAAGTCGGCGGATGTAGATGTCAGCACTACGAAGCCGGCCGGGCAGCGGTCTCTTCGGCCTGATTCACCCATTACGACCCTCAAGACATCGATCGCGGCAGCTGAAAGCAAATTGGCTGAGGAGAGGGCCCGTCAAAAGGCGTTACGGAAGGAGTTTCATCGGAAGGCGAATGCTATGAAGAAAGAGAATGAAAAGCTTTCTACCGCTGTTCAGTCAGCCGGCACGGGTGACGATAAGCTACGCCAGAAAATTCAGCAAAACACTACCCAGCACAAGCAGGCGGAGCAGGCCATTACTAACGTGGAATCGGAATTAAAGGAGCTCGAGTCCGTCCCCGAATATCTCAGGTCTGCCTGGAAGGCTAAGCAAAGTACGTGGGCTACCGAGAAGGCTAAATATGACGGCGCCGTTTCTGCATTCAAGGGCTTCAAATCATCTGTGGATCGTGGAATTAAGGGACTTCAAGAGGAGAAGACGAGTCTTCAGGCCAAACGTAACAAGATCAGCAACCGAATCGCCAAGGTCGATGGTGAGCATGCACGTATCGCCGATGCTAATGCCCGCGGCCTTGATGAAGCGGAACGTAGACGCCAAGCTCGGGAGACGTATGAGAACGACATAGCAAAAGTCGAGCGTGATTTGATTGCCAAGATTAACGAAGTCGATCTTGCTATCTATAATAAGGAGCAGGAAAACATGGCACTCAAAACACAGTTAGACTCTTTCCATACACAGCATCAGGCAGCTTATGCTTATGCCTCTCCCTACGAATTTCCTGACGCTACTGCACCCTTTTCATCTCCAGGCCCGGCACCACCAACCCATGGAATTGCAACCAGCACGGCAGCGTACGATGCAACGGCTGCTTGGAGCAACCCTCTCTACAACCCGTCACTATGGGGACCTTCGCCCCTTGGTTCCGGGTTCGTGCCGCATGGAACTGCAGCACCGAATGCTCTACAGCTCACAACCAAGGCTAGGGGCCGCTCGTCGTCGATGCTTAGTGATGTGTCCGGTTTCACGCAGAGCAGCGCAGCTGAGGACGATGGAAACAGTACGATCCCTGCGTTCTCTCATATCCGGGATGGGTCTGGGTTTTCAGGATATTCGAGTGTTCCTCTTGGCCTTGAGTATCCCACACCTACCAGACCCCGAAGCGACGTCAATGGCGAGGCTGTGAGCGATTACAGTGGCAGTCCCAGCGGTGGTAGTGCCAGAACTGGCAGCGATAGAGATCCGATGAGCCCGACTTTTTGACGGGATGGTTTATTAAATGCTTCAGTTTAGCTAGTACTCGTTCTATCAGGGTCAAAAGCCGAGGACCATTTGCGAGGCTCTGCAGTGAAGGGTATTCAACCCCATCTGTCTAGGCCTAGTAGATTGGATTACAGGCAATGAGAAACTCTGTTCTTTCACTTTACCTTACCCCTTTTTGGATTACCTATTTGAGCTATGTGACATGAGTGCCTATGTGAATGATTTGCCAAGCCCGGGTTTGGATTAAACCATGAGAATTATCCCGTACGTCTTTGCAAACCCGGACATGACATATATGAATATTTTCGAATATCCAGACTCGTATCCCATCTTAATTTAGATTTATCCATCATGTTTTCTCTATTACTTTGCTGTGCCTCCATGATTAGCAAATTTGGCATTGTGGCATGTTTTAGCAGGAAAAGGAGTAAATTTAGGTGGATACTAAAATTATGTCACCCAAATTTGGCGTCTATTAAATCCATCAGCTGGGAAGCGTCAGCCACGCCGCAAAACTAACAGCGGGATTTGGACTGTCCGATAAATCCGAATCCCGTACATGAAAGCTCTTGTATTCTACTCCCCAACTCTTTGAATTCGCAGCATTATTATACATTTCGCCTCATTGCTTCTTTTCTTCTCCACGTTATCAATCCCGTGAAGAGAACGGGAATCGTTTTCCGCCAACCTAGATTCCGTCAATAGACTGCATAGTCCACCACTGTCAGACGGTTTTGTTTCGTGATACTTGTAAGACACTTACTAAATTACTTGGCGTGCTTGCCCAGCGGAATGGACCTCGAATCAAATAGTTCGAGTTCAAGCGGGCAAGGAGTATTACCCGGACGAAAATCGGTACCCTACGGCCAAGCCTGCACCAATTGCTCCAAGGCCAAGTGCAAGTGTATTAGCCGCGGCAGCGCGGGTTCTATCTGCGAGCGTTGCCAGCGCTTAGGCAAGCAATGCGTGCCATCTGTTAGTGTTCGGAAGCGTGCCGTCAGACGCCCCGCCGCCGAGAGGACGGCCCATCTTGAGGAGAAGCTCGATGATTTGGTATCGATACTCCGAGCACAAGCCGCTGGCACACCGGCCACGGGTACCTACGGAGCTGGCGCTAGCGAAGACCTCCCCGACCCCGGTATTGATCCCGATGCGGGTGCTAGTCCTGCTATGGAGCTAGACCCGTCTATCGGGACAGTACCGGTGCCGGGTGGCGACAAGATAGCTTCTACCGTCCACGCGTTACCACTACCTCCACCCGCCGAGGCCGCCTTTTGTACAAGATTCGCGAGTATTAACTCGTACCCTACCCCTCCGTCTATCTCCTCGTCTCAAGATGGCGTTCCCTCCCCTGTCGAGGCCGAGGAGATTCTGCGAGTATTCCAAGAACGATTCATTCCGTTTTTCCCGTTCGTATATATTGCGCCTGAGACTACGTTAGTAACATTCCCCCTTTTCTCAAATCCTTAGCAGTCTTATTCTTTAATCATGGACGATGATAATATCACATGACTATCTGTTTGAGATATCGAATGATGCGACCGGCTAACTTAGGGACAGTGCTGCACAACTACAACAGACGAGACCTTTCTTATGGCTAACGATAGCATGTACTTGTTCTAAATCACAAGAGAAAAAGATAGCCTACAGCCAGAAAATTAGAGAGTATCTAGCACAGAAGATGCTGATAGATCTAGATCGAAACGTTGATTTACTGCTCGGAATCGTGTGTTATCTTGGCTGGTACGCAACCTAACTTCATCCTAATTTAAACGAAGGAGTGCCTTTCCATGCGCCTTTCTCCTATATCTAGGTAGCTCTCAAGATTTAACCTAACGTGTCTTATAGGGGTATGCACTATTTCACCGGCAAACCATATATCAATGCTTATATAAACATGGCTGTTATACTTGTCGCTGATCTTCGTCTCGATAAGCCTCCTCAAGACAACTTTTATAGGGAACTTCATTGTTTTAAACCTACGTATGGCTATCCCAAGGTACTCTCGACTCATCGCACGAACGAAGAGAGGAGAGCTGCATTAGCCTGCTTCATTCTTTGCTCGGGGTACGTACGCCTTCACCAGTATGAATTGAAGCATGATGGCTAAACCTTTGACTTATATAGTATTTCAAATTTTCTGAGAACCCAGACTATGCGGTGGACTCCTCACATGGAAGACTCCCTTCAAAAATTTGCCACATCTCCGGAGAGCCCACATGACACGCTTCTTGTAGGAATGGTCAGGACATACAGGATCCAAGAAGATGTCGCGCAAATAACCTGGCGGGCTGCTGACCATTCCGGAAATTCGGTCTCGTCGAAGGCACCCCCCTTTATCTACGTCAAGGCCTTGCGTGAAAACCTAGCAGCGGTTAAGCGAGATCTACCGCCTGCCCTAGAAGATAATAGTAGGTTCTTCTATCCTCTATACTCACCCAGTTATTTCCTCTTCTACCTATACAGCCTAAGCTCTCTAGTATTCAAGCAGCCCCATACTTGACTTTTCTTTTACGATACTTACCTAGGTAATTATACATTTAACTGACTCTTTAACAGAGATAATCCTCTCACATCTATACGCGGCAGAGATCGCCATCGCAGACATGTCCCTCTGGAACGTGAACCCCTGGCTCACAGTGCACCCACCACGCCCCGACCCCGTGACCAGGAGCGGTGGGGGCATCGACGTAGGCAAGCTAGACGCGTACTACTCAAGCCTAGAAGCGTCCAAAGCTAGTCTAGAGAACTTCCTATCCTTCGCCCCCGGCGAGTACATGTGTCTGTCCATGCCACTAACCCTACACTTCGGCCGCGCCACACAGACCGTATATCGCCTAATGGTCGTGGACGACCCGGAGTGGGACCGAAATATTGTGAAGAACAGCATCGATCTGATGTCTATGATGGAGCGGACGGCGAACAGGTTCCTCCAGGTACCACAGATATGCGGCATCGAGATGAGCGAGGACCCAGAGACTATGGATTACTACACGAAGGCCGCGAATGCGCTGAGGGCTACGATACCGAGCTGGATGGCGACGCTAGACCAGCTAGGGTGCGGGTCCGGTGCTGCGACGGCAGGTGGGGCGGGCACACCGGCGGCGGGGATGGGTCCAATCCCGGGCGCGGAGCAGCCGCAATACCCGCCCGGGTCGGTTGTCCCGGAGTTTACATCGATGGAGTGGCTCGACGATCCGTGGTTGACGGACATGTTGCGGACGTGGGAGGGGGGTTAGCGGGTAAATTATTCCTGTTTAAAACTGTCATTATCTGGGGCGCAATCTTTTTTCCACGGTGTTGCTGTTGCCGTCGCGGCCTCGGCTGCTGTATCATATTCGTGCATAGCATACCTAGGTAGGTACAATACCCAACTTCGGCGTCTGGAAAAGGGGGTAGGGGTAAGGGCGGGGGTGGGGACGAAGTAATTATTACTACTCTCGCTCTAGAATATAGAAACGATATGTGTACTGCTCTCTTGTGACACCGAGATATTGTATATCATGACACTAGAGGGAACGTGAATAGAGGGTAACTTTGAATTCACTGTTGATCTACGAGTACCTGCCCAGGTATGTGAAAATAAGTTTATTGAGCTCAACAAGAATCTGTCGGTTTCGTATATTCTAATCGCTGCCAATGGACCTTTCCCGAATGCGAGATTATGTAACATTCGCTACCTAATTTAAACATGAAACGCATGGCTATCAAGTAGGTACCTATTTATGTATGTTACGTATAACTATCTTAAATCTGTTGGGCTTCAGCCGTAGTTGGCCTCCATTAATACCCCAACGCTGAATACTGACCTCCCATGACAACTAGCAACTCTTCGTGAGTCAGAGTAAGTCAAGCAGAGAATTCCTTGCCTACCTAGGATTGCGAGCTGGGTTATATCTATCACTTAGACTGGCGCAAGACGTCACCCCACTACTTATAATCAGCAACAGTCTGCGAAGCTTCGCAGAACAGGTCTAGATGGTATGTAAGATATTATATCAGCAAGTTAGATCCATTGCTCTCAAGACCACGCTGGTCGTCAAAGTACCGTAAATACCCATTTCTACGGAAGTAGCTGTCTGATGCTAGTCTAAAGGGCGCCTACCTAGTTATCCCCACGACCGCCAAACATAGGTCCAAAAAGCATCCACTAAAAAACACTTGTGTCGGCCAATTAAAAATCAAATTCCAACCTTGTAATTCCTTATCGATTTTCCTTAAAAGGTTAAAGCCTTCACTTCATGAAGGACATGGGGAAAGCATAAACGTTGAATGTGATTGGTTAATTACTTTATACCATGTTTAGTTTCTCGTAAACTGTCTTTTAATTGGCTAGAAGGGCTGGTTTCAGTGGATGCTTTTTGGACCCATGTCTGGCGGTCGTGGGGATAGTTAAACAAAACAGCCTCCCCGATGCTCAGCTCCTGAAGCTAAAACAGCAGCCGCGTTACACACCGACTGAATCCGAGTCTCGGGGCGGGTTTTGCGGAGATAAAACCCGGATTCGGTCTGGTGCCACCTAAACCTCCCAGGTTGGCGGTGGCCTAATCTGTATCCCGTTAAATCCATCTCCCAGCTCTATCTTGGCAGCTGATTTGATCTTATCAGATCAATCCGGTGTCCGAACACTATTGAATATTCCGAGATCCGGACCTATGTTACATACTGTAGTCTGTAGACACATACATATGTACAGTATGTACGGTATGCAGGGAATTGGTGTGACGTGTGACTGAGGCGAATCTATGTACGATTCCGCTAGACGTATGATACTAACGCTTCCCGTCCCTACATCACCTGCTTATGCAGGCATGTTGGGACGGGGCACACATATACATACATATACACACGAACATACCACTAGAGTCAGACTCGGAGAATTAGAAAAGCCAGATCCTTTGAGATGATCTGTTAGATAGGCAATGACTCAACCAAAACAAAAAGAAATCCCAGATCCCCCTTTCATACCGCCTGGTAAGCATTGAGACGGGATTCGGGAACGGGATTGGCAGTGAGGAAGCCGGGGCCGTGCAGTGAGAAAGGGCGCACTGACGACACATCTCGTATGGTGCCTCTTGCGCTCAAACCCGTCAGATTTGCTAGCGCAGGGAACTTTCTGGGGTCGCTGGTGGGATGGGATTCGTAGAGCAAAATGCGTACGTAGAACACCGTGGTGGGTACCTTCTGTTCTAGGACTTTCTGTTTGTGATAGACCTTTATATTTATTTACTTCTCTTGGCCTACTTGGTGTCTTTCTTTCTTTTTGGGTGTGTTGTAAAGTAGAGCTCTCGGTACCTCGAGACTTAATATATAGTTTACCTACCTCAACCGAGAACGACAGACTACCTAGACAAGATCAGCTACGCGGCTTCTTTCATGCTAAATTTTAATAGAAAGTCCGTGGTCAGATACTAGATCGATATCGTTCTTAGCTCGGAATACCAGGGTCCTCTTGGCATCCAATTTAGGTCTCGGCATACTAACGAAGGATAGCCACGCCCCAGGGCTGACAACAACACCAAATAATTATAACTCCAGTCTCTCTCGCTGGTATTCTATACGCAACTTGCTTGATACGCAGCGGGACAGGTGAGGTTCCGGCTAGGCGCTATGGAGAAAGCGGAAGAGGCGCAAACACCAAGACTGTCAGCGTCTAAACTCGACGGCGACACCACATCTTCGGCAGTGTCAATGCAAGAGAAGGAAGTGGGCGGCCGGTGGACTCCGAGGGAAGGAGATGGCGAGTCGGCACCGGACGCAGAAAACCAGAACGAGACATTGGCGCCCTCGTCGAAAGAGAACGTAGCGGCGGAAAATGTTGAGAGTGGCGACTACGTGACGGGATATAAGCTCATGCTCCTGCTGTTCAGCGTAACCACCTTCTTCTTCCTGCTCATGTTGGATATGTCAATCATCAGCACGGTGAGTCGCGCATCTTCGTCCCTTGCATATATCGTCGTCGAAAGTTTGGTGGAAGGCATCTTTGAGACTAGAATGAAAACTGACATCCCGTCGGGTAATAGGCCATCCCACAGATCACTTCGGATTTCCACAGTTTACAAGATATCGGGTGGTATTCAGGTGCCTACCAGCTTACTAGGTATGTTATATCTCTCCGCATAGTCACCTTCAGTCCATTTCGATGTCGAACAAGTTGGGTATGGAAGCTTACCTAGAGTTTCTGTAGTGCTACGCTACAACCCTTGACCGGTAGGGTATACACTCGTGTTAGCGCGAAATGGGTGTTCCTATTCTTCTTTTGCATCTTCGAGATTGGCTCGCTGCTATGTGCCGTCGCCCAATCTTCGACCATGTTTATCATCGGACGAGCCGTCGCGGGGCTGGGCAGCTCAGGGCTCCAGAATGGCGCCTTGACCGTCATTGCCGGCGCTGTGCCTATGGAAAAGCGACCGATTTATATGTCATTTATGATGGCCTGTATGTTTCACCCCTCCTTTTCTTTTCCTTCGGGGACTGGTTTTGCGAGTATACTAACGACCCAATAGTCGGACAGATCGGGCTCATCGTCGGACCCCTGATCGGAGGTGTCTTTACGCAGTACGTGACCTGGCGATGGTGCTTCTACATCAACTTGCCCCTCGGTGGTCTCGCTGGAATCTTCCTTTCCTTCTTGCACGTGCCGGATCAAACCGTCAAGCCGCGAGTCTCCTTTAAGTTGCTCCGCCAGATCATTCCGAGTCTTGATCTCATTGGCTTCGCTATCTTCGCCCCAGCCGCTATCATGTTCCTGCTGGCTCTGCAGTTCGGATCTTCCGAGTACGCCTGGAATTCGTCAACTGTCATCGGCCTCTTTGTAGGCGCAGGTGTCGCCTTCCCTATTTTCCTGTACTGGGAATACCGCGAGGGTGACAAGGCGATGATCCCCTTCTCCATGGTACGCAAGAGGGTCGTGTGGGTTGGATCAGTCCAATTCACTGGTTTGATGACGAGCGTCTTCGTCGGCGCCCAGTTCTTCCCGATCTACTTCCAGTCTGTCAAAGGTGTGGGGCCGACATTGAGCGGTGTCTATATGCTGCCCAATATTTTGTCCGGTGTGATGTTTATCATTCTCTCCGGGGCGTTGAGTATGTCATCCCCAGCGTCCTATCTCCGAGGGCGAATATATGTTTTTTTTAAATTATAGCTGACAATTATTAGTAACTCGGCTTGGTTATTATCTCCCGTGGGCGGTAGTCGCTGCAGCGGGTACCACAGTCTCTGCCGGCCTCATCTCGACTTGGTCTCCCAGCACCCCAACAGCACAATGGATCGGCTACCAGATAATTTATGGGTTCCGTGGCTGTGGTATCCAGGCGAGTCTAGTTGCGCTTCAATACGCCCTTCCACCCGCCCAGAGCGCACTGGGAACCGCGTTCCTCATCTTCTGCCAGAACTTCTCATCTGCGGTCTTCTCCGTGGTGGGCAACACCATTTTCACGCAGACATTACTGAAAGAGATCGTGAAACTCGCGCCCTCCGTAGACCCGCAAGCGGCCCTCGCTGCCGGTGGTAGTGCAGAAGCGGTCCGAGCCTTAGTGCCACCGGGAAGTCCGGAGCTGCCCGGTGTGATACAGTCATTTGCTACCGCATTCGACACGGTGTGCTACATGTTAATTGCTTGTGCGGCCTTGAGTTTCGTTGCCTCTTTCGGTATGGGTTGGGTGGATGTGAGGAAGAAGAAGGAGCCTGAGAAGGGAGGTGTATAGGAGAAGGCTTGTTTTTAAGGCATGGAATGGTGGGTTGGTATAGTTAATGGTATATATAAGTAATCTCCTGTTCATAGTGATGGATTGTTTATAGGATAGGCATATGGGTTACATTCTCGGAATTCGGTAGAGGCGCTGGTATAAAACGGGTTGCATATATGGATACCATAGAAGAACCACCCCTTCAACCTCGGCATAGATAGATAATTGTATAGATATGGCCTTCGAAACGCTTAATGAATGGAATCTTTGTTTCGACTGGCAAATGCGAACTGGAAGTTCAAGTGGTATTGACAGTGAAATTAAACGAGTAATTCCTCGGGACAGACATTCTTAACTGAGTACCTACCTGCATACTTAAGTCTTAGCTAGCTCCGCTTGATCCGAGTTATCAACCTAATGATCATTGTCCGGATGAGTTGTAAACCGAGGGCAGAGTATATCGAGATATCATATGCATACATATGTATATGCCAATATGAATTGTGGACATGGTTTATGAAGATGGTGATGGATTCGCCAGTATTAATAATGAGAGCCTCGGTCCTCGGCAGGTCGGTTCCAAGTTCAATTCCAAGTTCAATTCCCACTAAAATTCATCCAAGAAAAAGATAATACATATTAAGACGAGACATATGTATCTATAAGTCTTTCTCCCTGCTTTGGAATTTCGAAGTATTATTCGGGAATAAGAAATCAGGCATTGGGCGTCGACGATGGTATGATGATTCAAGGTTGTGTTGGCATTGAATTGATTAAGTTGATTGAGCAAGTTGATTGAGTTGTTCAATTCACCACTTGTAACGATTTCAGTGTTACACGTAGGTGAACTTTAAGTCACCTGTGCAGGCGAATTAAAGTGGTTCAGCCACGACTCAGCCCTGTCAGCCATTATTGAGCCACATATTGGAGTCCTCTCCCTGCAAGTTGTTAGCCCCAGTGTTAGGAATTCGATTCTTCACAGCCAATCATCCCAACCCCTCCAATTAATTCGAGGATGGAAACTCGACTTACTCACTCTCATTCTTGAGAGTGGATTCACTCTTAGGCTATGAATGCCTGCTGAGTTGTGAATTATTACTTACCTATGTACATTGTCACAGTCATGTTAAAATAGTATCAGTTCAGTCCTGGCACCCGCCGGGAAAATACTACTTCACATTCTCTTCGTCTTATACTCTACGCTCTTTATCGTAGTTCTTCTCACTGTCGTTTTGACTTACATCCAGGTATCTACATAGAGAATACTAGGCACCTATCTCGAAGACAATGCCATTCATTCCCAACACCCCCGAGTCTTTAATAGGCCGAACCGACTCTAAGAATCCAGCAACAACATGTCGTGGTATCACTTCAGGAGGACGGCCCTGCCGGCGTGACCTGAATTCTTCTCCCGGATCTTCACCGGCGGCTCCTCGAACTAAACCTTCCAAACCTATTAAATTACGAGTTGACGACCCAAGCGATCCCGACCTTTACTGCTGGCAGCACAAAGACCAAGCAAGCTTGTCCGCCAAATCTAGTCCCGGACCAAAGATGAATATGACGACACCGATTCTCGAAACTCGCGAGAGTTTGGATACCCTCATCGACCGACTTGGTATAGTTGAAGCTCAAAGGCAAGGGCGAAAGCCTCATCACACCGATAAGCCTTCGAGACACGGCGACGACCGACACAATGAAAAGCCTTCATATTCGGGCAACACAGACGGCGCACGGCCGCATAGACGTAGACCTAAGGAGAAGAAAAGGAGTTGCTGCTTTTGCTTCACCATTACCGAACTAGAGGAGGAGGAGGAAGAACGTCCTGTACGACCGCAACCTAAACCGGTACAGAGTGCGCCCGCGAAACCTGTCTATTCTAGACCTCCGCCGGACCAACGCTTGGCGATCCCTCCCGCGCATGGACGACCCAGTACCGAGTCTTCAAAGCGGCCCTCAGAGTCTCGCAAAACTTCGCAGACATCACAATACTTATCCTTGATTCCGGCGACGGCATCACCACAGACAGCTTCATTGCTTATGGCCGAAATGGCCAAGCCTATTTCGCAACAGGATGAAGCTGGTTATATTTATATTTTCTGGCTGACGCCCGAATCCGCACCGGCGGCTCCTCCGGCCGAGGCCGCAGAGTCCCTTCTAGCACCACCGCGTCCGGGCGGTCGCCAAAGACGAACCAGCGATGTCTTGAAGTCATTCGCCGTGAAGGAGAGCAAGACCGGTTCGTCGTCTAAGAAGGTCCTATTGAAAATCGGTCGGGCGTCCAACGTGCAGCGACGTCTCAATGAATGGACACGTCAGTGCGGCTACAATCTGTCGCTGATCCGGTATTATCCCCACATCTCATCCAGTCAACCGTCGACACCTCGGAAGATGCCTCATAGTCACAAGGTCGAGCGCTTGATACATCTCGAACTTGCCGGTGCCGGTCTACGAGTGAGCGACAAGGCCAACTGCGATGCTTGCGGAAAGGCGCATAAAGAATGGTTTGAGATCGACGCTAGCAAAAAGGGAATCGCCATGGTCGATGAAGTTGTTAAACGTTGGTCCGACTGGGATGAGTCTAAGGCATAATTACTGCTTTTTACGAGTATATAACATCACGACGTCACGATATTATGAGATCATGTGGAAGGGCGTTCCTAGTGTAGAGTTTGATTAGACATGGTGATACGGTCCGACGAGTGCATAGAGGGCGTGAAGGGCGTTTCTGATTTGGAGATACTTGGTATACGGGACGTAACCAATGCTGCCGATTCTCGGCAGTTCTCGCAGTCTCGGGTGCACTGTGTGCGGCTTTCACCACTTACGTCTTGGTGGTCACCGTCGTATCTTATAGCGGCGGTTGTTCCATTTCCAGTAAGATGGGCAGAAACTGGTGTGTTTCACACGGCTTTTCGATAGCACAATATATCCGACGGTTTGGATTAGACCACAGTTGTCAATATGCTTTCACATGAAATTTCCGCAGGACAGCCAATGACAACTCCGGGTTCAGTGATTCATTGGCACATCGACATCAAACCACTGCAACCCTAGAGGACGGTGCGGTTGTATTTAAGCCGTTCCACATCCTATAAAATGCTGCATAAATATTAATTGCTTGCCAATTCTGGTAGCAGTCGACTCCAGTTTTTCAAAAGAGACTTCTTCATTTTTATCGCAGCGCTCTCGTTCGATCTTCTTCAACGTTACACATCTGCATAGACCCGTCCTTTCTAGTGCTGACATGCATACAGGAGTAGCGGACTTATTTCTTTTGAATCGTGGCGCGGGACGAGCTTGCGAAAAGTATTCCTACTCTCCCTCCTATCCGATGCGCATCGCGCTACCGCCGATCTGGATCGGGCTCCGAGCTGCCCTGATATCTCTGAAGGGAGGAAGTCTTCCCGTCGCATTACACCTTTTTAGGAAGGTTTTGAATACTTGGATAAGCTTGGCTAATGTCCTATGCAAGTAATAGACCGGCCCGTCAACCTGATCCCGGAATGTTTGTACATGAACTGTTGCTTTCGATCTCGGATGGCATTACAACTTCAGCTCAGTGACTCTCCAGTTCTCCTATCTGCAAGGCAGGCACACGTACCTACCTATATAATGAATGTAATGCAGAAATGCCTAGGTGTAGTGCAGGTCCAGCCGGACCCTGGATTTCTTGTCTAGCGCTTCCTTCGGGATGTTACATGCTATGATCATCTTGGTATGCGCGGGATGCCTTTCGATGAAGATAACTGGCCAATCCTGAATTCTCATCCTAAGCATTGCTGACAAGCTCCTAGTGCCGTTGCCTGCTTACGATATATGTATATTAAAATGTTACCCTACCTGTTCCTATGTCAATTCATCCTGATCAATCCAAAACTCTTTTCATATCGAACATTCATACTCAGTGGCGAAGTTTCATTGCGCGCGCTAGGACGCAGCCTTACGCCGCGTCGCGAAGAACACCTACCCAGGTAGACAATGGCAGACTCTGCTAGTTTAGGTCATGATAATGGCTCTGTGGCATCATTTTCATGGGCGTCCAGTCGGACCGCCGTAGATCAAGATCCATCGCTGTTATCTTGGGGGAGCGGCAGCGCGCCATCTGTGCCATCAGTAGACAATGACTCCGATACAGTCAGTACCTTCGCGAAAAGGGATCATGCTTTGACTCCTTATTGATTATTAGTAGGAAACTAGATCGATCTCGGGGAGTATCAGGTATGACACAATCGATCTATTTCCATCTGGGCTGGCGAGTTGCTAACTATTCTTATCAAGATCTTCAACCATGTCGCTAGACTCGAGCCTTTGTCATTTTGTTGAGGAGCATGGCCGGACGTATCATAGATATAAAGAAGGCAGTATGACTTACTACGGCTCTATGGATGTCAAGTCATTTGCTGACAGTGTTTTCTAGGATATTTCCTACCGAACGATGCTGTATGTTTTGAGCTGCATCCGCCTGCGTCTTCTAGCAGCTAACGGATATATTCACAGGCAGAACAAGAACGATTAGGTACAGCATTGCGCCACTGAACAGGCCTTCTTTCTCTTTTTTAGAAGTTACTTACTATCGAGATAGATTTACAACATCAACTATTTACTTTAGCAATCGGGAACAAACTCAACGTAACACCATTACCTGAAGACCCTCGACGAGTCTTAGACATTGCGACAGGTCCGACCCTCCGTTCCTATCACTAGTCTTCGCTGACATCATCCCAGGAACTGGTATATGGGCTATAGAATTTGGTTCGGCTCACCATTCCCGATCTAGGCACTTATATGCTAATCCACGGCTCAGCTGTACAACACCCCGGATCCCAGGTCCTTGGGACGGACCTAAGTCCTATCCAACCCCAATTGTACGCAGATCCCGAAGCTACAACTAGGTTATGCCGCCTTACTAACCTCTCCGCAGTCTTCCCGAGAACTGCCGCTTCGAAATCGACGACGCGGAAGACGAATGGGCCTTCAGCGAGTCCTTCGACTTCATCCACGGCCGCGCGTTGATGTCGTGCTTCAACGACCCGGCGGCCGTCGTGCGTCAAGGCTTCATGAACCTGACCCCCGGCGGGATCATGGAATTCCAAGACGCGCTGTTCCCCATGCACTACGTGGGCGAGCCGCCGGTCGAGTCGGCGCTGTACCGGTGGAACGAGCTGATGCTCGAAGGCGTGACCAAGCTCGGGCGGTCGTGGAGCAACGTCAAGAACTACCGGCGCTACTTCGAGGAGGCCGGGTTCGAGGACATCGTCGAGAAGCGGTTCTACTGGCCGACCAGCCCGTGGGCCAAGGGCCTGTACTTCAAGCTCATGGCCGCGTACTTCCAGGAGGATATGCTGGCCGGCATCGAGGGCATGAGCTTGAAGGTCCTAGGGGGACTGGGCATGGCCCCGGACCAGGTCCGCGCGTTTGTCGGGGAGGTTAAGAGGGATTTGAAGGATATGAGCATTCATGCTTATCTGACTGTGTGAGTCCGCCCTTTTCCCCTTACCTGGGTGCTTACCCAAGGTATACTGGAGATGCGAGAGAGTTTAGATGGCTGACTAATGAGGAGTAGGACGTATATATATGGACGTAAGCCTAGACGTCCGTCTTGACGGTGATGGGGGGCCTGCCATATTACTGGTTTCTAGAAAAGTAACCAGCATTTACGACATCATTACGATAATCATGGCGTGGGGTTTTGTTGTCTTGACTTCATATGTTTCTATGAAATTCAACCCTGTTTGAAAGCGGTTATTGGGCAGTGTTTTGTCATCTCGGATATAACGCGGGTTCTCACCAGGGTATCTTGTGCTAGGATAGCCGGGCCGAAGTCTCTATATCTAGGTAACGTCCCGACAGGTTGGGTCGGCCTTACAGATAATACGAACTACTGCAACCGGGAACGGAACTTTTGTGTTTTTGTTCATTGAAGTATCCCTTGCTTCGAGGCAAATATGTTTCATACTTCAAGGGCACGTAGAGGGTTTACCAAGTGCCGTATTTCGTCCAAATGCAGATAACCTGTTCCGATTTAGAATCGGAGAATAGAAGCAGAGTTACACACCATCGGCTTGACCACTTGTTGTATACATTTCCTTTGGTATTCTTTAAGTGGGGCCACATAAAAGGGGTTAACATTGTCATTATCATAGTGATTAATTTTATCAACTTTCAACGATTATTCTAACAATCAGAGGTCTGCTGCTCTATAATCATTGCTACATATTGCATTAAGCATGTTCCTAGAAGTATAGTTTTCATTTAACCAAGCATTGGCCTAAGGTTACATTGCTCGCGATGGTATTTAAATTCACATAGGTTAGGTACCTAGATATATACTACATTCAATAGTTTATTGTAATTAAATTTTACATGATTGCGATATTACTTTGAATAATTATACGTCCCCGTCAGAGCTACAATCTACAATCTATTAGTTCAGCAAGTGTTGGTTTTAGGATTTATATAGAAAAAAGCTCAAAATAACAGTAGGTACCTAAATCCCGCTTCTTGATGACGCGGAATATAATAGGGGCAAAGAGAACTTCTCATATCGCCAGGCTGCATATTAAATATAGGAGTGCTTGTAGGTACCCTTATGTAGGTAGGTAGTCAATAATTGCTTGGTGGAGAAGGTGCAGCATTCGTCAAATCCTACGATAGGTACCTACCTAAGGTATTGCGTAGAGGCCCGCAAAAAGTGGCTACCATCCTGTGCGCAGGTAGGTATTTTCAACACAGCCACCTTGTAGATATGCACCCGTCGGCTACCTTAAGCCCCATAGTGATGAAAGATAGGTACGAAATAAATATCTTAATAAGTAAGGTAAGTGTCGAGACATTGTGTCTTGATTTTCGAAATGAAAGTATTCATAACAGATTATTAAAATTAAGTTGATTTGTTAACGATATTTGCTTACCTATTCAACCCGATAAATTTGGAAATGGATGTTTCCGATGTGGCTGAGGCTGAGCAAGAGTCGCAAAACTGTGCTTCCGGAACTGAAACCACATCGAACAACATTATATCTTATGAATATCAAATACCAGAATGGTTCCCGAAGGGAAATATCAAGACACCCAAAGACCTTGATGGATTAGAGTCTCGCATACACATCTCTAATATTGACTGCGACGACCAATGTCTCAAGCACGAGGATTCGAGCGTATACGAAATTCCATACGACTTGTTCTCAGAACTGAGTGACATCACGTTCGCGGCATTTGTTCGCAATGCAGACGGTAACTTGCCTTCTGAACTGCCAGGCGTACTTATTCGAACATCATCCACAAAATATATCGAGCCAATAGACGGGATCGTCGTGCAGTTTGCCAAAGATCTCGGTGCGACTTTAGTCTCGATAGATCTCGAGGATCTCGAGGACCTAGGCCGCGAATTTATTCGCCAGGATGACAACCATAGCCAGCCGACGCAATGTGAAGAAGATGACGCAGAATCACCACCGGAGGCGCCAAATTTACAATCCATGACTGGTCTAACAGAACATTACTTCGTTGTAAAATCGGAACAGCATGCGTCAAAAAGTGCTTGGTTGCGAGTTGACCGAGCCATTTCGGCAATCATTAACGCTGCCCGTGTAAAGAATCGGGCATGCGTTTCAGCCACGCCCTCAGATAACGAGACTTCGCAAAGTTCACCCATTGTCCTTCATCTCCGAAACTTGAATAGGATACTGCAGATCGATTACAGATACAGATTTCTGGCCCGGCTCCGTGATTTCGTACAGGAACGTCGGAAGGCCGGGGAGAGCTTGATTTTCTTAGCGACTATGTTGACTACCGTAGATCCATTTTATGATGAGGACTACAGTACCGAGCCGAGGATAATAGCGAAGATGGGAATCTCCGAAGGCTCTAGTGTGACCATTAACCCGACACCACGTGAAGGCCAGGAGCCGTCCGCTACTGAAAGAGACAGTTATGTCGCTATGATTAACACTCGCCGCTTGAAGCGGCTGCTAAGGAACAGATTATTAAAGGGTGCTTCCATAAGTTTCCTGGATCCCAATTCTGGCTGGGGAAACCTTGACAGTTCACTCGACGGCTCACTTTGGGCGGAGAGTGAATTAAAACGGGCAATAACGCATATTGCAGGCAGAACATATAAGAAACCGGCTTTAAACCTCGACGATGTGGAAATTGTTCTTCGCCGTCTCAATTTATGCAAAGAGCCACAACCCGAAATTACCGAGGTAGTCCAAGATGACAATGTAGATGAGACAGATGGCTTAACGGCATGGGAAGAGAAGATTGCCGGTATTAGGGATGATTGTAACGATTTTGAAAAGGAGCTTTTGGAATGTGTTGTCAACCGAGGCAAGTACAATACTTACTCTGCATGTGAGATCCTAAGCTAACATGACTACCTATAGAAAACCTCGAGTCAACCTACGATGATGTTATAATTGATTCGGAAAGCAAAGAGACAATGAAACATTTAGTGTCTATGTCGAACTCTTGTCCCGAAGCCAAGTCGGACTTCCTCCTCAGTCAGATCCGAATCAATGGTGCATTGCTTTACGGACCCCCGGGGACGGGCAAGACACATCTCAGTCATGCCGTTGCTAAAGAGTCAGGCATGAACATGATTGCGATAGATTCGGCTTCTGTCATCTCTAAATATGTCGGAGACTCCGATAAATACATTAAAGCTGCCTGTTGAGTACCCTCCTTTACTAATTTATTTCTCCCCTAAACACAAGGACTCCGGTGAATTTACCTATCTAGGGGAGGATTATTCCTTCAGTTCATCCTTTCCTACAACCTTATGATTACTGACTAGATACATTATAGTCACACTTGCGTCGAAACTCTTCCCTTGTATTTTGTTCCTCGATGAAGTGGACTGTCTATTTTACCGCCGCTCTTCTGACGATAAAACCTGGGAAAGAAGCGCACTTACCCAATTTCTGCAATGCCTCGATGGCCTTGTCAAAGATGAAAAGAGACCATTCGTGATTGCAGCTACGAATCGTCCTTCCGATATTGATGACGCATTCCTCCGTCGATTGCCTCAGAAATTGTTATTTGAACTCCCAGATGCGGTATCTCGACTAAAGATACTTCGGATTTTCTTGAAAGATGAGGACCTCCACAGTTCGCTTGATGTTGAGGGATTGGCTAATGTCACCGAGGGTTATTCAGGCTCGGACCTACGTAATCTTTGCGGAGAGGCGGCGATAATTTGGACCATTGAGCAAGGACGAGGTGAGGCCGGAGACCCCCCGGAAGAAAAAGCCAAGCTATGTCTCGAAGCCCGTCATTTTGGGAAAGCTCTCCGGCGTATCCGACCGAGTGTTTCCAAGACAGCTCTTACGGAATTCGCTAATTTCACTCAGCAATACAATTCAAATAATCTCAAGGTATGTCCATCCTTGAGTAAAGCTCTTTAGGTACCTACCTACCCATTGCATCAGCAACTCATACTTCGCAGAGCTCGACAAGTGTATCTGATATTATCGATGAACTGTGTTTCACGAAATTTGACGCAATCTCTGACGAAGCCACCTTGGCTAGTACTCCTATTAGTCGTAGTACTACTGAGGTCGAACCGGATGTATCGTTTTCACAACCCTCAATTACCAAAATAGAAGATTTAACCTACGAACACCTTGTGGACGATGGATTTCGACTCTTAGTGATCGAACCAGGCAGCATGTATTCGACGTTAAAAGCAGAGCTAATTCATGCTACGCTGACGGATCCGCCAAATTATCATGCCTTGTCATATACCTGGGGTCCCCCGGATCCCGCCTTTTATATGAACTGTGGGGGGACAGCAACTCGCATTACGAAAAACTTGCGTGATGCTCTTTTTCAACTTCGACAAGAAGACAGGTCTATCACCGTCTGGGTGGATGCGGTCTGTATTAACCAAAAAGATGACGAAGAGAAGTCAAAACAAGTGGCTCGTATGAGAGAGATATATTCGAAAGCCGAATTCCTTTTCATCTGGATTGGGGATACCCCTAACCCTCATGATGCCGACTTGGCTTTTGATACTATGGGCATATTGGAGGAAATATTCCTTCGGCACGCAGATGCGAACGATCTTCGGCTGCCATGGCCTCAAGAGAATGGAGTGAAATACGCCCAATGGGGTAAAGAAATCAGTAAAGAAATAAAAAAGAGTCCTATTCAAGCTCGTCACTGGAAAGCTCTTAGACAGTTTTACCTAGCGCCATGGTTTAGCCGAGTCTGGATCTATCAGGAGGCCGTCTCTTTCCCAGGAAACCCCGAGTCTAATATGAGTATGGCATTCGGAACGCGAAGAATATCGTGGGACTTATTCGCTAAAGTCACTGGCGGCTTATCCATTTTTAGCGAAGTCTTGCATAAATTTCAAAGGAAAGCATTCAGGAAGTGGGAAAGGTTCCCCTGGCTCATCTTACGCGCGATCCAAATAGAACGCAACACCCATATGGTTACCATCCCGCTGGATGGTAACGTCGTTAGTCGGGAGGAAGTGACAGCGCTTCTAAAGGCAGGGAGAGGAGCAAAGTTGTGTACTTCTGTGCATATCGAATCATATCCTACGCGATCACCAAACTCCATGAGAGAAGTGGTAGACAACGTTATACAATCAGCAACCGAACTAAATCTACCTTCAGTCAAATGTACCATCAAACACATCTCGGAAAACTTCCACACAACTGGCGGAGTTAACAGCCGCTTGTTCCACCATCTCTTCCTCAGTCGACAGATGCTCAGCACAGACCCCCGTGACAAAATCTTCGCGTTTTATGGGGTATTACAGAATGAATTACGGACAGATCCTCTTCTAGTTCCTGACTACACGAAAAGCATCATAGACGTCTTCATTGACGTCACTCTTTATTTCATCCAACGGGAATCATGTTTCGACATATTTGAGCTACTCTACGACCAGCCCTCTCAAGACACCACGATCACCGGTCTACCATCTTGGGCCAATGACTGGACGCAACCCGCGACGCTAGAAAAGTTCCATACCACAAAATTCTCGGCCGGTGGTGGAAACTACTTGGGCATGAATCTACATACCTCGAAAATCAAATTGTCAGAGGATCGACGGAAGCTTGGCCTGCAAGTTTACGTTGCTGGGAAAGTGTGCTTTCACGTCCCCCCCGAAAACGAATACACATATGAATATATAAGTTCGATGACGAACTCAAGCGAATGGGATTTTATTCACAATCAAACAAATCTAAGCCAGGCAGAAAGGGGTGGATATTTGGATCCAGTATTGGAATACTTCCGGTACAGCGATTGCCTAGTGCGTGCTAAATGGGCAGAGTCCAAATCCTTCCCAACTATTCGCACCCGAGAATCATTGTCTCCGCCAAGTAAGGAGATCAACTATCCCACAGGCGAGAGCCTTTATGAGGCATTTTGGCGTACTATGGTCTGCAACCTCAACCTCGAGGGCAACGCGGCCGAAGATTGGGTCGAGGATGCATTCGAAATCTACCACGATATACTAGTCGGATATAGTGATTGTCAAGATACGAGTGTGAACTCAAAGGCAGTAGATGACATGTTTCAGAAGTTCCAGATCGAGCACAATAGGTATACCATCAGCCGCCGATTCTGTGTAACTGACAGTAGCCTCATGGGATGGATGCCTCGTCGAGCAGCAGCAGGGGACTTAATCTGCGTCATCCCAGGGGCAAGAATTCCCTATGTCATCAGAGAATCTGGCGGAGACTACGAGATCATTGGCCACGCATATATACATGGGCTGACGGAAGATATTGTAGAAAATGGTGAAGTCAGACTCACGGAAAAGGGAAAGACGATTTTAGGAGCAGAGGCCTTCCCCGTTGATATTTGGCTTAAATGAGTTATTAAGTCATACCTGTACCGAGACTTATTTAAAACTCCAGACGCGTCGTCGGATACCTACCCGGTTACCTTACTCATAGTGTGGTTCTTGAGGCATCAGGTATTCGATAAGACAGGAAGCGCCGAAAATAGACCTATCCAATTTAACGATGCAGCCACAAGCACCTAGACGTACAGTTGGCTTTGAAAATGCCGAGCGATCTATATACACTATCTCAAGCTGTTTATAACATGCGCCTACATATAGATAAGCCCGGCACGGACGAGCCATGATTTGAAATCTTCAAGATTCTAGGAGTCGAGGGGGCCTGAAATGACACCTCATTCGTCGAATCGACGTCCTATCTGCCGCAGCCTAAATCTGTTAATATAGAAGTATATTGATATTAACCGACCAAAAACGGTGCCCAGCGGCATATAGGAGAAGAGGTGGTAGCAGAACTATGTATTTAGGAGTTACGATCCAGGTTATCGCAGAAGCTCCCCGGTCCTTTACACCACAAGCCTTCGATTCTTACTAGCGGTAGCAGCCATTTCGCCCAAGATGCAGTGGAAAGCTCTCGCCCTCGCGCTCCTCGTAGAGCGTGGCTTCGGCCAAGGGATGTTCCCGATGATGCGGTTCAGCTGCTCGCAGCTCGTCGTCGATCGCCTAGACCCTCTGGTCACCCCGGGCTCCATCCCGTCGCCGCATCTCCACCAGATCGTCGGAGGAAATTCTTTCAACGCCTCCATGGACCCGACGACGCACGATCTCCCCTCGTCTTCCACGTGCACCAGCTGCACCTTCTCGGAAGACTTCTCCAACTACTGGACCGCGGTCCTGTTTTTCAAAGCCCGCAACGGAACGTACAAGCGCGTCCCCCAGTTCGTAAGCGAGGGTCTGCGAGCGGACGGCGGCATCACGGTGTACTACATCCCAGCAGCCGACGGGCAGTCCAACGTCACCGCCTTCAAGCCGGGCTTCCGCATGCTTGTTGGAGACGCCGCGGCGACCGCGCCGAGCACGGCGCGCAAGGTCTGCCACCGCTGCATGCCCAAAACGGGAGACAACAGCAACATCAACTGCGCTTCGCCGGACAGCCAGGCCTTGCCTGAGGGCCTATGTGAAGGTGGCATTCGCTCGGTCATCACCTTCCCTACCTGCTGGGACGGCAAGAACACGGATAGCCCGGACCACATGACCCACGTCGCCTATCCCGAAGGGTCTTCTGATACCGATGTTGGCGCGGCTGGCAGCTGCCCGGCAACCCACCCCGTAAAGATTCCACAAGTCATGTTGGAAGTGATGTGGGACGTAAGTGTCACCAGTTCTTCTCAATCTCCCTTGTGAGCTTTAGGCCTCGGATTGGGTTTTTGTGTTGCGGTGACCTAGTCAGATTTCCGTGGGAGAAAGCCCGTTTGCTGACTCCTGTACAACACAGACCCGACCCTTCAACGACAAGAGCATATGGCCCGAAGATGGGTCGCAGCCCTTCGTCTGGTCCAACAACGACATGTAAGTTTCTTCAAAGCAGCGCTCGCAGTTTGACCGCGGCCCTAAAAAAAATGTGCAGGAACGGATACTCGCAGCACGGAGACTACGTCTTCGGCTGGGAAGGCGACTCCCTCCAGCGTGCCATGGACGCCCGCTGCAACGGCGCGGTTTGCAACGTGCTCGAGACTCAGTCCTCGGAGGCGGCGATGAAGTGCACGAAGTCGCGCGTTGTTGAAGAGGACATCGATGGATGTAAGTCATATCTCCTGATTCAGCACCCATCTTGAGAATTTCCTACGGATTTGATCTGGCTGACCACCTCACAGGGACGACTTCAATTCCAGGCCAGGCCATGTAAATTAGATTGGGTTCGGCAGGATTTTGGATTTGGACAGCTGTGAATGCGCAGTATTAGAATGAAGTGCTAATAAAAAACATTGTTACATCCTAGATCAGTATCAAATGCTAGCTTAATCTCTTGGGGCTTTGTCGTGTTTACCTAGGTACCGGGGTGCTATCTTAGCTGTAACCGGCGAGGCGTCAGTGGCTTTGGGCCGTCCTGTCAGTGTGGACCAGGGTACAGCCCCCTAGCCCCCTATAACAGGGCAGTATAATACTAAGGTTGTCGGTGTCAATTCATCGGTGCTCCAATGCTCTTCTTAATTTCATATATCATTCATTACGTTAACATTAACGGATTACTATATCAAGTTGCTAACCATTCAACCCTGCATGCTTATTAACAGCAATGAGTTGGTTAGTATCAACTATTTCTTCCAAAATACTGCCCTCATCAATACTTGCCCATCCTCATCTTCATTCCTAGTTTAAATAAGCCCAACGCCCCTGGTCCCATTATACCTCGTGGTATAGATGTTAGAGACCTCTTCGTATTCGTCGTTGAATTGCCTTTCGTTGTATTCCAATGACCTAGGACTTCCTGGATGAGGGTAGTATTTCCAAAGACCTCATCAAGCATGTCGGTTATGGAAACCTGACTGCCGTTGGTAAAGCTGCCGATGAGGTCGCCCGCTAGTTTGACGACCGATGTAGTAGACGTCACAGTCCTGTTGTTGAGAATTGCCTCAATGAACCTGATGTGCTGGCCATTGACCACAGTAGCGTTACCCGTCGCATTGATCTGGATATTCCCACCGCTTAGCGCATCTGACTGCGTGGAAAGGACCGTCCCGATGTTCTGGAAGAGCACGTCGAGATATAGCTCCCCATTGAAGTACCTGATATTGTTGCCGCGAGGAAGATAGACGTCGTAAACGGTGATGAGGCCGATTCTAAGATCTCCTGACATCAAGTTCAGCGACAAGTTGCCTATGCCGAGATCGAGAGTCCCCCAGTTAGGCAGGTTGAGAGTTCCCTGAATGTTGGTGCCGTTCTCCCTAGCCGGCATCAAGAGCTGAAGATCCTGGATGCTGAACCCGTCTAGTTTGTTTAGTGAATTCACCGTAACCGTCTTCTCTAATTTCCCCTTCGTATGTAGGGCTCCCATACGGATTTCTGGATCTCCGCGAGTGGATAAGGTGACGGTTGGCTGATCGAAAACGTTGGCAAACCACGAAGTCAGCTCAGTCTCATTGGTTACCGTGACGATTTGGTTTTGGACATTGAGTTCTGTGGTTCCCTTAATATGTAAATCTGGTAAAGTAACATTGACAAAAGGTGAGAATGTGGGTGTGTCCTTGTTGTATAAGAAAAGGGTCACGGGGTCAATGTTAGCTGGCAAAGGTGAGTCGAGCGATGTGATGATAGAGACGTTGAGTTGATCCGGCGACACAGCTATGAACGCGCCGCCGCTGATGGGCATCGTTTGGTCATCGAGGATGCGCTGTACGATGGCGGGAATTATTACCAAGAATCTGAGCTGACTGTAAGTGATTTGACCTGTTCGCTCCCGAGATGAGAACATACAGAATTGGTAACAATATGGCGAGGAGAATGATCGCTCCTATTAGATACCACCACCAAAACCGCCCGCAATGACGCTTGAACTTCTGCTTCTTGGTGAGAGGGGCTGCCTCCGCCACCTTCTCTTGAACATGATCGGTAGACGAAGCAACATCACTCTGCCTTCCCGGCGTATTTGATGACCCTTCGCCATCGTCACCTCGACCACCATGCACGGAAGCCGTAGGACTAGGGGCCTCAAAGTGAGATCGGTCTTCTCGAAAGGCGGACGTCATGATCACTTTGTCCTTAGCTGTGAGAAATTCTAGGTGGTGAGAGGCAGAAAGAAGGACGCCTGAGGACTTGACCAGAATCAGGGAGAGGAGTTGAACTTCAAGGCGAACTTGGCGATCACATGTGTATCCAATATGCCGGAAGTCGACTACCGCTTCGGCTTGCAACGACGACCAGGGCGTCGTGTCTCGCTCAGCACCCACCGCCTTGCAGCTACATACATCTCTCCTACCCCTCGCCTGTCGTCCTTTTCGCGCATCGAGTGTTCTCCATTCGTGCTCTCATCCTGGTTTCTTTAGTTGTCAGATATTGCAGGGGGGATGGTCAGCTTTGGTTTTTTCTGGGATTCTTACTGGTTTTGCGAGGGTCACGCACATTACCGTAGAAGAATAAGATGTTAGTCTTGCGGGGTTTCGGTATAGTACAACCCCAGCTCATTAATTACTTTTAGTAGATCTTCATTTTCACGACGAAGAAAACAAAACGCCGGAGTGTGGATGATGTCAAGTCACATTCGGCCTTCCTAATATGGGAAAAGATGTACCTACATAATTCCCAATCCGACCATACCTCCCGAAGGCATCCAATAGTCTACATCTTCGCGGGGTTGTTAGTTGGGTAACTAAGTCGTGATCGCTCAATTTAGACCTGGGGAAGAAAAGCTAGTATCAAGTCAGCTCGTGGCGCGGAGATATGTTGAAATATTGGTGGGTAAAGAGAAAAAAAAGAGAAAAGGGCACGTGTAGGATCTCTTTCATCTTGGAATACAAAAAAACCTGGCGAACGCACTACTACTGTACATATGTAGGTAGGTAGGTATTCTTAAGGTGGAAACTATGGATCGTGATCAACAGCACATAACAAGGATATATACATGCAGTAGACCGCTTGTAACGCCGAGCGACGACGAGATTATCAGATTCGATGTCAACAACGTCGATGGCACGATGGTAAGACAGTCAATGCGGGTGCGGTTACGGCGAGTACGAATATGCACATTTTGTATTTACAATCCTACCCTGCACGCCAAGTTGTCGAATCAACATCTAGAAAAGCTTGCTGATTCCGGACCCACCTATTATGGGGGGCTCGTGCCCTACGCAACCATGTAACATTAGGGATTGACATCGTGGAGAAGTTGGGGAAGTTGGGGCCGCTGTTGCTCCGCTGGCTTAGCTACCTAGACAGCTAGATGCTAGAGAGCTAAGGAAGAATAATGCCGGCAAGCTCATTACCCATGTGGGTAATAGATGGATGAAGATCCAAACAAGGAATAACGTCCGAGACTCACCCCCGGCTTCCTAGGTCCCAATTGCTCACGTATATCAAATTCCATGTGACATGAGTGAGATGCATGCGATGAAGGTCGTAGGAATGATTGCTCATATTCTCGATCCTCCCATCTTAGGTTGCCTGTCACGTTTTCTACTCCGTGGTCGAGCTGAACCGGAGCTTCAGCGTCAAGTCAAAGAACGAACGACACCTTGGAAGCCTTCCTAACGACCAATCAACAGCTATCGCCATGCTGTTCTCTAAACTCTTCATAGCGGCTCTGGCGCCGGTCAGCTTCGTCGCTGCAGAGTCGGTGCCAGAGTTGGATCTTGATGCTATTCTTGCAAAGCATAACCTAGCATTGGTTCCTCGATCTGACCTCACAGATGCTTTAACTGAGCTCAATGGACTGCTCAGGAGAAATCAAGTTCAGCAACAGAAAGTCCCCATATATCCACGAGCTGGCAACAGTACTAGTTCCAGCTCGAGTTCTTCCAGTTCCTCGTCAAGCAGTGGGCTTGACCTTGGAGATCTTACGGGACTCGGGGATCTGGGTTCAGCTATCGAGGGTTTGACCCAGCTCCTCGCAGGCCTGGGTGATATCGGAAGCCTTCTCAAGGCTATCGAGTCACTACTGACCGCAGAGTTCTTGCAAGCTCTACACGATGCTATGGTGTATCTAGCTGCAACGCTCCAGCCGCCTATTCCTACTATCGCCCGGAGTGTTCTTACTAAGGTCGAGCCGGTGGTCGACTTGATTTCAACCCTAGATCTAAAGGGTATCATCGAAGAAATCGAGGGCATCGACATCAAAGGCATACTCAGTGCATTGTCGCCACTACTACAACCCGATGCCATCAAGGGCGTCGTAACCCTGCTGGCCAATGCCGAAAGTCTTTTAACCACGGACACCGTCGATGCGCTCAAGTCACTGCTTTCTAGTGCGCAACCGCTCATCGATGGTCTCGGAAAGATTGATCTTCAAGGCATTCTTGATGCCCTCGCCCCACTTCTGACGGCGGACTCGATAAAGGGCATTGTTGGTCTGCTAGGAAATGCCGAAAGCCTGCTTACATCGGACTTCGTCGACGACACCAAGTCTTTGATATCCGGAGCCGGGCCTCTTCTCGACAGTCTCAAGAATATTGATTTGCAGAGTCTAATCAGTCAGATCACTCCAATTCTTAACGAACTCGGCCAGCTTGACCTTAAGGGCTTATTCGAAGCTATCAGCCCCCTGTTAACATCGAACTCCATCAAGGGCATTATAGGACTTCTCGGAAATGCGGAGGACCTTCTGACGAAAGACTTCGTGGATCAAACCAAGTCTCTCATCTCATCAGCAGGTCCTCTACTCTCGAGCTTGGGTGATATCGACTTGCAGGGTCTGGTAAAACAGATCTCACCCTTGCTCGAGACCCTCAGCAAGATTGATCTACAGGGTATTCTCTCGGCTGTCGAGCCACTGCTGACAGCTGACTCCGTAAAGGGCATCGTTGGGCTCTTGGGTAATGCTGAAGACCTGTTGACAAGCCAATTCGTCGACCAAACACAGACGTTGATATCCGGTGCCGTTCCTCTGATAGCCGCCGTCGGAAAGATTGATCTGGAAAGCCTTATCAACCAGGTGGAGCCACTCCTGGATGCCCTAAGTAAGGTTGACATAGCTGGCCTTATCGACAAAGTAGAACCTATTCTGGATGCTGTAGGCCGGATCGACATAGCTGGCCTTATCGACAAAGTAGAACCTATTCTGGATGCCGTAGGCCGGATCGACATAGCTGGCCTTATCGACAAAGTAGAACCTATTCTGGATGCTGTAGGCCAGATCGACATCGCTGGCTTAGTCAAACAAATCACACCAATCCTCAATGCCCTCGGAGAGGTTGATATAAGTGGTCTAGTGAAACAGATAGAGCCTATCTTAACTGCTCTCAGCCAGGTTGACATCGCGGGCTTGATCAAACAAATTTCTCCGATCCTCAATGAGCTGGGACAGATTGATCTGGCAAGTCTTGTCAAGAAAGTAGAACCTATCCTGGATGCCCTAGGCCAAATCGACCTTGAAGGTTTAATTAAGCAAATCACTCCTATTCTGAACTCCCTGGGAGATATCGATATCAAGGGTATCTTTGATGCGATCTCTCCACTACTCACAGCCGACTCTGTTCACGGCATTCTCGGGCTTGTCGACAATGCCGAATCCCTGCTCACAAGCCAGTTTGTTAATGAAACTCACACCATCATTGATGGCGCGGCGCCATTAGTTGGAGCTCTCGGACAGATTGACATATCAGGCCTCATAAATCAGATCAAGCCACTTCTCAGTACACTGAGCGGAATTGACTTCACTGGCCTTATCAGTGCTGTCAAGCCTCTGCTCGGTGCACTAGACAAGATCGACATCCAGGGCATCGTCGACCAAATCACACCTCTGATTACGCCGACATCAGTAAAGGGAATATTGACTCTGCTGGGTAATGCGGAAAATCTACTGTCGGCTGCTTTCGTCTCGCAGACGACCGAATTAATAGGCGACGCTACACCGGTAAGTTTTCTCCGTACTCAGTTTTTTGCCATTGACTTACATGCTAACTTTTCTTCTTCAAATAGCTCGTAGCAACTGCCTCAGACTTCATAAATGCTATCCTTCAGGCGTTATTGGGGAATGGAAGCTGATATTTCGTGGAGCATGGCTTAGCATCTTAGTAATGACGGGAAGAGACACGGGCAACCTATCATGAATCAATGATGCAGCAAATTAATGAATAATAATGAATGTTAACGAGTTTTACTGAATGGTGTTGACATGACATGCAGATGATTTGTGTAGTAATTATCGAATGGATTCAGGGGTTCAGGGGTAAGAAACTAATTATTATTAGTGTAAAAACATACCACACTTCCAGCCAAGTACCCACATATGCGACTCTAAAGCTTGCCCGAGCTGCGCTAGCCGAAAAGTAGAGCAGCCTATACTAGCGCAAGGGTTTGGAGTTTATCGTGAAAATCGCGAGGAGACGCCGTAGAGAAAGCTTTGAGTAAGAATATGGTGGTGCTGTCTTATCCGAGACAAACTCATCGCACGCAGTAGGAGCTGCTCGGCGAATGCATACCAACAGCTTTGATTCAACCCTCTGATATAGTAGAAGACGGTGATTTGGATAAGCGTGTAACTAAAAAAATATCTTTCTCGAGTTCATGAAGTTTTGCTGAATCTACTAGGGTAGGTCAATTTGGCCAATCGACATAAATAGGGGGCGGGGTGTGGTAACGTTAGAAACGGTGGAGGAGACGGTATCTACCATCTTCAACATCACCACCAATTAATCCACCCCTTCACTTAAATTCGCGTTAATCAACTTAATTGTCCTCTCATCGGAAAATCCATACCAGCCATATGGAGGCCTGTTCGTACAACTGTGCAACAAAACGTTTTGAGTTTTCAAAAATGGAAGAGGCTATTCCTAATAAGGTAAGGGTACATAGGTATGTACTTAAAAATTAATGAAAGAATACTTAAATTTAATTATACGGATAAATGAATAAATATTTATTAAATCAGGGTTAGTACTTATGATACCTTTGATTTAAAACTCAAATAACTTTCCTTTTAACAAGTTAAATTTAAAATAAAATAGATCTTCTTATAGCTCTCAATTAGGCAATTCTAACGATATAAGTTTCAACAAGTTGCACGTTATATCTTGTGCGAAATAAGCTGTTGTATCGCCGCTTTCAGTGTTGTTGTTACGACCGGTTGCACGTGACCCCCCCCCCCCCCCCGAAACGCTTCAACACCTTGATACCTTATATATTTCTTCGTATATTTATATTAATATTAGCTTATACATAGTGCAACCTGGATCAATTAGTTCGTTTTTGAATTAATTAATTATTAATATAAATTTAAATACAGCAAACTTAATATTGGTAAAGTTATTCGGGTGTAAATATAAGAAAGTACATATAATTAAAGGTTATTAAGGCCGGTATTCTCAGATAGTCCGTGCTTATCGATAGGAATTTAAACCAATCAAAAAGCCGGCTTAAGTTTACCCAAGCTTAGTCCTTATCAAAATCCCTTATCGCGATAATCCCGGATCTCCGGTTTTGTAAAACCCGTTATTTCTTAAAAGGCCGGTACGTCCACAACGATTGATTGGGTGCATCGTTCCAAGGGTGGGTCTAGTTTTCACCTCTTTACCAATCAAATCAATCAGTCTCAGCTTTTGAGGTGGCCCGTTCGCGAAAAGGTGGTTTTCGAGTTTTTTGAAAAACAAAAAGCTGGTTCTCGTGCATGGACCAGGTGGGTGGCAAAAGTGATTACTTAAGGTGCTTACTTAATTGATTCCTTTCAATTCAACATACGTAAAAAAAGACCCTCAATCTAAGTGATTAAGCAACCTTTGAAAAGGTGGTTAAGGCGTTAAAGAAGGGGTTACGGGTGGCCCAATGGGTAGTTAAACCGGTAGTTAAACCAGTGGTTTTTTCGTCGGATAAGAAAAAAATAAGAGTGGGTGATCGAGGAATCGAACCATAAACCTCCGGCTAAACTCGGGATATTATACCATTTGAACGGGTGGTTTCGCGTTTATTATATATATTCATTTATATACATATGTTCATACGTATATACACATATTTAATAACATCTTTTCGTTACGTAAATATCCATATGTTATATAAGTATTCTTTTTTTAAATTTGAAGTAGATAAATTTCGCGCGATCAAGATACACCTTACCCTTTTAGGTAAAATTAAAAACTAAAAATTGAAAATGCACAGTTGTACGAACGGGCCTCCATAAGCCAGCTTGTGTCGCATACGCAGAGACTACTACGCATCCTCGAGTCTCAAAGACTTAGTCGATTCCTATAGGTAATTTTCATGAAATTAGTTGCTATCGTATTAGCGGGCATTAATGGGGCTTATAGGTCTCCAATATGTCGCGTTATCTATGGTTATTAAGACCTACCTTCTTTTTCAATGAAACGACCGCTTCTTCCGGCATGATTGCATCTAGAATGTACCGAAAGTCGATATACGAACCTTTACGCCAGCGCTCAGTCCAAGATATATAACCCCCTTTTCAGCCCCGACCCAGAATCACATTAGGTACCGCCACGTCTACCCTTTATTCTTGGTTAGTTTTTTCTATGTCTTACCAACTAATCGTTCGGCTATCTGCCGAGTGACAGCCACACACTTGTCATTCCCGCGACCGATCGCAACGTGACCGACGAGGTCAGCGTTGGTTTTTTTTTAGCTGAACATGGGTGCGCTATAACTTCCCGCTGGATTCATTGCATCTAGTAAGCCAGAGGCGTCAAAGCCAGTAGGAAATCGCAAGTCTATTATTCCCTATTAGTACCAAATGTAAGAGCTTTTTATTAACCATGATAGTTTTGGACATACTATAGGTTTCATATCTGACGACCTTGATCTCGGTAATATGGAGCTGAGAGCCAGCAAAAGGGGACACCCTGTCTTGACCTCGTAGTCCTGAGGCCACTCGAGGACATAAATAAGGAACAAACCAAGACCAGAAACACGGAATTTCAATTCTTCATCATCGCAGAAGAGCGTTATGTAGAGGAAAGAGGAATATGGGGTAACTATGGAGGCCCCATCTACAATGCACCCCTATCACCCATATAAGTACGGGGCAGCAACTTTAATGCGGGGGATCAAGAAGCTAACCACCAAACATAATTCGCGGTTTCGGCTCTCTTCACTATTACTGGTCTTGAGGGAGATGATTACATGCTCCATCTTCTCCTCATCTTGCACATAGGGTAAATCGGGAATTGAGGCTCAAGCAGTAGGTACCTAGTTATACGCCAGTCATTCTCCACTAGAAAGGGGAAGATTCCAATCCACCAATCATCATAGCGATTTCGGCTTTTCGGGTAGGTATGTATAGAATGAGCAAGGTTAAGAGTTCGAGAACCCCTCCCAGCAACTTGGAATAAAGTAAATTATTCATGCAACCAATCCTTATATTTTTATCTAAATTAACATAAGAGTTCTCAAGCTGCCGTCACTGCCAAGCGGGGGTTAGGTAGGGTCTTGTCTTTCGTTTACCCCTGACCCCGTCACTTGGAAACCGGGGGACTATAACTTTATCGTGACACTGCTCTCCAGCTCTTAAATAGACATCTTCTTGTCGAGACTAACGCACTCTACGTCTAAGTCAGATATACGCTCCTCATTATCTGTCTCATCGATCGATTTTGTAACTTAAAGCCCTCTATCGTTATCATCATAGAAGGATTCCACCAACAAACTCAACCAAATTATCATGGGTGACGAAAGTCATGAAATTAAAGATGTCTCACAGCAAGTCGATGACGGCGGGTTCGAACATGTTGAAAATGAATCGAACCTAAAGGTTACCACGAAAATCAACCAGCGCCATGCTGAAATGTACCACGAAGCGTTACGGCAATATCCAAACGACGCCGCCATTGACAAAGAAAGTGAGAAACGACTCAAGCGGAAGCTTGACAGACGCATACTCCCTCTATTGGGTATATGCTACTTCTTTTACGTACGCATATCCACTCACTTCGAAACAATAAGCGAGACTGACCACGATGGCTAGTATGTTGACAAAACTACGCTCTCCTATGCTGCCATCTTCGGCATCCAGTCAGACCTTCACTTGAAAGGCGCCGAGTATTCGTGGCTCTCAAGTATCTTCTATTTCGGCTGGCTCTTCTGGTCTATCCCTTCGAACCTCATCATGCAGCGTTGTCCGCCTGCCTGGTATTTAGCGTTCAACATCTTCATGTGGGGAGTGCTCTTAATGTGCCAAGCCGCAGCTGGAAACTTTGCCAGTCTCACTGCTTTGAGGATCCTATCTGGTGCCTTCGAAGCTATCGCGGATCCAGCGTTCATGCTTATAACGTCTATGTACTACACGCGTGAAGAACAGCCTTCTCGCATCTCGGCATGGTATGCTTGGAACGGTATTGGTATAGCCGGTGGTGGGCTTATCGGTGAGTTGGAGTTCGATGAGAATAGGCAATCATAGTTGCTCATACAAACAGGATACGGAATTGGCCAGGTTAAAGGCGCGCTTCCCTCATGGCGCTACGAGTTTATAGTCGTAGGCGCTCTATGTTCTTTCTGGGGCATCGTCCTGTTCCTCCTCCTGCCAAACTCGCCGACAACCTTCTGGGGTTTCAGTAAGCAGGAACGATTACTTATGATAGCTCGCATGCGCCGCAACCAGACCGGAATCGAACACCAAGTAATCAACTGGGGTCAGGTCAAGGAAGCCTATCTTGACTACAAGACTTGGCTCTTCGTGTTATTCGGGTTTCTCGGCGCAGTGCCGAACGGCGGCATCTCGAATTTCTCGACATTGGTCATTAAGGGATTGGGATTTGATACCCTGCATACCGCACTTTTAGGTATACCGCAGGGTATTCTCGTCGTTATCTGGATCGGGCTCGGGGCGCTTGCAAATAGATACATGCCACCAAACAGTCGCACAACTGTCTCCGCTCTGTTCATGCTACCTACCATGGCCGGAGGGTTAGGATTCTTGCTTGCGCCAACTGATGCCTATATTGGGCGATTGATTTGCTTGTAGGTTTGAAGGCTTACTTTAGGGAATGGAGCCCGAACCAATGCTAACAGTAATTAGCTACCTCACGGGATCTTACCAAGCATCATTCGTCATTTCCCTATCTCTAGCAACAAGCAATACGGGAGGACAATCTAAGAAGATGATCGTGGCTGGTATGATCTGGTTCGGTTCGTGCGTTGGCAACATCGTCAGCCCCTTTTTCTACAAGGCGGAAGAAGCGCCAACCTATCACTTAGGTATAGGGTCTCTGCTTGTCGCCAACTTCGCCGAATTCATCCTCTTCTTTGTCTTCCGGTACGCGTTCAAATGGGAGAACCGGCAAAAGGAGAAGATTCGGGCTGATCTGCGGGAAACCGGTGTTATCACAGACAACACGGAGGGGTTGAATGCGACCGCGTTCCAGAACTTGACGGATAAGGAGAACCCGAATTTCGTTTATGTGTATTAGAACTTTTATGGTCAAATGATATTTCAAGTCTTCCAATAAGCGCGCTTTCTATAAAAATCATCCAAGGCTGTAGGATGATTTTAGAAGTTGTGGTCTTCATTCACGCCACCAAGCCACTCGCTCTATCTCTTACCCCTAAATCTCGCCACTGACCATCATAAATCGCTTGATGGCGCGGTATCGAGATATCCGTTGTACGGCTCTGAAATGCCATCATAGAAATAAACATTTGTGTTCACAATTCCAGGAGCAACTTGGTGACATCCGGTTGCCTTGCGACAAACACATTCATAGGATTAATTGGAAAAAAAAAACATGCATAAAAGTACCTACGGTACTTGGGGGTATTAATTATGATTTTTTGTTCACGATTTTTTTTTTGGCTTTTTTAGATCGACGTCGCAAGTTAGCCCCTGAATGCTGTATGGTTCAGCTGGTGTGACTTGTGGCGTTGGGAGCGAGATTTATGTCTTATGGGGCCTAAAGCTATCGCTCCAGGACACCGAGGATTCTCACGATAGACAAGGCCAGGCAATCTTTCTCTCTAAAAATCTTGATCGTTTTAATTCCGCTTTACTTCTCTATCGCTTTTCCATTACTTAGTAGCGAGAGCCACGTCGCTATGGCGAGCACAGGTTATCACCATGGCCAACCTGACCAGCCTGGACTTGAAGTCATGCATTATGACCTACAATATGATACCGGCCCTGAAGTAATGCATCCGCCTCAGTTACCGTCAATCTTGGTCCCGAATGAACGGGAAGAGAAGGAAGTAGCCCAATTAGTTCCCGTAGGAGACGGAAGAAAATCTCTGTTTCGGAAGTGGGGTGTTAAGAAGAGTATACTAATCGCGCTCTGCTGTATTCTCGTCATTGTCGGAGTGGTAGTTGGCTCTGTTTTGGGTACTCAAAATAGTCGGGCGTTGTCCACCGCAGCGAATCCTAGTTAGGTAAGATAATAATAACGAACTAAATATACCCATTGAAGAGTGCTCACAAGATGGAAGTGTTCAAGGAGATCCTGCGCAAGGAAATGTAGACACAGAGCCTTCTCCAGCTGAGATGACAGGTAGCCCTACGAGCGTATCACCCGGCTTAGCACCGACAGCAATCTCCTGGGGTTATCCCACCTAGAGATATACGCCTTAACGAATAATGATACCAAATCTATATACCGTACGGCGTAAATACCGAAATTCCAACGCGTCATCCGACATGGACTTCATACCTTCGGGGAAAGGGATGGAACTTGTGGGAGGTGGTATTAATACGAACGACGCGCCATCGCCTTAAGTTGTCGGAGGACAGACAAGAATATGAATCGAACCGAAGTTCACATCAATGGCGAAAACAGTGCTTATATCAAATATCATGATGAAAATCAAATGTGGTATACTTCCGGTCCTGATAACTGGGACTCGTTTCAGCACGTCAACGTAATTGGCGCTCCTGGTGAAGTTATATACGATCCTTCGGTTCAGATCATGAAAACTTTTTATTTGGGCAAAGCGGACGCGGGGATCGAGGCCAATTACTTTCAATACCACAACCAAGACGGCTGGACTAATCTCATACAAATTCCAGGGCCAGATTTGCAGCCCATGAGACCCGCGGTACTCGCGTGGAACGGGAATGATACGCGTCTTGATATCTTCGTCGTCGCCAGGGCGAACAGCCACTTATTACATGCCTCGTGGGGTACCGATATAACGAATTGGACTAACTACGAGGACTTGCACGGCTGTGTTACAACTCCTCCGGTCGCTGTTTCGCGGACCCCCGGAGTCATTGACGTGTTTGCTCGCGGTGGCGATGCCGGGCTTTGGTACCTTTCGTACGATGATGGGAATAAGAGTTGGACTAATTGGACTCGCATCAGTGGGAACACGAAGATTAAAGGCCAGCCAGATGCCATTAGTGTTAGCTCGAATAGGTTAGACGTGTTCGCTTGGGGAGAGGATGGCAGTATGCTACATAAGAGCTTCGACAGTACTTCGAAAGCCTGGACACCCAAAGACGGTTTTGGTGTGCTAGTAGACGGCCCGCTTTCGGGTCCTCCTAAAGCTATGAGCGATGCTCCCGGTCGCATTCATACTTTTGCGTATAATAACCTGAACGAACTAATTTGGAAGACGTTGGATCAGTCGGCTCAAAGTGGCGATACAATCACCTTGGCGAATGTTCCTATGGTTAGGTAGCTGACGAATTTGCGAATGTCCTTCTAGTTTGCCTAGTGCCACTCCTGTTGCCGGATCCCAAAGCCTAATTGTGGTATCGGTAGAGCAAGAAGCGACCAACCGGCCATCTGATGAGAAGAGGACAATGAAGACACTATCTGAATGGCCTTTAATTATGTGAAATGGAATTCCTGTTGTTGTGTCCCACAGTCTCACGGTTTTATCAGCCGATGCTGACGCAATAAGATGGCTATCTGGCGAGAACGCAAGATCATTAATGCGACCGGAATGGCCTTCCAGTTTCCGATGCTCCTTCTGCGAACCAGAAGCAAGCCATCCTCATTCCGCTGAAGGAGGCGCATCTTGGTCTAAAGGCTTTGCAAGACACAAGGAAGTAGGTTCGACAATGGAGGTATCACATTGGAATTCCAAGAATATTTATTCCAAGTTGAATATTTATTGTTGAATTGGAGATTCATAGGAGGAAGAGAGCAAATATTGGGTTGTCTGATTAAGAAATGAGGGCGGCTAAGAGATGGATGAGAGAAGTAGATAGTGGGACTTTAACCAACCCTGAAAAATGCCCATTTGGGTGAAGGAGACCAGGGGGGGTTAATGGGGAAATAGAAGGCAAAAAGACAGCCCTGGAGGAAGGTCAGAAATAGAGCAAAGGTTACCAACGTAGCCTTCAGAATGATTCGCAGGCCGTTGTTGAAGATTTGCAAATTACCAGAATTACCAAAGAATCGTAGTCGAATTGGGGGTCACAGGATGATAATTTGAACAACACCAAGAGCCCGGTAAAGGTGTATACCCATCCAGCCATCCCACCCCTGGTGGTCCATGCAGGATCAGTATCCACAATATGTCTTATTAGGAATGTCCTAACATCATTTTTATGTGAATTAGAGCATCTGCTAATCTATCCCCTTATCATCTAATTGGCCTCCACCGCTAGCCATAATACCTTACATATGTAATCATAGGGATAGTTGAAAGCATAGTGCGATACAGTAATATTAGCACATGCTCACACATGCTTCGTTTATTTTAACACCATTCTGCGCCCATCCTATCGATATGACGACGATATATTGTGCAGATCGATCATCCAAAAAGCAACCCTGCGCGAGCATTTGTCAGCTGCGATTGAACGCCTCAATATGTAAAATCTTAGAAAACAACCAATAGATAAAGGTTTCCTAATAATAAGAAGTCGCACGGCTGAAACTCTAGCTATGCAGCCTCCTTATTTTTCTCTAGCATGGCCAATAGCCAGGACGTTGGCAGATTGCCTCGTTGTCTTTGAGCAACCTCACTATGATTTAAATTTCCACACAAGAAAAGATAATGGGCAGTTAAAGGCGGCTTCACGTTATGCTCTGTCAATAGAGCCTGTCTTTTCATTAATTGCACCAAAATGTTTGCCTTGTTCGCTGTGCAATCTATATCCTATTATCATTGTTTCCGCTTACACCAGGGCAGAGTCCACATCTAAGTCTAAGTTATTACTTGATGCCCTACATCGTATGTGAAGGAATGGCCATTAATATCAAGAGCATTGTTCACTTTGTCACTAAAAGAATTAGAGCTATTCCTTCAGAGTACCTTTATCCATCAGCTCACTGAAGACTTTGCTCATCTTTAGGAGATGATGGTCGTGGAACTTGGAGGCCACGAGAGATAAGCTAATAGGCATGCTATGGGCACCATAAAATCCAGGCACATTGATGGCAGGCATATGAAATCCCTGTTCCAGGTTAGCGAACAACGAAAAAAATACAGAAGTAACCAAGTACTTGCCGTCCAGGGAGTATTGAAGGCTGCGTTACCCATATCATCAAGTCCAAGTGGAGCTTCATCTACGGCACTAGGTGTGAGAATGAAAGAGTAGTTATCAGCTAGATTGTTGATGACGTGTCGCATGCTAGCGTAAGTATCGATGGCTTCCGTTCTCTCCGTATGAGTGTAGTTACTATAGGTATTTTCGACGATACTACAAATTTCAGGGGCTAGATTCATCTTGTTCACTCGATATTCCCTGAGAAAGGCCGCTCGAGCTTCGCCGTCGAGAATGATTTGCTGAATTCGCTGCAGAGTTTCGAGATCGCCGACTTCAGATGGAAAAGAGATTTCTTCGACCTGTGCGCCGCTGTTTCGGAGAATAGCCGCCGCTTTTTCCATAGCTGCGATTGTGCCAGGTCCTGCCAACGGCCACATCGGAGTTTTAATCAGAGCCACCGAGACTTCTTCCAGCGGGATATCTTTGGGAACCTCATCGCCCTTGAGACTAAAGACATCTGCAAGTAACTGTAGATCCTCGACGCTGCGAGCGAAGAAACCGCCGCGGACCCACATGATGATCCACCCGGGGTACGGTTTGGGTCATGGGGATTAGTAGTATTGGGCTCTGAGTTAGTTACGGTGAACTCGCTTGTAGTTGTTTTGCTTGAGAAAAATATTAGACTGTGAAACGGAAAGGGTACCTTATGAAGCGACGAACCGAATATGAGGGCTCCGGCAGCTCGTAGAATAGCAACCGCGGATGAATCAAAGCCTGGCTGATGTCCTTGGTAGATGGGAGAGCCAAATTGAGTGGGCATATCTAGCATGCATGCATAGGTAAGTTATGTTGCTAGTCATTGGAACACTCTAGGGTACCTTTGGTATTCATTGTATCTTTAATGCCTACTGCTAGTCCATGCAATGGCCCTCTCTGGTCTTGAGGGATCTTGTCTAGAGCTCGAGCTTGGTTAAGTACAAATGCAGGGTCTAATGCAAAATCAGTCCATACTCTCACATGGATGATAACATAATAGAAGGAGGGAAAAACTACCGAGGTAGGCCCATGCTTTGACAACGCTATCTCGTTCCTTAATATGCTTTAAGAGAGAAGATGTATATTCTTCGACAGTTATGGTATTATTCTTAAATAGATTAAGCACCTCGATGGCAGTGAAGACATACGGTTTTGCCATTGTGGTCAATGCCGATCATATGTGAGAAGGTGAGGAGGGCCGGAAACAAAGTAGACTGAAAATTTCGTTGTTACGGAATAAAGAGAACGCATAACAATAATGATGCATTATTAGGCTTTACTCTTATATTATAAGTTAGGGTAAAGAAGGGAGAAAAGACAAAACGGAGAATAAACTGTATAGAGCTTAGTTTAACCAAAAGAAGGGTGGCTTATACAAAATGCTTAACAACAACTCTGGTGAAAGCTGTAACTTGTGGGCATTAAGCTGGTGACATATCTCAAACTACCTACATTAGGTACCAACTATGCCCTATTCCAAATACACGAAAGAGGGGTTGTAAGTGAATTTAAATGTTTATCGCTAAACGTACCCCGAAGGGCGAACAATCAATAGCGTCAAGTTTACAAAGAGGTTAGTTATGGATGAGAAATAAATGTTGATGTAGGCAGTTAAAGGGATATATAGTAATACTTTATAACACGCCTCAAGAAGTCTACGTTACTAACTAATGGTATTGTTGTGTGGTGGTCACAAGATCACAAGGAAGTTCAACAATGCGGGAGCCAAGCGTACCCGCCACGATCTAGTTACTGGGCGGAGATGTTTCGAAAGTCGAGTCATATTCCCGAGTACCATATCGCAATGCATTTACTGACCTGATCGAAATGATCATACACAGAAGTAGACGCTACCTAGTCTTAGGTAAGATACCGGATTGTAAAGGTTGGCGGAAACGGAGTGTTTGAGATAAGCTGCTTGTAAATAGTTATTATTTCGTGAATCTCCGCATGGTATAAAAAATAAGCATATTAGTGATCCGGAGGAAATATTAGCGTCCCATTCAAGCCATGATCTTGGTATAGGGCTGAACTAAGTGGACTGATAAAGCATTATTTTCGGGGCTCGGAAAGCTGTTATGATCCGCCAAATGTCGATACAAGCTTGTGTTCCGACAACCGACATGGGATATTTCTTTGCATATTACGATATATTTTTACATTTTACGGGTTTTCTTTCTATGTATCTTAAAGATACGTGTAACTAGTCCCTTACTGAATAGATATTATTACCTAATTTAATAATGAAAGCGCCGTCCAGTTTTAAGCTACGGACATGACAAGTGTAATACACCTCATGGGGTTTATCAGTTTTATGGCGTGTAATAACTTTAAATGAGGATATGTACATATGTCCGGATCTCCGCATTAGATAAAGGAAATAAGGCCAATGGAGACGGAGAGTAGTCGGGATAAGCCCTTAGCCCGGGTATATCGAGTCAAATTCCACACATTATTCGCGTCTAATCACCTCATCGTAAGTTCGAAACAGCGCCAAGCTTATGTTACGAATTAATAATGCGGGGTTCGTAAACTATAGTCCGTTTAGTAATAGTCTACGCGGAATAACGTTCATAGGATTTAGACAAGATCCTAAAACCGCTATATCCGCCCAAGGCATATACCTACCAAGGTAGGAATCTAAAGGTATATAAAATGGGTAATGGATTCATACTTAGGCAGCTGTTCTACATAGTTTTATATCATCCATCATTTCAATCTTCGCATAATTACCTAAGTTACTATTACAAGTTTGTAAAATGTCGCTGAAAGAGTGCTGTATCAAGGGGTTCAAGTGGAGTGGCACGCCCACTGGCAAGATCTCGAAGCTCAACGACAACGATGTCTGTAAGTTAAAGCCCCACAATCTCTCGACCTTTTACTTAGGGAAGTATTCACTAACTCTCATCGTTCTAGACATCGCAGGCGACAATCCTGATGTCGCCGTGATGATCATCCACGACTTGCTAGGATGGACTTTCCCTAACGCACGTCTGCTGGCGGACCACTTCGCCAAGGAGATCAACGCGACGGTCTACTTGCCCGACTTCTTCGCGGGCGAGATCGTCGACCCGGTCCCCATCGTGGCCGGGGACTTCAGCAAGTTCGACCTGCATGCCTTTAGCAAGCGCCACGCACGTGTGATCCGTGAGCCGGAGATCTTCGCCGCGGCGAAGACCCTGAAGCAGAAGTACAAGAAGGTCGGCGCCATCGGCTACTGCTACGGCGGTTGGGCCGTGTTCCGGCTCGGTGCTAAGGAGCACAACCCCCCGCTAATCGACGCGATCTCGATGGGTCACCCGTCTCTGCTGATTAAGAAGGATATCGAGGAAGTTGCGGTCCCCACGCAGCTTCTGGTGCCGGAGCACGACCCGGTATACACCCCGGAGCTAAAGGCTTATACTTTGGAGACTTTGCCGAAGCTCGGGATTGAGTGGGACTACCGCCATTTCCCCGGTGTCGAGCATGGAGGTTTAGTTCGCGCCGACGAGAATAAGCCCGGCGAGCGGCTGGCTATGGCTCGGGCTAAGAACGCTGCTGTTTCTTGGTTCAACCAGTTCTTGCACGAGGTATAAATGACTGCAATATCTGGTACGGATTAACGTGACTGGATTTGGAATCGAGTGTTATGGAATAGGAAAGATGAAAATTGCCGGTGCTGTGAGGGATTTGTCGCGTCTGGAAGTTATGATTGCTTTAGCGCTGCGCCAGTCGATTCGTACTGTAAAATGAGATAGTCAAATTCAACATTCTCCTCATTCCATGGGATTATGAAATGTCCTAGTCGTTAACATCACGACTTCAATATTTTAGGAGAGAAGTCTCGAGTTGAAGTCGTAAAAATTGCGATGAGCGATGTTACGCTGAAAGGGAGTGAGACAACGGCGGACATAGCGGGAATAGTAGCGATAAGCCATCCTACCCCTATTTAGGGGTGGTAACACAGCGCAAGGACCACACCAGTTGCCTGTGTACGGCGCTTAACATCACTAAAATAATAGAATCTCACGGGAAGGTCAATTATGAATCGTCAACACAAAACATCAGGGTAAGAATCATATTGATGATGCCACTGAACTATAGGTTCCTAGGAGGCAAATCATGAATGTTGTGTTAAATGTACTCAGCCTAAATCCCAAACCCACCAACATTCCCCCACGAATTCAAAGAGATACATCGTTATGAAATACCCAATTCACCCGAAAATGCCGAACCCACTACTCAAACTTGCCCTCTTCGTAAAACGTGCTCCTCAGAGGTAGATCTTCGTCGAATCCCTTCGAGTCCTTCATATGGCGGTCGAAGCTCTGGGTCGACATCTGCACCTTCTCGAACAGGCTGCGATCCAACATGGGCGCGGCGGGGGGCTGCTGGCCGTGGCTGCGCGCCGTCTCGCACGCGATCGTGTAGTTGTTGTGGGCCAAGCTCGAGGCGATCTGGAAGGCGTTCCGGATCTGGCGGCCGTTCCAGCAGCCCGTGGAGCGCGCGTTGTCCTCGTAGTGCTTGCCGGCGAAGTCGATGATGTCGCTGTCCCGGACGACGAGCGTCGGCTCGCCCGTCATCGAGTGCCGCTGGGCCTCGATCTCCCGCAGCTTGGCCAGGTTGAGCCGGAAGATGTCGCGCGTCTGCTGCTTGTCGAGGGGCGGGTAGTACAGCGACATGTGGATACGCGACTTGAAGGCCTCGTCGATGGTGCCCACGCGGTTGGTCGTCAGGAACAGCAGGCCGTTGTAATACTCAAGGACACGGAGGAAGACCGAGACAAGCGCGTTGCGCTTCATGTCCAGCTTGGAGCGCTGCGAGAGGAACACGTCTGCTTCGTCAAGTAGCAAGACGCAGTCCCACAGGTGCGCAAGGCGGAAGACGTTGCTGAGCGACGACTCGACCTCGGAAGGTGTGAGACCCAGGTCACCGCAAGTGATGACAAAGAGAGGCTTGCGGTACTCCATCGCCACCGCTTCGGCTGTCGCAGTCTTACCTACACCGGGGACACCATGGAGCAGGACCACTAGACCTCGTCCCTTGTTCTGGATCAGATCTTGGCTCGGACCCTCGGTAGACATGTCGGCGTAGCGTCTCTCGAGGGTCTTCTTCTGGAAGTGAGATGCCACGAGACCTCGTACGATATCCTTGTAGTCCTTGAGGATCTTCAGGTTCTCGAACACACCCTGCTCCCTACGAATAGGTTTCAAGAAGTAAGTGTTGACGGGCACGAAACGACGTTCGCGAAGGGCGTAGGCGAACATACGCTTTGGGAGAAGAACGAGGTCCTCCTCACGCAGCTCCAAAGCGCTTGGGTTCGTCTCGTACGTGCGAGTTCCCTTGGTGCGGTGGCGTAGGAACAGGTCCACGTTGAGATTCTCACGGCGCTGCCACATCTCCACGCCATCCTCCTTCTGCACGATTTCGCGCTGACCATATGCCATGTTCTGACGCGCCCCGTCGAACCATTGCTGAATGTTCATGTCGTCGTCTTCCACCTCACAACGGATAGACTTGGTGATCGTTAGCCGATGGAATGTGGGACGCCAGTCTGGATTCTTCTGGTACGCCTCTGCGAGGTCGACAATGACGTCGCTTTCGACGAACTCGGGGTGTCGCATCTTTTCCCTGTTCTCGTCGTTCAGAATCTCTTGGTCAGCGTCATTCGTGTCGAACGGTGGGTTTCGGGTCAAGGTCCACGCATTGTATGCTTGGTGTCGGTCACCGAGGAACCTCTGGAAGTCTTCACCCTGCTTCTTTAATGACTCTAGAAGCTGTCGGTGGTCCTGTCGATAGCGAATCGGGAACACTTCAAGACTCTCGACGAGTCTATCGCCCGCAAAGGACTCCAGCTCAAATTTGTGCCTCACGGCACCGAAGGAGTTGCCATCGTGATCAATGTAGTAGGCGAAGATGTTGAACTTGGCCCTCTTGTCCTGCTGTAGTTCATCACTTAAAAACTCCCATCCTAGCTTGGATGGGTAGGCCGCTTCAGGCTCAGGCACCTCCGTCCGGTAGATTCGCCAAATCTCGTGGTATCGGCCGGCCGTTTCCCCCGCGGCCGGCATGTAAATCAGGTCGCCGACTCTGAACAAGCTCCATAGGTCGTCAAACTTAACTTTATCGGCTCCCGTTCCCTCGAAGCGATTATGCAGAGGCATGACCTCCTTGTCAACGAAGTTGACGTAGCATCGCATGTCCCTAAGAGCTTCAGGGCTATCCATGATGGAGTCAATGTCCTCGGCGTTGGAGTCGATGGAGAGAAGAGACTCATTGTCATCATCATCATCGCTGCCAGTCTCAGAGTTGGCGTCCTTGTCCTTGGAGTCCACGCTCTCGATGATCTCTACTTCCTCGGGGGTCTCGGAGATCTTCTCGGACTCGACCTCCTCTAGCTCCTCGTAATCGGCCCACTTCTCTTCGAGAGTGGCGAGGATCTCCTTCATCTTAGGCTGGAAGTAGACCAAAGCCTTGAAAGGCCTCACGAAGGTGCGAGGTGTAGATCTCTGCTCGGTGTCCTTGATGAGCGAAGTAAGATGTCCAAGAATGGGTTGAGACTGAATACGAATGCGTTGAAGCTCGGTCTCGTTCGTCTGTGCAGCTTCAGCTCTCTTCTCCCTCCTGGCTCTCTCCTGGGGGTCGTTCTTGTAACGAGGAACATAGATGTGCTCTCGGGGGACACCATAAGAGAGCAGATACTTCTGGCGGACGCGAGCAAGCTCTTCCTTACGTCGAGCTGCCTGTTCACGCCGGATCTGGGCCTGCAGGTTAGCTCCGGCCGCGAGAACGTCGATGGCATAGTCAGGCTCGCTGATGTCATGGAACCGGTTCTTGAAGCTTTCGAAGTTGAGCCTGCGGACCTCGGGGATCTTGGGACGCCATTTAGCTTCAGTTCGACGACGATCAGCGAGAATTCGTTCACGCCGCTCTGCTTCCTTCTGAGCAGCTAGGGCGGATGGGTCATTGTCGCGCTGCCTGGTAGACTGCGCGGTGCGCTTCCCGCCACGCTTTCCTCGGGCCATTGTAAGCTAAAGTCTAGGGGTTTAAAAGGGGGGATATGTTCCGGGTTAACAAGAAGCGAGATAAGTAGGAATAGCCTTGCAATTGTTGATAGAGAAAAGACTTGGGGGGAAATAAGTTGTTGTCTTCAACGATGAGCGATGCCGATATATACAATTCAGTACGTGCTGTATAGGTAGGCACTTTTGAAGCTATGGGTCCTATATAATCTAGGACTTCCAATGCAGGCCTCCACTAGCCAATCCAATCGCGGCCTGACTACGCCTCAGCACTAAAAGGGCTGAGTCACTCGGCAGCTAGGCACCGGGAGGATCTACGGTCCCCAGCCCAATGAAAAGCCTACATATGATAAAAATGGGAAATGCTACATGGATCTTTTGTATCGACCGCTGAAGATTGCCAACGCTTGATCCGTATATAAACAATTTAGCCTATAAGGTCGTAGAAGCTACTTATCGCTAACCTAACACCATAGAACTAATGATATGTTATGCGGGGTCATGACTGGTAGGCAACCTTCTTTATAATGCGAATATCATGAGTTTGCTCCGGATGTGCAATGGCTGTGAGCCTAGGTGCGGGGGGTCACGACACTGCACGCCGATAGCATCTAATAACCTATTGACATATTATAGCATCTACCTAACTACACAGCTATATACGTTTAAATGTGTACTATTGTTTTACATCATTGGGTGTATTGTGTAAGCCTATGCATTTCACTCTGGAACTTGTCATGGCGTGATTGATAAGCAGTTCACAACTTCACATTGATGATGCTTGAAATCCGTAGACATATGTACCTAGCTGAGCTGAATTTGGAGGAGGGGACCCTTGTCACATGGTTGGCGGTGTCAGCAACTATTATTTAGCTGCTTACCTACCTATGCATAAGTACCTAGTACGGTACTTAGGTGCCTAAGCCTCAAGGCAATAAAAGACGTGATGAATTCGCCGTTGGAAAAGCATTGTGAATTTAAGCATTTAATGCTTTATACATAGGTAGGAAATGTTGACATTAAGAATAGGTATTTATCAAGTTGTTAAAAAGCTAAACTTTTTGCCGAAGCTATGCGAGAAAAGGATTACATAATGCCCCCTTTTCATAAATGAGTTAATAATGATAAATTGTTATCTGTCACTTTCCCTTTCCACCCCAAACAAGGGAGCAGCAAAGTGACGATTCAGTTCCTTATCTGAAACTGAAAAAAATGCTCTAAGCATTAAACAAACAAATCATTCTTTAATAGCATCGTAAAAACGAGAGCAAAAGTTAAAAGAGGTTCACGAACTAAAGAACCCGCTTACATAATTCAGGGGTAGCGTACTTGGACAAGATTTAAGAATACGATTCCTCGTCGTCAACCATAAGCCATTGGGTCTCAAAATTTTGAAAGATTTGAGGCTCTTTAGAAAGACAATGTTCCGAGGGAGTTAATTCTCTTTGTAGGCCAAAATTTCTAGTCGTCGTCATCCAAAAGACCAATAGCCTAATTGAGACTAATTGAAGCGCCCCTTACCACTTTAGCTACGATTGCTGCATATTATCTACAGCTGACAACAGATCAAGCTAAGCCTTCGAACGTGGTCCCAATGATTATCTCTTATTGAGAGTAGATTATTAATATTATTCTACATTAAGGTGAGATTTGGATTAGCTAATTACATTACCATTAGTTAGGCCTAAGCCTTTGGCACACTCATCCAAGGGACTTCCCCAACCTTGCCTTCGAAAGGCACATAGTCTAGAATGTGAGTATTACTTACGACGGGGGTGATTTGCGACTTTATTTTACCCTCTAGGTCCATCCATGGGACGACGTATCTGTCGAATAGCCAAGCCATCCAACTGTTCCATGTGACTAGTCGTGTCATCGTTTCTCCTTGCATACACATCTCTCGACATACTGGCTCTTGGGTGCTTTGGTAGGAATCGAATGCTTTCTCCAACGCCTCGTTGGATAGATCAGATTTCGAGCTTACAATGTCGTTCAATTGATTCACGAGTACAGCGGCGGACTGCATGCCGATATTAACACCCATGCCGCTAATCGGAGTTAACTTGTGGACGGAATCACCCAACAAGACGATACGTCCGAAATGCCACTTGTCGATGATCCCTTCTTCCAGGTGCACTAGGGAGACCTCGTCGCGTTTACAAGTCTTCCAGATCTCCTCGAACCTGATCCCCGGGAACAGGTGGAGATCGGCAAAGCTTTTAACTTCCTCCTCTAGTTCCTTGTCGCTGTATCTGCGCCGCGCAGTTGTCGGTGTAGGTAATGCCCTCAAGATACAGAAGTAGGTGAACTCATCGCCGGGAACTGTTTGCGACGCTACCCCGGTGCCGTGGGATTCGTAGAAATGCCCCTTTTCAACCCCTTCAGGAACGGGAGCGCGCCCAAAGACAGCTTTGAAGTGTGTGACCATAGGATAGGGCTCTCTGTTTGCCACTCCATCGGTTGATTCACGGATGAGCCTGTCCATTATATCTCGTGTCCGGCTATGAGCACCATCGGCTCCAATAATTATAGATCCTTCTTCGATGCTGCCATCTGCGAGGTGAACTCGTACCCCGCTGGCATGTGTCTCGATGTCAATGACACGGGCGTTGGTTTTAATTCGACTCTCGCGCCCAGGTAGAGTTTCGTACAGAGTCTCAATTAGTTGACTACGCGAGAGTCCAAAAGTAGGGTATCCATGACTAGAAGGTTGAGTTAGTTGACACTTTTAGAACGTTCCAAAAGAGTTGATCCTGAGACTTACCTCTCTTCCATTGTATCGAACAAGCGAAAGCTACAAAGGAACTGTCCGTTAAGCAACGAGTTTGTCTTCTTGTGGAGCCGGACCGATAGTTCTTCGATTCGTTCGAATAGTCCAATCTGGTCACAAAGCCTTGCCGTTTGTGGAAGCAAGACGACTCCTGCACCTTTGTATCTCACGATCTCGGGTTGTTGTTCGAGGATCACATAATCGATATTCGCTCTAGCAAGGGCATGTGCTGTATAGAGGCCTATGGGCCCGCCACCGGCCACGATAACTCGGGGAGCGCTCGCCATTTTCATAGAAGGATGAAGAAGTCTATTCTATCTCGAAAATGTTTCCAGGTCCATCGCAGGTATTAATACCCGACGTCTCAAGACCAGTGCTTATTAGACGCGAATCAGCTAAGCCTTATACAAGGTTTACCTGAGTTAGCCAGTCGGGTGAATTCGGCCATTAGATCTGCAACCGGTGAGAATGATGAATCTTGACTCATATGGAATCAAATTTGTGGCTCAGCCAGGGATCATCGTATGGTTGCCTACCAGAGCTGTCGATTTTTGCCTGGATCTTTCGTGCCATTCTTTTTTAAACGAGGCAATTAAGTATGTAATCAACTAGGTAACTAACCAAATGGCGTCAAAATAAATGAAGCATGTGCGGGCATGTGCTAATGCTACTATATTGCACTGTGGTCTAAATTATCCCTTTGAGTATCTATCTAAGTAACTTACACGTATTTTGAATGACGGTCGAGGCTAATTAGGTAATAATGGGATACAGTGGCATTAGCACATGCTCCATTTATTTTGACGCCATTCTCTAACTCGATTCGTGCAGCTATTGTCACAGGATTAACAAGTGACATGTCATGCGTTCAGCTCGGCCAACCGAGCACAGCTCCCTTTCTATAAATAGATCATGCATTTCCTAATAGATAAGATTAGGTAAGCACCTATTAACTGTAACACAATTATCCTTGGCGCTCAAGTTGAGAACACCACTGCTTCGTACGACGATATTTAAAATTTATCGTGGACCTACGATAAATAGGTACCTACATCATTCAATCAATATAAAGGTCAAAAGTTGTTCATACTCCGACTAGCTGATTCAGGAACCAAGCTTGCATCTTCTTCATCGTCACATTCCAACATCGTTTTCTGCTTAACCATTCATCATCACGCTAATTTCGTATCGTTCATACCAACATATATTTACACTGTCTGTATCCCCTCTGCTGATATCTACAGAGATATGGTCAATCCGGGGACCACACGCCGTGATCGGGCGTTAGATTCTCGGCCCACTACGTATCGCACGTTACCCCGGTCCAGATGCTGCATGGTAAAGTTCCGGAACTAACGGGATCTGCCATATTATTAACCACTGGCGTCATCGAGTTGACGCCAGAGTAGGTAAGACAATTTCAACGTCCCTTACATACACCTAGGTACCTACGCATACCCCTTAATACCAAATCTCTTAAAAATCGCATTTAACTTAAGTAAAAGTATTCTAAAAGTGCAAAAAACGCAAATTAGAACGTATTGTTCCGTTTCAGAACAGTGTATTAAACAGGGGGCGTCACGGGACGATCCGGTCTGCTTCTATGAAGATATACCAAACGTCCCTTGGAAGTTGGGATCGTGGAATGGGTCCCAGTGTATGTATCGAGAAACAAGCATAGGGCTGCATTGGAACCATGTTTGCTAATCTTTCGCCTTCCTCACCTGGCAAGTCGTGGTACAGCATGGCTTTCGCGTGCTCCTTTTTGAATGCCACAAGGCCTGTGGACTTCTGGGACGTATGTAAGAAACGCTCCCTAGGCCTATTAAACACTTACTCACATCATGATCAATACACTCCGGAAAATTATCTGGATCAAGTCCCGTGGCCTCCAGTGGAGTAGTACCTTGAGGAGCTACGAGAGCAGCGTTGAAGAGTCTGGCGATGACACCGCCTTTGAGGCCTTTCGCCTCTCTCTTTCTTGCTGATGCCTTTCAAGCATCCAGGACCGTAGGCACCGCCATAAGAGTGCATACCTAAAGAGGACGCTTTCCGCTCTGCATTCCTACGTGCTGGGATGAAACGGATGACGAGTAGGATAGCCGGCGTGCCGGCCCAGCTAACGACAATCATGGAAATCCAAGTACCGTGATACCGGGATGCCGCGTCGGGAAGATTGGCGGTCACACGAAGTTTATTCCCCTTTAATAGGTAGTCACTTTCGTGGTTCTTAGATGTCTCCGTGATCCTATTCTTTATATTTATTTCCGCATCCCAAGGAAAAGGTCCGCCATTGCCTAGAGGATCTGTTCCTCTTATCACCTTGACAGTGAAGTCCAACTTCGTTCAAGACCGTGTTTACAGAATCAACAGTAGTAAATATCATGAAATACTAGTTATCATTTGCCATATAATCCGCCATGATTGCGAAGCTTTCCGCTATTTTTATACGCCACACTTATATATCGCACTCTAACCTAATCCATATACCCCTATATGTATGCCCAAACCCCAATAGAATCTTGTCCAGCAAGGAATGCAAGTCTATATCCACCAAAAGCAAGTCTCAACACCAATACTCCTGTCCATATTGCTTAATAATGGTTTCATTTTCCTTCTACCTCCTCCGATCCCGCGCTTGTCTCTCCCGTCGCTCTCTCTCCCGCCTCTCTCTCTCCCGCCTCTCTCTCTCCCGTCGCTCTCTCTCCCGCCTCTCTCTCTCCCGTCGTTCTCTCTCTTGTCTCTCTTTCTCCTGTCGCTCTTGCTTCCTCGCCTCGTTGGTGTTTTGGGCTCGCCTAAGCTTCGACTCGACTTCATCATTGCGGCGCAAGGCGCGAGAAATGACACTGTTAGGGTCCCTAGGTGGCCTTTCGAATGATTGAGCAAAGCGTAGCTCGTTGTGCCACGCCCAAAGCGAATCAAGCCACTCGGCGATTTTTGTCTCATTAGCACTGCTAAGGACTCCCGACTCATTCTCAAGTCCGGTTAACCAGCGTTCGATTGCAGCACATGCGTTCAACACGGTATTAGGATGCACAAACATCCCTTCCATTATGGTACCCGTATTTCTATATCTTGTAAGTAAGGTTAAGTTGATCCAATAAAAAGGAATAGTATAAGGTGGGTTGTGCCTGGGAGAGCGAAGCAAGAGAGGAAGCATTTAGAGTTTAATTTAATATTAAAACCTAGGGAACAATTTTCTTTACATGATAATCGAGGATTAATGAGTAAGGTAGAGTTCAAGTTTGATATCGAGTGACGAGTCATCCTAGAATAGTGCCGTGAAAGGAGACCTTTGTCACTCGTCAATTTATGAGTAGTTCCTACGTAAGTAGCACATTCACATACCAAGCACACTACCGCCGTAGATTCATTGTATAACATGAGTCACATATAGATACCTTAATCTTGTCAAGATACCTACGCAGTTCGAGTTTAAGACAGCCTTCGTACAAAACCGAGTCCCATTATGCAGTCTGATTTACACCTGATTAAATAAATAAAATGCCTAGGTACTTACCTACCCCTGAGTGAATACGCTTCAACATGGGGTTTAATTTATCAATTACCTACCTGCCTATGTCAGGTATGCAAGGAAACAACATTAAATATACCTACCTGGTAGGTAGTTATTCCAAGTTATCTAAAGGTTGACATAATTAATGCTCCTGTCCGTTCTAAGTATGTGGGTAAGAACAAGGTCTGCTCAAAAATACATTCTATAACTAACAGCTAGGGTTAAAATGGTAATGATATTTGAATATAAATCGCTGCCCGGCTTGGGATACATCCATTGGTATCTCCCAAACTAAGATATTCTACCTAGGCCCCCGAGCACCTACTAATACATACTCACCTAGCAGATAGATATATTTGATAAGTACCTTAGGTACCTAGGTAGGTACCTAGCTATTCAACTTTGTATTTCACGAGAACAGTTCCATTATGAAGGTGATGTTGCACCCATGGGGCAAGAAAGATAAAAGGAAGATGCATGATGAGCTAACTATTAGCAATGAGCCGAGCCACGTGTGGTGACAACGGCGGGAGCAGGTGTCTAGTAATAGGTAATTGTATTGTATGTATTCATTGTCTTGATATATTTTTTAATCATAGTAGATTGATCCCACGTTAGAGGGTATTGTACCACGTTGAGTATCGTGCTCGTACACGTCTCTACGCCTTCCAAACTAGCCCAGAGTTACACTAATCGCTATAGGTATTTGACATGTTTATAATGTCGCGAAAAGTGGCAACCTTGAACCCTGAACTTTCCGGCTGGTATCGGAAGTGTCGATACTGAATGCATCTGACTTAGTTGCCAACTTTATCCCGAAGACTCTTTTCCTAAGACGCCTCACTGATTAATATTAGAGGCGATTTGGGCGCAATGAGATGTCATTCGCATCATTTGATGCCACTGTCGTCAAGCGTACTCCCTTTCTAAGGGTAGGTAGGTAGGTAGGTGGTCTTGCTGGTTTCAGATGCAATTTGCCTAGGCAGGCTCTGTGTGTCCGGTCTTCCGAACGATGTGAATTCCCCCACGATCGCCGTCACGGCGATGTCGTTAATTGATCATTTCATAACTTTGCCCTGGGTCTTGTCTCCATGTAATCCTCCACGATGATGGTTGGGTATTTCGCTGCAAAGTTCTTGGCCTCTTCTTCAAGCTGAGCTGCAGCGCCGGGAGCATGAGGCATTTCGAAGTACGACTGAAGATGCATTTTATCTCGGAATATTAATTCTGTAACGCAGTCGACGTGGACGGCCGCTGGTTCTCCACCGGCGACAATGGCAGGATAACGTTCACTTTCGGTGGGGGGATATTGTGCTGATGGGGATCGTGGAATGTATCTTCTTATATGTGACAGAGGAAATGTATTGCCAGCAACTTTCCTAGTTAGCGGCATGTGTATTTCTTCATAATGTTTTCGAAATTGCTCTGGAGTTAACTCCGGCTTCCGGTAAATTAACATAAGAACTCTTATAACCATGATGTAAATTTAGGGGGTTAATTGTTGAAATAGCTATTCGCAGCAGTAATAAGACAGGTATCGGGATTCGATGGCAATCGGTTTTCGGAAATTTAACTTAACAGAATGATTACTGGTATATTATTTTCATTGGGGTGATAGGATGTCCTCAGTCTTTAATGCCACCAACCTCAGCCGGTCATTCGGAATCGGATCCCACAATTCCCACGTGGCTGCCAAGGCCGACTTCGCCTATAACACCGTTTTGGGCATGGGGATTTTGACTATTGTCTGCGAGCTGACGGAGGCATGCTGCATACTCGTCGCGCAGGCCTATCAATACTCATCACACAGAACTCAGCCCCATTAAGCTGCAGACATTGCAGGTATATTTTCTATAGTGCGAATAATGATCCTGTTTATGTCTAGAACTTATGACTTATATGCGAGAGTCTGGTGACCGGTCTACCAGTTTGGCGAATTACAATTCCCATTAAACCGGATTCTGCCGTCTTGCATGCTTAAGTGGCTGGAGTGCGGATTCTATTGCATTTGGCCAATGATTTCTAGTTCTATCATGCAAGCTGGTGATCTACCTAACCAATCAAGTATAATAAGTAAAATGGCGGGATAAAATAGTTGTAAAAATGGGCGACAGATAAAATGTGATTCGTCGCTGATTCCGACCACTTATCATCCTGAATCTTCATATAGATTTCCGTGTGCTAGGATCATCGTCCGCATCGGGCTCAGAACCCGCCAATTCGGGTTCTGTCGGCTCTGACCCGTCAATTAGAGTAGCGCGAAAGGCCTCTCGCTTTGGACTGTGATTTAAGTTAGTAACAACGCCTTTGACATTAAGTGCGAAAGGTGTCATACAGAAGGTACTTAAGGTCGATGTATCGAAGAACGCAAGTCATGATGATAACTAAAATCCAGAACGCGATCGATGATTGCCAACCGTATTTATCTCGTAAATGTTAGTATCGGACAGAACCTAGAGAGATGCATAGCTAAGAACATACAGTGAGGAGCCTGGACAGCGGGCCATATAAGAACTTGGCTCCATGCAGAAACTGCATAATACGTAGCGATAGCGACACCAACGATGAGCGTCCTCGCCTCTGGGTCTTGAGGTAATCTACAATGTCTCAGTTATCGTCTTCGAGATCGTTGCGTCGCGCCAAGACTTACAGATCAGAAAGCCATGCCATAATCAAGGGTGCAGTGCCCAGGGTTAGGTAAGATATGAAGTAACTAGCATAAGCAGTTGCTAGTGGTGTGGTGTTTGGATGGGTGGTCCAAACACTCATCGCGATGCATGGCACTAGGCCAATAATAGCTATGTAAATGTTAGTCGTGGGGCGGATTATCTCTATGGGGGCGTCTGGAAGCTCCTCACCTTGTGCTACAATCAAAATCCAACGTGTTCTTAGAAGATCAGACAAGATAGCCCAAATCCAAACTACGTATCTCGTTAGCTTAGCCAAAACTAGACGGGTGAGTTGTATGTACCGAAGACAACGTTGATAGCGCCGCCGCCAATCGGGATAGCATTCACTTGAGACGTGGTCCATACGGGGGTGCCATCGGGGTTCTTGAGACTCTTCAAGAAGAGATTGAAGTAGGCGTATCCCCAAGGCGCTAACACAGTCGCGATATACATGATCGCGATGAAATATGTTACCCAGTTGACAGCCGTGCGTCTGGATCCTGTAAGTTTCCTTCCAAGTATTGAACTAGACAAGGACAAGTACTTACCTAGCACCATCCCAAGTTATTCTTTTCGGTTCGGCTCGCCCATGACGTTCTAAACGTTCCATCGCAATCTTATCGTGGCCGCTCTTGAACCAGAATGCTCTAGGATTGACGCTGTTTGGCAGGTCAGGCAATAGGAAAAACCCTAGGGCGCCCCAAACCACAGTCATTACTCCGTTTATGACAAATAACCAGCGCCACCCAGCCAACCCGCTCGCATCATGCAGGGTATTGATGATGGCAACTTGTAGTGCCCCAGACAGCATGGAACCTATCGCCTGACAAGAGTGGTAGAAGCCCATTCTCTTTGCGAGTTCTAAAGGTGTGTACCAATGCACTGCGTAACCAACCTGATAAGCATATTAAGTTAAAGGTATGAAGAAGAAGACTTACTAAACAGCGTCATCATTCCCGGCCAAGCTGAACTTTCGCAGAGCCCGAGAAAGACACGGAGGATGTAGACTTGCTTCGCATTGTGGGCGAGAGCAATGAGTCCTGTTATCAAGCCCCAACATATTTCCAATCCTGATAGCCAGTAACTCGGCCGCACGTACGTCATGATAATTTGTGACGGGATTAACATGATACAATATGCAACGCTGAAGTACGTAGTGAAACTTGCGGCGGCGTGTTAATTCAGCGAAATTCGGTGATCTCAAGTGAGTTGTTGACTTAACATACTAGTTAAGCTCATTGCCATTCAAGGCAAGATCTTCCTTCATTCCTGAGACGTAGGCATTGCTGATGTTCTGTTGGTCAAGGTCTTTAGGAAAACATTAGGGCTGCTGGCACTCCTTTCCTGGTAAATGGGTGATGAAGACCTACATTTGATAACTAGAGTGAGACCCTATGTTAGCAAATTTTCGTGTAACGGATGAAGTTCATGACCAACCTTGAGACACGCATCCGAAAGTCATAAGAAAGATATCCAATCTTCGAACGAGATCGCGCTCCTCCGGCGTCCGCTCATGACGCTGCGCGACATCCGACCGACCAGATTCCATTGTCAACTTGCAGCACTAGCTAGAGAACAATGAGAAAACTCAAAATGAAAAACCCCAAGGATTTTATGAGGTCTAATATTCAACCTGGCAACTCTCACTGATGCTGGCATAGCTCCGCCTCTTATCTTTCGGCTAACCCCGCTCATAGTGATCGTGACCAGGGGCAATTCTCGGTCTATTTCCGGGACTAAGGGGATATAATTCAAGAATGATGAAGATAAAACCACATTTTCACAGGAATAGAAAAAAAAGTGTAGATAAGTTTTCTATTAAAACACAATCAATTAAGGTTGACTTATCACGCGTATGTTCTGCCGTCACTTTTTGATTCCATTGAAAATATTAGGTACCCACAAGCGCCCGTACGTTCCAGCAAAGTCGGTTGTATCAAAAGTGGCACCGTTCCATCCTTCAAGCTATCTCGAAAAGAGCATCTGATGACAATGCCTATCAGCCAATCTATCACTCCATGAGCGAGTCCCCTTCAGTGGTTAATAAGTAAAATACTATTTAACTGACTATTAATTACCTAATTAGAACCCAGCTTCTGTGGTGTTAGTGGACCGTTACCTGTATTCTTGGTACCTACCTCCGCTGCTAAAGTTCTTTCCAACTTAAATATAACTAGTTAGAGGTAACTATTGTACCATTAACTTGTAAAAATTAATCTGTGCAAGCCTGCAGGTAGGTAGTAATGAAGTGAAAAGGAGATATCCATATAACGCACGGAATTATTATAGATTTAATTGATATTTTTGAATAAGTCAACGTTGAGAGGTAAGTGCCACGAGCATTCCGGGGCAACTCCGTACACTGTTTCCGAATCGGGTTCCCAATGCTCCACGCAAATCCTCCGTGATGCTGCCGAAGCCGACGTACCCACCTCCCGATGCGTGTAGCGCTTGCCCCGCTGGAATCGAGCTAGGATTTACGCTTATGAGATCTAGGGATTATATGCATGGAATGAAGTAACGTGTTTGATTACCTGATATAAGATCCATCTTTAACGCTGTAATTCCTGAGGCATGACTATCGCTAGTTAGCTCTACTAAGGATCGTGCTTAATATTTAAGACAAGAAAACAAATCTAGGTAGGACACTGTAATGCAAACTATCCCCTACATTACCAATCTAGGTAACTTATACGCATTTTGGCTGGGAGAAGGTTCTGATTAGATAATACAGGGGATAGCTGGTTGCACAGTCCAATATAGTATCATTAACACATACTCTGTTAGGTACCAGTAATGTGACGTCCTTAACAGTAGGCAGTTATTCAATCTAATTACACAGCTCATGAATACCTACATTACGCTTATAATTTACCCAGGTCATGAAGATCATTAACTAGAATTCGATCCGTCGGGGCAAAGCTATAAACGTCAGCTCGCTGCTTTTTCCTCTTTGGTACTAGCCCTTCCGCTGTTGGCGCCGGATCGCACTCGGTCCAACCTGGACAACACCTTCTACGAGGACTCCGAATGCTTAAACCCGACCTCTTTATGCCATGCATTACACGCAATACTACTTCGTCGCCGTTAATCACAGTACCCATGTCCGAATTGTTGCACCGTCATTTTGCTAGGTAAGTGGCCGAATGCACAGCCAATACACTTAAATCCATTTTCCTAAATCCATGATGTGAAGACGGTTCATGGCTACTTTCCCGTGTATATATAGCTTCTTCAGTCCTTGAATTATGTGCCATTCGAATTATCACCAAACCAACATAACAAGCAAACACCGAAGCACCTATAGAATTCTCATCAACATCCAGTCCCAATAACACTTCCAGGACTACTCTTTAACAGAAAACTCCGCCAAGATGCGAGCCCACGACCACGCCCTCATCGGAACCGCCAAGGAAATTCCTATTAACTCCGCAACCCCCGTGTACACATACAGCCCCATCGTCCTACCCTTCGCAGACCGTCTCCGCGATCTAGAACTAAAGGTCAGCTTCCCCGCGACCGGAGATGCCCTCCCCGTAGTCATCCTCTCCCACGGGCAGGGCCAAAGCAACCACCTTAACTCCCTCGAGGGCTACACGCCCCTCGCCGAGTTCTGGGCCGCACATGGGTTCGTAGTCGTCCAGCCCACGCACCTATCCGCCGCGTACTACAGCCTCAAAGCCCCGAATGGCAGCGAGTTCTACTGGCAGGACCGGTCGCAGGACATCATCCGCGTCCTCAACCAGCTCGAGGCCATCGAAGCCGCGATCCCTGGGCTTCAGGGGCGCCTGAACAAAACCCAGGTCGCCGTATCGGGCCACTCACTCGGCGCGTGGACCGCATCCATGCTCCTGGGTGCGAAGAACGTGTCCCCTGCCGACGGAACGGTCGTCAGCAAGTACGACGCGCGCATCAAAGCCGGCGTAGTGCTCACCGGTACCGGTAGTGCGGGAGACGACCTCTCGGAGATAGGACACCGCATGGTTCCCTTCTACGGCCCCGACTTCACCGGGATGAAGACGCCGGCGCTCATCGTCGCCGGAGACGAGGACGTGAGCCCGCATCTAACGTCGCGCGGCGCGGATTGGCACGCCGATTGCTATACCCTGGCGCCGGGCCCGAAGGACCTTCTCTGGGTCAAGGGGGCAAAGCACGGCCTTGGAGGAATAAGTGGCTGGGATACGAAGGAGACGCAGGATGAGAGTGTCCAGAGATTGGGGGCTGTTCAGAGGTTGACGACGGCGTATTTGAGAAGTGCTCTCTACGGTGATAACTCCTGGGCGGAGGCTACTAGTGCGCTGGGGCAGCATGCGGAGCTAGGATCGGTTGAGAGCAAGAAGTAAATGTTTGGGGGTATTTACCTAGCTGGTTTGTGACATGTATTTATATATGCCTTCCTCTCAGTTTGTATCCGTGTAGCTTGTAGCTTTAATAGGCATTCGGATTAGATTTTCTCTGTAATATGATGTGTTTGGTCATAAGATACAGCGTGCAAACTAGTGTTGATAAAATGACAACTTAGCTACCAATGAATTAAACAATATATAGGTACGTACATCTGCTATCCTTGGGTACCTTACCCAGAACTTTGAACATATCTCACAAATCCCCTACCACATAAGAAGGGGGGAAAGGAGAGGGGAAAGAACTCACGCGTGCGACCACACCACCGCACAACAGCTCGGTTCACATCACTCCAAAAATCGAACTCCACCCACCAAACTCCCGTCAAACCAACACTCGTCGGAAAGATAGTTACGGGAGTAAATATTCCAAGCCTCGAGGGTTAGAATTGCAAGCTCTAGAATTTAAAATATAGGCACTCTGGGTAGATGTCGATGGCCACTTCGAAGATACCCCACCTCATCAAGACGGAAACGTCAAAGCAGCTCGTCGTCCACGGCAAACCATTCCTTATGCTGCCAGCCGAACTCCAAAACTCGTCTTTAACATGCGCTGAGTATATGGATACTGTATGGCAAAAATTGAAGGACGCCAATGTGAATACGCTTCTGGGCTGTGTCACATGGGAGATGATTGAGCCTGTTGAAGGCCAGTTTGATTTCACTGAGCTCGACAAAGTCATAATTAGGGCTAGGGATCATGGTTTGCATCTGGTCTTGCTCTGGTTCGGTTCATTCAAGAATGGTGAGTAGAGACTCGCATGTGTACATGCCCAAGAAATCAAAATCTCACACATGACCTTAGGCCTCTCTACCTACGTGCCGTCATGGGTAAAGACAAACACGCAACGCTTCCCAAGAGCTAAGCTGCGGAAGGCCCGCGGTGTTTTAGCAACTGCCGACGTTCTTTCTATATTTTACCCCGAAGGATTGAAGGCCGACATCACAGCCTTCGGCAAGTTGATGGAGCATCTGAAGGAGATCGACGAGGCCTTTTCCACCATCCTTATGGTACAAGTCGAGAACGAAACCGGTCTGCTAGGGGACTCGCGAGATGCTTGTGCAGTCGCCAATCAACGATTCGCCGAGAAAGTACCTAACGACTTGATTCGTGTACTCGTAGATGAGTGGGATTATTTACATCCCGATCTTAAAAATATTCTAGATCCCGACCGTAAAATCGCGAAACCTACTTTCCCTAAAGGAAGCTGGAAGGAGGCAAGCTGGGAAGAGGTTTTCGGCAAAAGCCCAAGGACCGACGAGTTCTTCATGGCATATTACTATGCTCGTTATCTCGACAAGATAGCAGCCGCAGGAAAGGCCGCTTATCCAATTCCCTTATATAGTAATACTTGGATGAACTATTCCGGGGATAACTTGGAAAACTCCGTTCCGATTGTTGCTGGGGGTGGTGGAATGCCCGGGGACTATCCGTCAGGCGGTCCAGTCAGCAACGTACTCGATATCTGGCAGAAGTTCGCCCCTAATCTAGATTTCATTTCTCCTGACATCTATCTAAATGACTACGAAAGCTCGTGCGCGAAGTACCGTCATAGAAACCAGCCCCTTTTCATTCCCGAACAGAGGCGAGACGATTATAGTGCGCGGCGTATTTGGGTTGCATATGGGTCATATGCCGCAATAGGGGCGTCCCCATTCGGAATCGATACGGTAGATCCGGAACGAAACCCCTTTACCAAACATTTCGGCTTGCTCAACTCCGTATCTGCACTCGTGCTTGAAGCCCAGCGGAATCCGGGCTCGTCTGTCGGGTTTTGTTTTGACGAGCTTCCGGCTGGTGCACTCGTGGACCCTGCGAAACCGATAGTACGACATTGGGGCGGCTTTGAGATCACGATCGAGCCGTGCTTCATTTTTGGGAAGCGCGATACTGGCGCGGGCATGGTTATCCACCGTGGCGATGCCAAGTTCCTGCTCATCGGGTGGGGTTTTCAAGTGCGTGCACCCCGGTCCAGGTGAAGAAAACCCGCCAACCCGCCAATTCCTCTTTTCGCATGATGACACGACCCACTTTTAACAGGGGTGCGCTATAAGCTACAAGGCTTACAACGCTGTAGCCCACTCCTTAAAAAGAAAATGATATCACGTGGTTACCTTTCCAAGATGCACATTATTTTCAGTTATAACCTTTTTTATAATAATTATATAATAAAAAAGTTTAAACTTTTACCCCACTTTATCCCATATTATAAACTTCGTTATTATTTTTTAAAAAATAAATTTAATAAGTTTAATAATTTACTTTTAAACGGTTATTCGTTAAATAATAATAATTTATTAATTAAATTATATTTATAAGGTTTAATATAAAAAATAAAAAAGGTATAAAAATAAAAAAAATAATAATAAAAATAATAATATAAATAATAATATAAGTAATAATATAAATAATAATAATAATATTAATAATAATAATAATAAGTAAAAAATAATGTAATATTATTAAATAAAAAATAAAGTTAATAATTAAATATCCGGTTATTTAAATTTTATAAGGTTTAATAAAATTATATATTAAAAAAGTAAAAATAAATTAAAATTAAAAGTTTTTTATAAGTTTAAACATTAATATATTATTAAAAAAGTATAAAATAATAAGTTTAAATATTATTATAATATAAACACGAGGTCCCCGTCGGGACGGGAACACACACCCCGATTTCGAAATCCGAAGTTTAACCGTAAACCGATGGTTCGATTCCCCGGTCTCGTTCTT